>JAWQEG010000219.1:1362500-1963984 GCA_033782935.1 Petrolisthes cinctipes | reverse complement strand
GTAACGTGACTTTACAAATAAAATACAAAATCAGAGGTTGAACATCAAATAATGCCTACCAAAATATGATGGCCAAAGCAAACAACTATCTGCTCGATCTGCTCGAGTTGGTAGAAAAACAAGAAAACAAGGCAATGTTGCATGCTAAACATGAAAATCCATTTAGAAAAAATATTCACTGTTCAGGACACGAACAACTTTACCTTAGCTTCACCTGATCATTGTGTAATATAGTTGTTAAATTTCCATAATAGCATTCCTCAACCACTCTGCCTGAGAGCTCATGACTCATTGGCACGAGCATAGATGTTTCCCGAAACTTCAACCCTGCAGTCCACATTCCTTCCACAACTACACAGCGCCATCTATGGAATGAACTTTGAGGCAGGGTCATGTTCACTACAGAGGGAGAGTGTTGACGATCCGTATAATTTTCGAGCACACACACACACTGCTGCCACATCTGCGATCTCTCGATACTGGGTGGCCCAGTCGGAACTGTAACAGACTGTACATGCATCTTCTGTACCCGTTTATATCTCAATTTCTGGCCCTAAATACCCAAAAATTCGATTATTGTTGGGTCCCAGAAGCGATCTGTACATGCCTACTCAGTGCTAGAATGTTTTCAAAATATAGGCTCAAAACATGCTCAAAATCGATATTTTAGGTGCCCAAAAGTCGATATGTGCATGCATCTTCTGTACCCGTTTATTTCTCAAATTCTGTCCGCTAAACACCCGAAAATTCAATATTTTGGGGTCCCCAGAAGCAATCTGTACATACCTACTCAGTGCTAGAATATTTTCAAAATACAGGCCCAAAACATGCTCAAAATCGATGTTTTAGGTGCCAAAAAGTCGATATATGCATGCATCTTCAGTACCCGTTTATATCTCAAATTCAGGCTCAAAACACCCGAAAATTCGATATTTTGGGGTCCCAAAAGCGATCTGTACATGCCAACTCCGTGTTAGAGTATTTTCAAAATACATGCCCAAAACATGCTCAAAATCGATATTTTAGATGCCCAAAGTCAATATGTGCATGTATCTTCTGTACCCGTTTATATCTCAAATTCAGGCTCAAAACACCCGAAAATTCAATATTTTGGGGTCCCAGAAGCAGTCTGTACATGCCTACTCAGTGCTAGAATATTTTCAAAATATAAGCTAAAAAACATGCTTAAAATCGATATTTTAGGTGCCAAAAAGTCGATATCTCAAATTCAGTCCCAAAAAACCCGAAAATTCGATATTTAGGGGTCCCAGAAGGGATCTGTACATGCCTACTCCGTGTTAGAGTATTTTTAAAATACAGGCCAAAAACATACTGATAATCGATGTTTTAGGTGCCCAAAAGTCGATATGTGCATGCATCTTCTGTACCCGTTTATATCTCAAATTCTGGCCCTAAACACCCGAAAATTCGATATTTAGGGGTCCCAGAAGCGATCTGTACATGCCTACTCCGTGTTAGAGTATTTTCAAAATACAGGCTAAAAACATACTGAAAATCGATCTTTTAGGTGCCCAAAAGTCGATATGTGCATGCATCTTCTGTACCCGTTTATATCTCAAATTCTGGCCCTAAACACCCGAAAATTCGATATTTTTGGGTCCCAGAAGCGATCTGTACATGCCTACTCAGTGCTAGAATGTTTTCAAAATATAGGCTCAAAACATGCTCAAAATCGATATTTTAGGTGCCCAAAAGTCGATATGTGCATGCATCTTCTGTACCCGTTTATATCTCAAATTCTGGCCCTAAACACCCGAAAATTCAATATTTTGGGGTCCCAGAAGCAATCTGTACATGCCTAGTCAGTGCTAGAATATTTTCAAAATATAGGCTAAAAACATGCTAAAAATCGATATTTTAGTTGCCAAAAAGTCGATATCTCAAATTAAGGCCCAAAACACCCGAGAATTCGATATTTAGGGGTCCCAGAAGCGATCTGTACATGCCTACTCCGTGTTAGAGTATTTCCAAAATACAGGCCCAAAATATGCTAAAAATCGATATTTTAGGTGCCAAAAAGTCGATATCTCAAATTCAGTCCCAAAAAACCAGAAAATTCAATATTTAGGGGTCCCAGAAGGGATCTGTACATGCCTACTCCGTGTTAGAGTATTTTTAAAATACAGGCCAAAAACATACTGATAATCGATGTTTTAGGTGCCCAAAAGTCGATATGTGCATGCATCTTCTGTACCCGTTTATATCTCAAATTCTGGCCCTAAACACCCGAAAATTCGATATTTAGGGGTCCCAGAAGCGATCTGTACATGCCTACTCCGTGTTAGAGTATTTTCAAAATACAGGCTAAAAACATACTGAAAATCGATCTTTTAGGTGCCCAAAAGTCGATATGTGCATGCATCTTCTGTACCCGTTTATATCTCAAATTCTGGCCCTAAACACCCGAAAATTCGATATTTTTGGGTCCCAGAAGCGATCTGTACATGCCTACTCAGTGCTAGAATGTTTTCAAAATATAGGCTCAAAACATGCTCAAAATCGATATTTTAGGTGCCCAAAAGTCGATATGTGCATGCATCTTCTGTACCCGTTTATATCTCAAATTCTGGCCCTAAACACCCGAAAATTCAATATTTTGGGGTCCCAGAAGCAATCTGTACATGCCTAGTCAGTGCTAGAATATTTTCAAAATATAGGCTAAAAACATGCTAAAAATCGATATTTTAGTTGCCAAAAAGTCGATATCTCAAATTAAGGCCCAAAACACCCGAGAATTCGATATTTAGGGGTCCCAGAAGCGATCTGTACATGCCTACTCCGTGTTAGAGTATTTCCAAAATACAGGCCCAAAATATGCTAAAAATCGATATTTTAGGTGCCAAAAAGTCGATATCTCAAATTCAGTAACAAAACACCCGAAAATACGATATTTAGGGGTCCCAGAAGGGATCTGTACATGCCTACTCCGTGTTAGAGTATTTTCAAAATACAGGCCAAAAACATACTAAAAATCGATGTTTTAGGTGCCCAAAAGTCGATATGCGCATGCATCTTCAGTACCCGTTTATATCTCAAATTCAGGCTCAAAACACCCGAAAATTCGATATTTTGGGGTCCCAGAACCGATCGGTAAATGCCTACTCCTTGTTAGAGTATTTTCAAAATACAGGCTCAAAACATGCTCAAAATCGATATTTTAGGTGCCCAAAAGTCGATATGTGCATGCATCTTCTGTACTCGTTTATATCTCAAATTCTAGCTCAAAACACCCAAAAATTCGATATTTTGGGGTCCCAGAAGCGATCTGTACATGCCTACTCAGTGCTAGAATATTTTCAAAATATAGGCTAAAAACATGCTAAAAATCGATATTTTAGGTGCGTAAAGGCGATATCTCAAATTAAGGCCTAAAACACTCGAAAATTCGATATTTTGGGGTCCCAGAAGCGATCTGTACATGCCTACTCCGTGTTAGAGTATTTTCAAATTACAGGCCCAAAACATGCTCAAAATCGATGTTTTAGGTGCCCAAAAGTCGATATGTGCATGCATCTTCAGTACCCGTTTATATCTCAAATTCAGGCTCAAAACACCCGAAAATTCGATATTTTGGGGTCCCAAAAGCGATCTGTACATGCCTACTCCGTGTTAGAGTATCTTCAAAATACAGACCCAAAACATGCTGAAAATCGATATTTTAGATGCCCAAAGTCAATATGTGCATGGATCTTCTGTACCCGTTTATATTCCAAATTCAGGCCCAAAACACCCGAAAATTCAATTTTTTTTACCAGAAGCGATCTGTAAATGCCTACTTCTTGCTAGAATGTTTTCAAGATACAGACCCAAAACATGCTCAAAATCGATATTGTAGGTGATAAAAGTCGATATGTGCACGTATCTTCAGTACACGCTTATATCTCAAATTCAGGATCAAAACACCCGAAAATATGATATTTTGGGGTCCCAGTAGCGATCTGTACATGCCTACTCCGTGTTAGAGTATTTTCAAAATACAGGCCCAAAACATGCTGACAATCAATATTTTAAGTGCCCAAAATCGATATGTTCATGCATCTTCTGTATCCATTTATATCCCAAATTCAGGCTTAAAACACCTGAAAATTCGATATTTTTGGGTCCCAGAAGCGATCTGCACATGCCTATTCAATGTTTAAAAATTTTCAAATTAAATGAACAAAAACAAGTTGAAAATCGATATTTTAGGTGACTAAGTCAATATGTGCATGCATCTTCTGTACCCGTTTACATACCAAATTCAGGCTCAAAACACCCGAAAATTCGATATTTTTTGGTCCCAGAAGTGATCTGTACATGTCTACTCAGTGTTAGAATATTTTCAAAATACAGGCCCAAAACATGATGAAAATCGATATTTTATGTGCCCAAAATCGATATGTGCATTTATCTTCTGTACCCGTTTACATCCCAAATTCAAGCTGAAAACACCCGAAAATTCGATATTTTTGGGTTTAAGAAGCGATCTGTATATGCCTAATTAGTGTTAGAATATTTTCAAAATACTATCCCAAAACATGCTGAATATCGATATTTTAAGTGCCCAAAGTCAATATGTGCATGCATTTTCAGTACCCGTTTATATCTAAAATTCAGGCTCAAAACACCAGAAAATTCAATATTTTTGGGTTCCAAAAGCGATCTGTACATGCCTACTCAGTGCTAGAATTTTTTCATAATATAGGCTCAAAACATGATAAAAATCGATATTTTTCGGTGTCCAAAGTCAATATGTGCATGCATCTTCTGTACCCGTTTATATCCCAAATTCAGGCTGAAAACAAACGAAAGTTCGATATTTTTGGGTCCCAGAAGCATTCTGTACATGCCTACTCAGTGCTAGAATTTTTTCAAAATATAGGCTTAAAACATGATAAAAATCGATATTTTTCGGTGTCCAAAGTCAATATGTGTTTGCATCTTCTGTACCCGTTTATATCCCAAATTCAAGATCAAAACACCCGAAAATTCGATATTTTTGGGTCCCAGAAGCGATCTGTACATCCCTACTCATTGCTTGAACGTTTTTAAGATAATAACCCAAAACATGCACAAAATCGATATTTTAGGTCCAAAAAGTCGATATGTGCATGCATCTTCAGTACCCGTTTATATCACAAATTCAAGCTCAAAACACCCGAAAAATCGATATTTTTGGGTCCCAGAAGCGATCTGAACATGCCTACTCAGTGCTGGAATATTTTAAAAACATAGGCCCAAAACATGCTGAAAATCGATATTTTGGGAGCCCAAAGTCAATATGTGTACGTATCTTCTGTACCCGTTTATATTCCAAACTCAGGCTCAAAACACCCTAAAATTCGATATTTCTGGGTCCCAGAAGCGATCTGTACATGTCTACTCCTTGCTAGAATGTTTTAAAGATTCAGACCCAAAACATGCGCAAAATCGATATTTAAGGTGCAAAAAGTCGATATGTATATGGATCTTCAGTACCCGTTTATATCCCAAATTCAGGCTCAAAACACAAGAAAAATCGATATTTTTGGGTCCCAGAAGCGATCTGTACATCCCTACTCATTGCTAGAATGTTTTTAAGATACAGACCCAAAACATGCACAAAATCAATATTTTAGGTCCAAAAATTCGATATGTGCATGCATCTTCAGTACCCGTTTATATCACAATTTCAAGCTCAAAACACCCGAAAATTCGGTATTTTTGGGTCCCAGAAGCAATCTGAACATGCCTACTCAGTGCTGGAATATTTTCAAAATATAGGCCCAAAACATGCTGAAAATCGATATTTTGGGTGCCCAAAGTCGATATGTGTATGCATCTTCTGTACCCGTTTATATTCCAAAATCAGGCTCAAAACACCCGAAAATTCGATATTTTTGGGTCCCAGAAGCGATCTGTACATGCCTACTCCGTGTTAGAGTATTTTCAATATACACGACCAAAACATGCTGACAATCAATATTTTAAGTGCCCAAAATCGATATGTTCATGCATCTTCTGTATCCATTTATATCCCAAATTCAGGCTTAAAACACCTGAAAATTCGATATTTTTGGGTCCCAGAAGCGATCTGCACATGCCTATTCAATGTTAGAAAATTTTCAAATTAAATGCACAAAAACAAGTTGAAAATCGATATTTTAGGTGCCTAAGTCAATATGTGCATGCATCTTCTGTACCCGTTTATATCCCAAATTCAGGCTGAAAACAAACGAAAGTTCGATATTTTTGGGTCCCAGAAGCATTCTGTACATGCCTACTCAGTGCTAGAATTTTTTCAAAATATAGGCTTAAAACATGATAAAAATCGATATTTTTCGGTGTCCAAAGTCAATATGTGTTTGCATCTTCTGTACCCGTTTATATCCCAAATTCAGGATCAAAACACCCGAAAATTCGATATTTTTGGGTCCCAGAAGCAATCTGTACATCCCTACTCATTGCTTGAACGTTTTTAAGATAATAACCCAAAACATGCACAAAATCGATATTTTAGGTCCAAAAAGTCGATATGTGCATGCATCTTCAGTACCCGTTTATATTACAAACTAAAGCTCAAAACACCCGAAAATTCGGTATTTTTGTGTCCCAGAAGCGATCTGAACATTCCTACTAAGTGCTAGAATTTTATCAAAATGTAGGCTCAAAACATGCTAAAAATTGATATTTTAGGTGCCCAAAGTCAATATGTACATGAATCTTCTGTACTCGTTTACATCCCAAATTCAGGCCCAAAACACCCGAAAATTCAATGTTTTTGGGTCCCAGAAGCGATCTGTACATGCCTACTCCGTGTTAGAGTATCTTCAAAATACAGACCCAAAACATGCTGAAAATCGATATTTTAGATGCCCAAAGTCAATATGTGCATGCATCTTCTGTACCCGTTTATATTCCAAATTCAGGCCCAAAACACCCGAAAATTCAATTTTTTTTACCAGAAGCGATCTGTAAATGCCTACTTCTTGCTAGAATGTTTTCAAGATACAGACCCAAAACATGCTCAAAATCGATATTTTAGGTGATAAAAGTCGATATGTGCACGCATCTTCAGTACACGTTTATATCTCAAATTCAGGCTCAAAACACCCGAAAATTCAATATTTTTGGGTCCCAGTAGCGATCTGTACATGCCTACTCAGTGTTAGAATATTTTCAAAATACAGGCCCAAAACATGCTCAAAATCGATATTTTAGGTGCCCAAAGTCAATATGTGCATGCATCTTCTGTACCCGTTTGTATTCCAAATTCAGGGGCTCAAATAAACCGAAAATACGATATTTTTGTGTCCCAGAAGCGATCTGAACATTCCTACTAAGTGCTAGAATTTTATCAAAATGTAGGCTCAAAACATGCTAAAAATTGATATCTTAGGTGCCCAAAGTCAAAATGTGCATGTCTCTTCTGTACCCGTTTACATCCCAAATTCAAGCTCAAATAACCTGAAAAATCGATATTTTTGGGTCCCAGAAGCAATCCATACATGCCTACTCAGTGTTAGAATATTTTCAAAATACAGGCCCATGCTGAAAATCGATATTTTATGTGCCCAAAGTCTATTTGTGCATACATCTTCTGTAACCGTTTATATCCCAAATTCAGGCTCAAAACACAAGAAAATAAGATATTTTTAGGTGCCAAAAGCGATCTGTACATGCCTACTCCTTGCTAGAATATTTTCAAGATACAGACCAAAAACATGCTCAAAATCAATATTTTAGGTGTCCAAAGTCAATATGTGCATGCATCTTCTGTACCTGTTTATATCCCAAATTCAGGCTCAAAACAAACCAAAGTTCGACATTTTTGAGTCCCAGAAGCATTCTGTACATGCCTACTCCTGGCTAGAATGTTTTCAAGATACCGACCCAAAACATGCTTAAAATCGATATTTTAGGTTCTAAAAGTCGATATGTGCACGCATCTTCAGTACACGTTTATATCTCAAATTCAAGCTCAAAAGACCCGAAAATTCAATATTTTTGGGTCCCAGAAGTGATTTGTACATGCCTACTCATTGCTAGAATGTTTTTAAGATACAGACCCAAAACATGCACAAAATCGATATTTTAGGTCCAAAAAGTCGATATGTGCATGCATCTTCAGTACCCGTTTATATCACAAATTCAAGCTCAAAACACCCGAAAAATCTATATTTTTGGGTCCCAGAAGCGATCTGAACATGCCTACTCAGTGCTGGAATATTTTATAAACATAGGCCCAAAACATGCTGAAAATCGATATTTTGGGAGCCCAAAGTCAATATGTGTACGTATCTTCTGTACCCGTTTATATTCCAAAATCAGGCTCAAAACACCCTAAAATTCGATATTTCTGGGTCCCAGAAGCGATCTGTACATGCCTACTCCTTGCTAGAATGTTTTAAAGATTCAGACCCAAAACATGCGCAAAATCGATATTTAAGGTGCAAAAAGTCGATATGTATATGCATCTTCAGTACCCGTTTATATCCCAAATTCAGGCTCAAAACACAAGAAAAATCGATATTTTTGGGTCCCAGAAGCGATCTGTACATCCCTACTCATTGCTAGAATGTTTTTAAGATACAGACCCAAAACATGCACAAAATCAATATTTTAGGTCCAAAAAGTCGATATGTGCATGCATCTTCAGTACCCGTTTATATCACAATTTCAAGCTCAAAACACCCGAAAATTCGGTATTTTTGGGTCCCAGAAGCAATCTGAACATGCCTACTCAGTGCTGGAATATTTTCAAAATATAGGCCCAAAACATGCTGAAAATCGATATTTTGGGTGCCCAAAGTCGATATGTGTATGCATCTTCTGTACCCGTTTATATTCCAAAATCAGGCTCAAAACACCCGAAAATTCGATATTTTTTGGTCCCAGAAGCGATCTGTACATGCCTACTCCGTGTTAGAGTATTTTCAAAATACAGGCCCAAAACATGCTGACAATCAATATTTTAAGTGCCCAAAATCGATATGTTCATGCATCTTCTGTATCCATTTATATCCCAAATTCAGGCTTAAAACACCCGAAAATTCGATATTTTTGGGTCCCAGAAGCGATCTGCACATGCCTATTCAATGTTAGAAAATTTTCAAATTAAATGCACAAAAACAAGTTGAAAATCGATATTTTAGGTGCCTAAGTCAATATGTGCATGCATCTTCTGTACCCGTTTACATACCAAATTCAGGCTCAAAACAACCGAAAATTCGATATTTTTTGGTCCCAGAAGTGATCTGTACATGTCTACTCAGTGTTAGAATATTTTCAAAATACAGGCCCAAAACATGATGAAAATCGATATTTTATGTGCCCAAAATCGATATGTGCATTTATCTTCTGTACCCGTTTACATCCCAAATTCAAGCTGAAAACACCCGAAAATTCGATATTTTTGGGTTTAAGAAGCGATCTGTATATGCCTACTCAGTGCTAGAATTCTTTCAAAATATAGGCTTAAAACATGATAAAAATCGATATTTTTCGGTGTCCAAAGTCAATATGTGTTTGCATCTTCTGTACCCGTTTATATCCCAAATTCAGGATCAAAACACCCGAAAATTCGATATTTTTGGGTCCCAGAAGCGATCTGTACATCCCTACTCATTGCTTGAACGTTTTTAAGATAATAACCCAAAACATGCACAAAATCGATATTTTAGGTCCAAAAAGTCGATATGTGCATGCATCTTCAGTACCCGTTTATATTACAAATTAAAGCTCAAAACACCCGAAAATTCGGTATTTTTGTGTCCCAGAAGCGATCTGAACATTCCTACTAAGTGCTAGAATTTTTTCAAAATGTAGGCTCAAAACATGCTAAAAATTGATATTTTAGGTGCCCAAAGTCAATATGTACATGAATCTTCTGTACTCGTTTACATCCCAAATTCAGGCTCAAAACACCCAAAAATTCAATGTTTTTGGGTCCAAAAAGCGATCTGTACATGCCTACTCAATGTTAGAATATTTTCAAAATACTATCCCAAAACATGCTGAAAATCGATATTTTAGGTGCCCAAAGTCAATCTGTGCATGCATCTTCTGTACCCGTTTATATCTCAAAATCAGGCTCAGAACACCCTAAAATTCAATATTTTTGGGTCACAGAAGCGATCTGTACATGCCTACTCCTTGCTAGAATGTTTTAAAGATACAGACCGAAAACATGCGTAAAATCGATATTTAAGGTGCAAAAAGTCGATATGTGCATGCATCTTCACTACCCGTTTATATCCCAAATTCAGGCTCAAAACACCCGAAAATTCGATATTTTAGGGTCCCAGAAGCGATCTGTACATGCCTACTAAGTGCTAGAATTTTTTCAAAATATAGGCTCAAAACATGATAAAAATCGATATATTTCGGTGTCCATAGTCAATATGTGCATGTATCTTCTGAATCCGTTTATATCCCAAATTCAGGCTCAAAACACCCAAAAGTTCGATATTTTTGGGTCCCAGAAGCATTCTGTACATGCCTACTCCTTGATAGAATGTTTTCAAGATACCGACTTAAAACATGCTCAAAATCGATATTTTAGGTTTAAAAAGTCGATATGTGAATTCATCTTCTGTATCCGTTTATATCTTAAATTCAAGCTCAAAACACCCGAAAATTCGGTATTTTTGGGTCCCAGAAGCGATCTGAACATGCCTACTTAGTGCTGGAATATTTTCAAAATATAGGCCCAAAACATGCTGAAAATCGATATTTTGGGAGCCCAAAGTCAATATATGTATGTATCTTCTGTACTCGTTTATATTCCAAAATCAGGCTCAAAACACCCGAAAATTCGATATTTTTGGATCCCAGAAGCGATCTGTACATGCCTACTCCTTGCTAGAATGTTTTAAAGATACAGACCCAAAACATGCGTAAAATCGATATTTAAGGTGCAAAAAGTCGATATGTATATGCATCTTCAGTACCCGTTAATATCCCATATTCAGGCTCAAATCACAAGAAAAATCGATATTTTTTGGTCCCAGAAGCGATCTGTACATCCCTACTCATTGCTAGAATGTTTTTAAGATACAGACCCAAAACATGCACAAAATCAATATTTTAGGTCCAAAAAGTCGATATGTGCATGCATCTTCAGTACCCGTTTATATCACAATTTCAAGCTCAAAACACCCGAAAATTCGGTATTTTTGGGTCCCAGAAGCAATCTGAACATGCCTACTCAGTGCTGGAATATTTTCAAAATATAGGCCTAAAACATGCTGATAATCGATATTTTGGGTGCCCAAAGTCGATATGTGTATGCATCTTCTGTACCCGTTTATATTCCAAAATCAGGCTCAAAACACCCGAAAATTCGATATTTTTGTGTCCCAGAAGCGATCTGTACATGCCTACTCCGTGTTAGAGTATTTTCAAGATACAAGCCCAAAACATGCTGAAAATCGATATTTTAAGTGCCCAAAGTCAATATGTGCATGCATCTTCAGTACCCGTTTATATCTAAAATTCAGGCTCAAAACACCAGAAAATTCAATATTTTTGGGTCCCAGAAGCGATTTGTACATGCCTACTCCTTGCTAGAATGTTTTAAAGATACAGATACAAAACATGCGTAAAATCGATATTTAAGGTGCAAAAAGTCGATATGTGCATGCATCTTCAGTACCCGTTTATATCCAAATTCAGGCTCAAAACACCCAAAAATTCGATATTTTTGAGTCCCAAAAGCGATCTGTACATGCCTACTCAGTGCTAGAATTTTTTCATAATATAGGCTCAAAACATGATAAAAATCGATATTTTTCGGTGTCCAAAGTCAATATGTGCATGCATCTTCTGTACCCGTTTATATCCCAAATTCTGGCTCAAAACACACGAAAATTCGATATTTTTTGGTCCCAGAAGCGATCTATACATCCCTACTCATTGCTGAATGTTTTTAAGATACAGACCCAAAACATGCACAAAATCAATATTTTAGGTCCAAAAAGTCGATATGTGCATGCATCTTCAGTACCCGTTTATATCACAATTTCAAGCTCAAAACACCCGAAAATTCGGTATTTTTGGGTCCCAGAAGCGATCTGAACATGCCTACTCAGTGCTGGAATATTTTCAAAATATGCTCAAAATCGATATTTTAGGTGTCCAAAGTCAATATGTGCATGCATCTTCTGTACCTGTTTACATCCCAAATTTAGGTTCAAAACACACGAAAATTCGATATTTTTGGGTCCCAGAAGCGATCTGTACATCCCTACTCATTGCTAGAATGTTTTTAAGATACAGACCCAAAACATGCACAAAATCAATATTTTAGGTCCAAAAAGTCGATATGTGCATGCATCTTCAGTACCCGTTTATATCACAATTTCAAGCTCAAAACACCCGAAAATTCGGTATTTTTGGGTCCCAGAAGCAATCTGAACATGCCTACTCAGTGCTGGAATATTTTCAAAATATAGGCCCAAAACATGCTGAAAATCGATATTTTGGGTGCCCAAAGTCGATATGTGTATGCATCTTCTGTACCCGTTTATATTCCAAAATCAGGCTCAAAACACCCGAAAATTCGATATTTTTGGGTCCCAGAAGCGATCTGTACATGCCTACTCCGTGTTAGAGTATTTTCAATATACACGCCCAAAACATGCTGACAATCAATATTTTAAGTGCCCAAAATCGATATGTTCATGCATCTTCTGTATCCATTTATATCCCAAATTCAGGCTTAAAACACCTGAAAATTCGATATTTTTGGGTCCCAGAAGCGATCTGCACATGCCTATTCAATGTTAGAAAATTTTCAAATTAAATGCACAAAAACAAGTTGAAAATCGATATTTTAGGTGCCTAAGTCAATATGTGCATGCATCTTCTGTACCCGTTTATATCCCAAATTCAGGCTGAAAACAAACGAAAGTTCGATATTTTTGGGTCCCAGAAGCATTCTGTACATGCCTACTCAGTGCTAGAATTATTTCAAAATATAGGCTTAAAACATGATAAAAATCGATATTTTTCGGTGTCCAAAGTCAATATGTGTTTGCATCTTCTGTACCCGTTTATATCCCAAATTCAGGATCAAAACACCCGAAAATTCGATATTTTTGGGTCCCAGAAGCGATCTGTACATCCCTACTCATTGCTTGAACGTTTTTAAGATAATAACCCAAAACATGCACAAAATCGATATTTTAGGTCCAAAAAGTCGATATGTGCATGCATCTTCAGTACCCGTTTATATTACAAATTAAAGCTCAAAACACCCGAAAATTCGGTATTTTTGTGTCCCAGAAGCGATCTGAACATTCCTACTAAGTGCTAGAATTTTATCAAAATGTAGGCTCAAAACATGCTAAAAATTGATATTTTAGGTGCCCAAAGTCAATATGTACATGAATCTTCTGTACTCGTTTACATCCCAAATTCAGGCCCAAAACACCCGAAAATTCGATATTTTGGGGTCCCAGAAGCGATCTGTACATGCCTACTCCGTGTTAGAGTATCTTCAAAATACAGACCCAAAACATGCTGAAAATCGATATTTTAGATGCCCAAAGTCAATATGTGCATGCATCTTCTGTACCCGTTTATATTCCAAATTCAGGCCCAAAACACCCGAAAATTCAATTTTTTTTACCAGAAGCGATCTGTAAATGCCTACTTCTTGCTAGAATGTTTTCAAGATACAGACCCAAAACATGCTCAAAATCGATATTGTAGGTGATAAAAGTCGATATATGCACGTATCTTCAGTACACGCTTATATCTCAAATTCAGGATCAAAACACCCGAAAATACGATATTTTTGGGTCCCAGTAGCGATCTGTACATGTCTACTCAATGCTTGAATGTTTTCAAAATTTAGGTTCAAAAACATGCTAAAAATCTATAGGTGCCCAAAGTCAATATGTGCATGCATCTTCTGTACCCGTTTATATTCCAAATTCAGGCCCAAAACACCAGAAAATTCGATTTTTTTCCCCAGAAGCGATCTGTAAATGCCTAATTCTTGCTAGAATGTTTTCAAGATACAGACCCAAAACATGCTCAAAATCGATATTTTAGGTGATAAAAGTCGATATGTGCATGCATCTTCAGTACACGTTTATATCTCAAATTCAGGCTCAAAACACCCGAAAATTCAATATTTTTGGGTCCCAGTAGCTATCTGTACATGCCTACTCAGTGTTAGAATATTTTCAAAATACAGGCCGAAAACATGCTCAAAATCGATATTTTAGGTGCCCAAAGTCAATATGTGCATGCATCTTCTGTACCCGTTTGTATTCCAAATTCAGGGGCTCAAATAAACCGAAAATACGATATTTTTGTGTCCCAGAAGCGATCTGAACATTCCTACTAAGTGCTAGAATTTTATCAAAATGTAGGCTCAAAACATGCTAAAAATTGATATCTTAGGTGCCCAAAGTCAAAATGTGCATGTCTCTTCTGTACCCGTTTACATCCCAAATTCAGGCTCAAAACACCCGAAAATTCAATATTTTGGGATCCCAGAAGCAATCTGTACATGCCTACACAGTGCTAGAATATTTTCAAAATATAGGCTAAAAACATGCTAAAAATCGACATTTTAGGTGCCAAAAAATCGATATCTCAAATTCAGTCCCAAAACACCCGAAAATTCGATATTTAGAGGTCCCAGAAGGTATCTGTACATGCCTACTCCGTGTTAGAGTATTTTCAAAATACAGGCCAAAAACATACTGAAAATCGATCTTTTAGGTGCCCAAAAGTCGATATGTGCATGCATCTTCTGTACCCGTTTATATCTCAAATTCTGGCCCTAAACACCCGAAAATTCGATATTTTGGGGTCCCAGAAGCGATCTGTACATGCCTACTCCGTGTTAGAGTATTTTCAAAATTCAGGCCCAAAACATGCTGAAAATCGATATTTTTGGTGCCCAAAGTCAATATGTGCATGTATCTTCTGTACCCGTTTATATCTCAAATTCAGGCTCAAAACACCCGAAAATTCAATATTTTGGGGTCCCAGAAACAATCTGCACAGTGCTAGAATATTTTCAAAATATAGGCTAAAAACATGCTAAAAATCGATCTTTTAGGTGCCAAAAAGTCGATATCTCAAATTCAGTCCCAAAACACTCGAAAATTCGATATTTAGGGGTCCCAGAAGCGATCTGTACATGCCTACTCCGTGTTAGAGTATTTTCAAAATACATGCTCAAAACATACTGAAAATCGATCTTTTAGGTGCACAAATGTCGATATGTGCATGCATCTTCAGTACCCGTTTATATCTCAAATTCAGGCTCAAAACACCCGAAAATTCAATATTTTGGGGTCCCAGAAGAAATCTGTACATGCCTACACAGTGCTAGAATATTTTCAAAATACAGGCCCAAAACATGCTGAAAATCGATATTTTAGATGCCCAAAGTCAATTTGTGCATGTATCTTCTGTACCCGTTTATATCTCAAATTCAGGCTCAATACACCGGAAAATTCAATATTTTGGGGTCCCAGAAGCAATCTGTACATGCCTACACAGTGCTAGAATATTTTCAAGATATAGGCGAAAAACATGCTAAAAATCGACATTTTAGGTGCCAAAAAATCGATATATCAAATTCAGTCCCAAAACACCCGAAAATTCGATATTTAGAGGTCCCAGAAGCGATCTGTACATGCCTACTCCGTGTTAGAGTATTTTCAAAATACAGGCCAAAAACATACAGAAAATCGATCTTTTAGGTGCCCAAAAGTCGATATGTGCATGCATCTTCTGTACCCGTTTATATCTCAAATTCTAGCCCTATACACCCGAAAATTCAATATTTTGGGGTTCCAGAAGCGATCTGTACATGCCTACTCAGTGCTAGAATGTTTTCAAAATATAGGCTCAAAACATGCTTAAAATCGATATTTTAGGTGCCCAAAAGTCGATATGTGCATGCATCTTCTTTACTCGTTTATATCTCAAATTCAAGCTTAAAACACCCGAAAATTCGATATTTTGGGGTCCCAGAAGCGATCTGTACATGCCTACTCAGAGCTAGAATATTTTTAAAATATAAGCACAAAACATGCTGAAAATCGATATTTTAGGTGCGTAAAGGCGATATCTTAAATTCAGGCCCAAAACACCCGAAAATTCGATATTTTGGGGTCCCAGAAGCGATCTGTACATGCCTACTCCGTGTTAGAGTATTTTCAAAATACAGGCCAAAAACATGCTCAAAATCGATGTTTTAGGTGCCCAAGTGTCGATATATGCATGCATCTTCAGTACCCGTTTATATATCAAATTCAGGCTCAAAACACCCGAAAATTCGATATTTTGGGGTCCCAGAAGCGATCTGTACATGCCTACTCCGTGTTAGAGTATTTTCAAAATACAGGCCCAAAACATGCTAAAAATCGATATTTTAGATGCCCAAAGTCAATATGTGCATGCATCTTCTGTACCTGTTTATATCTCAAAATCATGTTCAAAACACCCGAAAATTCGATATTTTGGGGTCCCAGAAGCGATCTGTACATGCCTACTCCGTGTTAGAGTATTTTCAAAATGCAGGCCAAAAACATACTGAAAATCAATCTTTTAGGTGCCCAAAAGTCGATATGTGCATGCATCTTCTGTACCCGTTTATATCTCAAATTCTGGCCCTAAACACCCAAAAATTCAATATTTTGGGGTCCCAGAAGGGATCTGTACATGCCTACTCAGTGCTAGAATGTTTTCAAAATATAGGCTCAAAGCATGCTCAAAATCGATATTTTAGGTGCCCAAAAGTCGATATGTGCATGCATCTTCTGTACTCGTTTATATCTCAAATTCAGGCTCAAAACACCCGAAAATTCAATATTTTGGGGTCCCAGAAGCAATCTGTACTCAGTGCTAGAATATTTTCAAAATATAGGCTGAAAACATGCTAAAAATCGATATTTTAGGTGCGTAAAGGCGATATCTCAAATTCAGGCACAAAACACCCGAAAATTCGATATTTAGGGGTCCCAGAAGCGATCTGTACATGCCTACTCCGTGTTAGAGTATTTTCAAAATACAGGCCAAAAACATACTGAAAATCGATTTTTTAGGTGCCGAAAAGTCGATATGTGCATGCACCTTCAGTACCCGTTTATATCTCAAATTCAGGCCCAAAACACCCGAAAATTCGATATTTTGGGGTCCCAGAAGCGATCTGTACATGCCTACTCCGTGTTAGAGTATTTACAAAATACAGGCCCAAAACATGCTGATAATCGATATTTTAGGTGCCAAAAAGTCGATATGTGCATGCATCATCAGTACCCGTTTATATCTCAAATTCAAGCTCAAAGCACCCGAAAATTAGATATTTTGGGGTCCCAGAAGCGATCTGTACATGCCTACTCAGTGGTAGAATATTTTCAAAATATAGGCTCAAAACATGCTAAAAACCGATATTTTAGGTGCGTAAAGGCGATATCTCAAATTCAGGCCCGAAACACCCGAAAATTCGATATTTAGGGGTCCCAGAAGCGATCTGAACATGCCTACTCTGTGTTAGAGTATTTTTAAAATACAGGCCAAAAACATACTGAAAATCGATCTTTTAGGTGCCCAAAAGTCGATATGTGCATGCATCTTCTGTACCCGTTTATATCTCAAATTCTGGCCCTAAACACCCGAAAATTCGATATTTTGGGGTCCCAGAAGCGATCTGTACATGCCTACTCAGTGGTAGAATATTTTCAAAATATAGGCTCAAAACATGCTAAAAATCGATATTTTAGGTGCGTAAAGGCGATATCTCAAATTCAGGCCCAAAACACCAGAAAATTCGATATTTTGGGGTCCCAGAAGCGATCTGTACATGCCTACTCCGTGTTAGAGTATTTACAAAATATAGGCTCAAAACATGCTAAAAATCGATATTTTAGGTGCCCAAAAGTCGATTTTTGCATGCATCTTCTGTACTCGTTTATATATCAAATTCAAGCTCAAAACACTAGAAAATTCGATATTTTGGGGTCTTAGAATCGATCTGTACATGCCTACTCAGTGCTAGAATATTTTCAAAATATAGGCTCAAAACATGCTAAAAATCGATCTATTAGGTGCCAAAAAGTCGATATCTCAAATTCAGTCCCAAAACACCCGAAAATTCGATATTTAGGGGTCCCAGAAGCGATCTGAACATGCCTATTCTGTGTTAGAGTATTTTTAAAATACAGGCCAAAAACATACTGAAAATCGATCTTTTAGGTGCCCAAAAGTCGATATGTGAATGCATCTTCTGTACCCGTTTATATCTCAAATTCAGGCTCAAACCACCAGAAAATTCAATATTTTGGGGTCCCAGAAGCAATCTGTACATGCCTACTCTGTGCTAGAATATTTTCAAAATCAAGTCTAAAAACATGCTAAAAATCGATATTTTAGGTGCCAAAAAGTCGATATCTCAAATTAAGGCCCAAAACACCCGAAAATTCGATATTTAGGGGTCTCAGAAGCGATCTGTACATGCCTACTCCGTGTTAGAGTATTTTCAAAATACAGGCCAAAAACATACTGAAAATCGATCTTTTAGGTGCACAAAAGTCGATATGTGCATGCATCTTCTGTACCCGTTTATATCTCAAATTCTGGCCCTAAACACCCGAAAATTCGATATTTTTGGGTCCTAGAAGCGATCTGTACATCCCTACTCAGTGCTAGAATGTTTTCAAAATATAGGCTCAGAACATGCTCAAAATCGATATTTTAGGTGCCCAAAAGTCGATATGTGCATTCATCTTCTGTACTCGTTTATATCTCAAATTCAAGCTCAAAACACCCGAAAATTCTATATTTTGGGGTCCCAGAAGCGATCTGAACATGCCTACTCAGTGCTAGAATATTTTCAAAATATGAGCTCAAAACATGCTAAAAATCGATATTTTAGGTGCGTAAAGGCGATATCTCAAATTCAGGCCCAAAACACCCGAAAATTCGATATTTAGGGGTCCCAGAAGCGATCTGTACATGCCTACTCCGTGTTCGAGTATTTTCAAAATACAGGCCCAAAACATGCTCAAAATCGATGTTTTAGGTGAACAAAAGTCGATATGTGCATGCATCTTCAGTACCCGTTTATATCTCAAATTCAGGCTCAAAACACCCGAAAATTCGATATTTTGGGGTCCCAGAAGCGATCTGTACATGCCTACTCCGTGTTAGAGTATTTTCAAAATACAGGCCAAAAACATACTGAAAATCGATCATTTAGGTACACAAAAGTCGATATGTGCATGCATCTTCTGTACCCGTTTATATTTCAAATTCTGGCCCTAAACACCCGAAAATTCGATATTTTGGGGTCCCAGAAGCGATCTGTACATGCCTACTCAGTGGTAGAATATTTTCAAAATATAGGCTCAAAACATGCTAAAAATCGATATTTTAGGTGCGTAAAGGCGATATCTCAAATTCAGGCCCAAAACACCCGAAAATTCGATATTTTGGGGTCCCAGAAGCGATCTGTACATGCCTACTCCGTGTTAGAGTATTTACAAAATACAGGCCCAAAACATGCTCAAAATCGATATTTTAGGTGCCAAAAAGTCGATATGTGCATGCATCATCAGTACCCGTTTATATCTCAAATTCAAGCTAAAAGCACCCGAAAATTAGATATTTTGGGGTCCCAGAAGCGATCTGTACATGCCTACCCAGTGGTAGAATATTTTCAAAATATAGGCTCAAAACATGCTAAAAATCGATATTTTAGGTGCGTAAAGGCGATATCTCAAATTCAGGCACAAAACACCCGAAAATTCGATATTTAGGGGTCCCAGAAGCGATCTGTACATGCCTACTCCGTGTTAGAGTATTTTCAAAATACAGGCCAAAAACATACAGAAAATCGATCTTTTAGGTGCCCAAAAGTCGATATGTGCATGCATCTTCTGTACCCGTTTATATCTCAAATTCTAGCCCTAAACACCCGAAAATTCAATATTTTGGGGTTCCAGAAGCGATCTGTACATGCCTACTCAGTGCTAGAATGTTTTCAAAATATAGGCTCAAAACATGCTCAAAATCGATATTTTAGGTGCCCAAAAGTCGATATATGCATGCATCTTCTGTACTCGTTTATATCTCAAATTCAAGCTTAAAACACCCGAAAATTCGATATTTTGGGGTCCCAGAAGCGATCTGTACATGCCTACTCAGAGCTAGAATATTTTAAAATATAAGCACAAAACATGCTAAAAATCGATATTTTAGGTGCGTAAAGGCGATATCTTAAATTCAGGCCCAAAACACCCGAAAATTCGATATTTTGGGGTCCCAGAAGCGATCTGTACATGCCTACTCCGTGTTAGAGTATTTTCAAAATACAGGCCAAAAATATGCTCAAAATCGATGTTTTAGGTGCCCAAGTGTCGATATATGCATGCATCTTCAGTACCCGTTTATATATCAAATTCAGGCTCAAAACACCCGAAAATTCGATATTTTGGGGTCCCAGAAGCGATCTGTACATGCCTACTCCGTGTTAGAGTATTTTCAAAATACAGGCCCAAAACATGCTAAAAATCGATATTTTAGATGCCCAAAGTCAATATGTGCATGCATCTTCTGTACCCGTTTATATCTCAAAATCATGCTCAAAACACCAGAAAATTCGATATTTTGGGGTCCCAGAAGCGATCTGTACATGCCTACTCCGTGTTAGAGTATTTTCAAAATGCAGGCCAAAAACATACTGAAAATCAATCTTTTAGGTGCCCAAAAGTCGATATGTGCATGCATCTTCTGTACCCGTTTATATCTCAAATTCTGGCCCTAAACACCCGAAAATTCAATAATTTGGGGTCCCAGAAGCGATCTGTACATGCCTACTCAGTGCTAGAATGTTTTCAAAATATAGGCTCAAAGCATGCTCAAAATCGATATTTTAGGTGCCCAAAAGTCGATATGTGCATGCATCTTCTGTACTCGTTTATATCTCAAATTCAGGCTCAAAACACCCGAAAATTCAATATTTTGGGGTCCCAGAAGCAATCTGTACTCAGTGCTAGAATATTTTCAAAATATAGGCTGAAAACATGCTACAAATCGATATTTTAGGTGCGTAAAGGCGATATCTCAAATTCAGGCACAAAACACCCGAAAATTCGATATTTTGGGGTCCCAGAAGCGATCTGTACATGCCTACTCCGTGTTAGAGTATTTTCAAAATACAGGCCCAAAACATGCTCAAAATCGATATTTTAGATGCCCAAAGTCAATATGTGCATGCATCTTCTGTACCCGTTTATATCTCAAGTTCAGGCTCTAAACATCCGAAAATACAATATTTTGGGGTCTTAGAATCAATCTGTACTCAGTGCTAGAATATTTTCAAAATATAGGCTGAAAACATGCTAAAAATTGATATTTTAGGTGCGTAAAGGCGATATCTCAAATTCAGGCACAAAACACCCGAAAATTCGATATTTAGGGGTCCCAGAAGCGATCTGTACATGCCTACTCCGTGTTAGAGTATTTTCAAAATACAGGCCAAAAACATACTGAAAATCGATTTTTTAGGTGCCCAAAAGTCGATATGTGCATGCACCTTCAGTACCCGTTTATATCTCAAATTCATGCTCAAAACACCCGAAAATTCAATATTTTGGGGTCCCAGAAGCGATCTGTACATGCCTACTCCGTGTTAGAGTATTTTCAAAATACATGCCCAAAACATGCTGATAATCGATATTTTAGATGCCCAAAGTCAATATGTGCATGTATCTTCTGTACCCGTTTATATCTCAAATTCAGGCTCAAAACACCCGAAAATTCAATATTTTGGGGTTCCAGAAGCAATCTGTACATGCCTACTCATTGCTAGAATATTTTCAAAATATAGGCTAAAAACATGCTAAAAATCGATATTTTAGGTGCCAAAAAGTCGATATCTCAAATTACGGCCCAAAACACCCGAAAATTCGATATTTAGTGGTCTCAGAAGCGATCTGTACATGCCTACTTAGTGCTAGAATGTTTTCAAAATATTGGCTCTAAACATGTTCAAAATCGATATTTTAGGTGCCCAAAAGTCGATATGTCATGTATCTTCAGTACCCGTTTATATCTCAAATTCTGGCCCTAAACAACCGAAAATTCGATATTTTGGGGTCCCAGAAGCGATCTGTACATGCCTACTCAGTGCTAGAATGTTTTCAAAATATAGGCTCAAAACATGCTCAAAATCGATATTTTATGTGCCCAAAAGTCGATATGTGCATGTATCTTCTGTACCCGTTTATATCTCAAATTCTGGCCCTAAACACCCGAAAATTCGATATTTTTGGGTCCCAGAAGCGATCTGTAGATGCCTACTCAGTGCTAGAATGATTTCAAAATATAGGTTCAAAACATGCTCAGAATCGATATTTTAGGTGCCCAAAAGTCGATTTTTGCATGCATCTTCTGTACTCGTTTATATATCAAATTCAAGCTCAAAACACTAGAAAATTCGATATTTTGGGGTCTCAGAAGCGATCTGTACATGCCTACTCAATGCTAGAATATTTTCAAAATATAGGCTCAAAACATGCTAAAAATCGATCTTTTAGGTGCCAAAAAGTCGATATCTCAAATTCAGTCCCAAAACAACCGAAAATTCGATATTTAGGGGTCCCAGAAGCGATCTGAACATGCCTACTCTGTGTTAGAGTATTTTTAAAATACAGGCCAAAAATATACTGAAAATCGATCTTTTAGGTGCCCAAAAGTCGATATGTGAATGCATCTTCTGTACCCGTTTATATCTCAAATTCAGGCTCAAACCACCAGAAAATTCAATATTTTGGGGTCCCAGAAGCAATCTGTACATGCCTACTCTGTGCTAGAATATTTTCAAAATCAAGTCTAAAAAACATGCTAAAAATCGATATTTTAGGTGCCAAAAAGTCGATATCTCAAATTAAGGCCCAAAACACCCGAAAATTCGATATTTAGGGGTCTCCGAAGCGATCTGTACATGCCTACTCCGTGTTAGAGTATTTTCAAAATACAGGCCAAAAACATACTGAAAATCGATCTTTTAGGTGCCCAAAAGTCGATATGTGCATGCATCTTCTGTACCCGTTTATATCTCAAATTCTGGCCCTAAACACCCGAAAATTCGATATTTTTGGGTCCTAGAAGCGATCTGTACATCCCTACTCAGTGCTAGAATGTTTTCAAAATATAGGCTCAGAACATGCTCAAAATCGATATTTTAGGTGCCCAAAAGTCGATATGTGCATGCATCTTCTGTACTCGTTTATATCTCAAATTCAAGCTCAAAACACCCGAAAATTCTATATTTTGGGGTCCCAGAAGAGATCTGAACATGCCTACTCAGTGCTAGAATATTTTCAAAATATGAGCTCAAAACATGCTAAAAATCGATATTTTAGGTGCGTAAAGGCGATATCTCAAATTCAGGCCCAAAACACCCGAAAATTCGATATTTAGGGGTCCCAGAAGCGATCTGTACATGCCTACTCCGTGTTAGAGTATTTTCAAAATACAGGCCCAAAACATGCTCAAAATCGATGTTTTAGGTGAACAAAAGTCGATATGTGCATGCATCTTCAGTACCCGTTTATATCTCAAATTCAGGCTCAAAACACCCGAAATTTCGATATTTTGGGGTCCCAGAAGCGATCTGTACATGCCTACTCCGTGTTAGAGTATTTTCAAAATACAGGCCAAAAACATACTGAAAATCGATCATTTAGGTACCCAAAAGTCGATATGTGCATGCATCTTCTGTACCCGTTTATATCTCAAATTCTGGCCCTAAACACCCGAAAATTCGATATTTTGGGGTCCCAGAAGCGATCTGTACATGCCTACTGAGTGGTAGAATATTTTCAAAATATAGGCTCAAAACATGCTAAAAATCGATATTTTAGGTGCGTAAAGGCGATATCTCAAATTCAGGCCCAAAACACCCGAAAATTCGATATTTTGGGGTCCCAGAAGCGATCTGTACATGCCTACTCCGTGTTAGAGTATTTACAAAATACAGGCCCAAAACATGCTCAAAATCGATATTTTAGGTGCCAAAAAGTCGATATGTGCATGCATCATCAGTACCCGTTTATATCTCAAATTCAAGCTCAAAGCACCCGAAAATTAGATATTTTGGGGTCCCAGAAGCGATCTGTACATGCCTACTCAGTGGTAGAATATTTTCAAAATATAGGCTCAAAACATGCTAAAAATCGATATTTTAGGTGCGTAAAGACGATATCTCAAATTCAGGCCCAAAACACCCGAAAATTCGATATTTTGGGGTCCCAGAAGCGATCTGTACATGCCTACTCCGTGTTAGAGTATTTACAAAATACAGGCCCAAAACATGCTCAAAATCGATATTTTAGGTGCCAAAAAGTCGATATGTGCATGCATCATCAGTACCCGTTTATATCTCAAATTCAGGCTCAAAGCACCCGAAAATTCGATATTTTGGGGTCCCAGAAGCGATCTGTACATGCCTACTCAGTGGTAGAATATTTTCAAAATATAGGCTCAAAACATGCTAAAAATCGATATTTTAGGTGCGTAAAGGCGATATCTCAAACTCAGGCCCAAAACACCCGAAAATTCGATATTTTGGGGTCCCAGAAGCGATCTGTACATGCCTACTCCGTGTTAGAGTATTTACAAAATACAGGCCCAAAACATGCTCAAAATCGATATTTTAGGTGCCAAAAAGTCGATATGTGCATGCATCATCAGTACCCGTTTATATCTCAAATTCAGGCTCAAAGCACCCGAAAATTCGATATTTTGGGGTCCCAGAAGCGATCTGTACATGCCTACTCAGTGCTAGAATGTGTTCAATATATAGGCTCAAAACATGCTCAGAATCGATATTTTAGGTGCCCAAAAGTCGATTTTTGCATGCATCTTCTGTACTCGTTTATATATCAAATTCAAGCTCAAAACACTAGAAAATTCGATATTTTGGGGTCTTAGAAGCGATCTGTACATGCCTACTCAGTGCTAGAATATTTTCAAAATATAGGCTCAAAACATGCTAAAAATCGATCTTTTAGGTGCCAAAAAGTCGATATCTCAAATTCAGTCCCAAAACACCCGAAAATTCGATATTTAGGGGTCCCAGAAGCGATCTGAACATGCCTACTCTGTGTTAGAATGTTTTCAAAATATAGGCTCAGAACATGCTCAAAATCGATATTTTAGGTGCCCAAAAGTCGATATGTGCATGCATCTTCTGTACTCGTTTATATATCAAATTCAAGCTCAAAACACCCGAAAATTTTATATTTTGGGGTCCCAGAAGAGATCTGAACATGCCTACTCAGTGCTAGAATATTTTCAAAATATGAGCTCAAAACATGCTAAAAATCGATATTTTAGGTGCGTAAAGGCGATATCTCAAATTCAGGCCCAAAACACCCGAAAATTCGATATTTAGGGGTCCCAGAAGCGATCTGTACATGCCTACTCCGTGTTCGAGTATTTTCAAAATACAGGCCCAAAACATGCTCAAAATCGATATTTTAGGTGAACAAAAGTCGATATGTGCATGCATCTTCAGTACCCGTTTATATCTCAAATTCAGGCTCAAAACACCCGAAAATTCGATATTTTGGGGTCCCACAAGCGATCTGTACATGCCTACTCCGTGTTAGAGTATTTTCAAAATACAGGCCAAAAACATACTGAAAATCGATCATTTAGGTACCCAAAAGTCGATATGTGCATGCATCTTCTGTACCCGTTTATATCTCAAATTCTGGCCCTAAACACCCGAAATTCGATATTTTGGGGTCCCAGAAGCGATCTGTACATGCCTACTCAGTGGTAGAATATTTTCAAAATATAGGCTCAAAACATGCTAAAAATCGATATTTTAGGTGCGTAAAGGCGATATCTCAAATTCAGGCCCAAAACACCCGAAAATTCGATATTTTGGGGTCCCAGAAGCGATCTGTACATGCCTACTCCGTGTTAGAGTATTTACAAAATACAGGCCCAAAACATGCTAAAAATCGATATTTTAGGTGCCAAAAAGTCGATATGTGCATGCATCATCAGTACCCGTTTATATCTCAAATTCAAGCTCAAAGCACCCGAAAATTAGATATTTTGGGGTCCCAGAAGCGATCTGTACATGCCTACTCAGTGGTAGAATAATTTCAAAATATAGGCTAAAAACATGCTAAAAATCGATATTTTAGGTGCGTAAAGGCGATATCTCAAATTCAGGCCCAAAACACCCGAAAATTCGATATTTAGGGGTCCCAGAAGCGATCTGAACATGCCTACTCTGTGTTAGAGTATTTTTAAAATACAGGCCAAAAACATACTGAAAATCGATCTTTTAGGTGCCCAAAAGTCGATATGTGCATGCATCTTCTGTACCCGTTTATATCTCAAATTCTGGCCCTAAACACCCGAAAATTCGATATTTTGGGGTCCCAGAAGCGATCTGTACATGCCTACTCAGTGGTAGAATATTTTCAAAATATAGGCTCAAAATATGCTAAAAATCGATATTTTAGGTGCGTAAAGGCGATATCTTAAATTCAGGCCCAAAACACCCGAAAATTCGATATTTTGGGGTCCCAGAAGCGATCTGTACATGCCTACTCCGTGTTAGAGTATTTTCAAAATACAGGCCAAAAACATGCTCAAAATCGATGTTTTAGGTGCCCAAGTGTCGATATATGCATGCATCTTCAGTACCCGTTTATATATCAAATTCAGGCTCAAAACACCCGAAAATTCGATATTTTGGGGTCCCAGAAGCGATCTGTACATGCCTACTCCGTGTTAGAGTATTTTCAAAATACAGGGCCAAAACATGCTAAAAATCGATATTTTAGATGCCCAAAGTCAATATGTGCATGCATCTTCTGTACCCGTTTATATCTCAAAATCATGTTCAAAACACCCGAAAATTCGTTATTTTGGGGTCCCAGAAGCGATCTGTACATGCCTACTCCGTGTTAGAGTATTTTCAAAATGCAGGCCAAAAACATACTGAAAATCAATCTTTTAGGTGCCCAAAAGTCGATATGTGCATGCATCTTCTGTACCCGTTTATATCTCAAATTCTGGCCCTAAACACCCAAAAATTCAATATTTTGGGGTCCCAGAAGGGATCTGTACATGCCTACTCAGTGCTAGAATGTTTTCAAAATATAGGCTCAAAGCATGCTCAAAATCGATATTTTAGGTGCCCAAAAGTCGATATGTGCATGCATCTTCTGTACTCGTTTATATCTCAAATTCAGGCTCAAAACACCCGAAAATTCAATATTTTGGGGTCCCAGAAGCAATCTGTACTCAGTGCTAGAATATTTTCAAAATATAGGCTGAAAACATGCTAAAAATCGATATTTTAGGTGCGTAAAGGCGATATCTCAAATTCAGGCACAAAACACCCGAAAATTCGATATTTAGGGGTCCCAGAAGCGATCTGTACATGCCTACTCCGTGTTAGAGTATTTTCAAAATACAGGCCAAAAACATACTGAAAATCGATTTTTTAGGTGCCGAAAAGTCGATATGTGCATGCACCTTCAGTACCCGTTTATATCTCAAATTCAGGCCCAAAACACCCGAAAATTCGATATTTTGGGGTCCCAGAAGCGATCTGTACATGCCTACTCCGTGTTAGAGTATTTACAAAATACAGGCCCAAAACATGCTGATAATCGATATTTTAGGTGCCAAAAAGTCGATATGTGCATGCATCATCAGTACCCGTTTATATCTCAAATTCAAGCTCAAAGCACCCGAAAATTAGATATTTTGGGGTCCCAGAAGCGATCTGTACATGCCTACTCAGTGGTAGAATATTTTCAAAATATAGGCTCAAAACATGCTAAAAACCGATATTTTAGGTGCGTAAAGGCGATATCTCAAATTCAGGCCCGAAACACCCGAAAATTCGATATTTAGGGGTCCCAGAAGCGATCTGAACATGCCTACTCTGTGTTAGAGTATTTTTAAAATACAGGCCAAAAACATACTGAAAATCGATCTTTTAGGTGCCCAAAAGTCGATATGTGCATGCATCTTCTGTACCCGTTTATATCTCAAATTCTGGCCCTAAACACCCGAAAATTCGATATTTTGGGGTCCCAGAAGCGATCTGTACATGCCTACTCAGTGGTAGAATATTTTCAAAATATAGGCTCAAAACATGCTAAAAATCGATATTTTAGGTGCGTAAAGGCGATATCTCAAATTCAGGCCCAAAACACCAGAAAATTCGATATTTTGGGGTCCCAGAAGCGATCTGTACATGCCTACTCCGTGTTAGAGTATTTACAAAATATAGGCTCAAAACATGCTAAAAATCGATATTTTAGGTGCCCAAAAGTCGATTTTTGCATGCATCTTCTGTACTCGTTTATATATCAAATTCAAGCTCAAAACACTAGAAAATTCGATATTTTGGGGTCTTAGAATCGATCTGTACATGCCTACTCAGTGCTAGAATATTTTCAAAATATAGGCTCAAAACATGCTAAAAATCGATCTATTAGGTGCCAAAAAGTCGATATCTCAAATTCAGTCCCAAAACACCCGAAAATTCGATATTTAGGGGTCCCAGAAGCGATCTGAACATGCCTATTCTGTGTTAGAGTATTTTTAAAATACAGGCCAAAAACATACTGAAAATCGATCTTTTAGGTGCCCAAAAGTCGATATGTGAATGCATCTTCTGTACCCGTTTATATCTCAAATTCAGGCTCAAACCACCAGAAAATTCAATATTTTGGGGTCCCAGAAGCAATCTGTACATGCCTACTCTGTGCTAGAATATTTTCAAAATCAAGTCTAAAAACATGCTAAAAATCGATATTTTAGGTGCCAAAAAGTCGATATCTCAAATTAAGGCCCAAAACACCCGAAAATTCGATATTTAGGGGTCTCAGAAGCGATCTGTACATGCCTACTCCGTGTTAGAGTATTTTCAAAATACAGGCCAAAAACATACTGAAAATCGATCTTTTAGGTGCACAAAAGTCGATATGTGCATGCATCTTCTGTACCCGTTTATATCTCAAATTCTGGCCCTAAACACCCGAAAATTCGATATTTTTGGGTCCTAGAAGCGATCTGTACATCCCTACTCAGTGCTAGAATGTTTTCAAAATATAGGCTCAGAACATGCTCAAAATCGATATTTTAGGTGCCCAAAAGTCGATATGTGCATTCATCTTCTGTACTCGTTTATATCTCAAATTCAAGCTCAAAACACCCGAAAATTCTATATTTTGGGGTCCCAGAAGCGATCTGAACATGCCTACTCAGTGCTAGAATATTTTCAAAATATGAGCTCAAAACATGCTAAAAATCGATATTTTAGGTGCGTAAAGGCGATATCTCAAATTCAGGCCCAAAACACCCGAAAATTCGATATTTAGGGGTCCCAGAAGCGATCTGTACATGCCTACTCCGTGTTCGAGTATTTTCAAAATACAGGCCCAAAACATGCTCAAAATCGATGTTTTAGGTGAACAAAAGTCGATATGTGCATGCATCTTCAGTACCCGTTTATATCTCAAATTCAGGCTCAAAACACCCGAAAATTCGATATTTTGGGGTCCCAGAAGCGATCTGTACATGCCTACTCCGTGTTAGAGTATTTTCAAAATACAGGCCAAAAACATACTGAAAATCGATCATTTAGGTACACAAAAGTCGATATGTGCATGCATCTTCTGTACCCGTTTATATTTCAAATTCTGGCCCTAAACACCCGAAAATTCGATATTTTGGGGTCCCAGAAGCGATCTGTACATGCCTACTCAGTGGTAGAATATTTTCAAAATATAGGCTCAAAACATGCTAAAAATCGATATTTTAGGTGCGTAAAGGCGATATCTCAAATTCAGGCCCAAAACACCCGAAAATTCGATATTTTGGGGTCCCAGAAGCGATCTGTACATGCCTACTCCGTGTTAGAGTATTTACAAAATACAGGCCCAAAACATGCTCAAAATCGATATTTTAGGTGCCAAAAAGTCGATATGTGCATGCATCATCAGTACCCGTTTATATCTCAAATTCAAGCTAAAAGCACCCGAAAATTAGATATTTTGGGGTCCCAGAAGCGATCTGTACATGCCTACCCAGTGGTAGAATATTTTCAAAATATAGGCTCAAAACATGCTAAAAATCGATATTTTAGGTGCGTAAAGGCGATATCTCAAATTCAGGCACAAAACACCCGAAAATTCGATATTTAGGGGTCCCAGAAGCGATCTGTACATGCCTACTCCGTGTTAGAGTATTTTCAAAATACAGGCCAAAAACATACAGAAAATCGATCTTTTAGGTGCCCAAAAGTCGATATGTGCATGCATCTTCTGTACCCGTTTATATCTCAAATTCTAGCCCTAAACACCCGAAAATTCAATATTTTGGGGTTCCAGAAGCGATCTGTACATGCCTACTCAGTGCTAGAATGTTTTCAAAATATAGGCTCAAAACATGCTCAAAATCGATATTTTAGGTGCCCAAAAGTCGATATATGCATGCATCTTCTGTACTCGTTTATATCTCAAATTCAAGCTTAAAACACCCGAAAATTCGATATTTTGGGGTCCCAGAAGCGATCTGTACATGCCTACTCAGAGCTAGAATATTTTAAAATATAAGCACAAAACATGCTAAAAATCGATATTTTAGGTGCGTAAAGGCGATATCTTAAATTCAGGCCCAAAACACCCGAAAATTCGATATTTTGGGGTCCCAGAAGCGATCTGTACATGCCTACTCCGTGTTAGAGTATTTTCAAAATACAGGCCAAAAATATGCTCAAAATCGATGTTTTAGGTGCCCAAGTGTCGATATATGCATGCATCTTCAGTACCCGTTTATATATCAAATTCAGGCTCAAAACACCCGAAAATTCGATATTTTGGGGTCCCAGAAGCGATCTGTACATGCCTACTCCGTGTTAGAGTATTTTCAAAATACAGGCCCAAAACATGCTAAAAATCGATATTTTAGATGCCCAAAGTCAATATGTGCATGCATCTTCTGTACCCGTTTATATCTCAAAATCATGCTCAAAACACCAGAAAATTCGATATTTTGGGGTCCCAGAAGCGATCTGTACATGCCTACTCCGTGTTAGAGTATTTTCAAAATGCAGGCCAAAAACATACTGAAAATCAATCTTTTAGGTGCCCAAAAGTCGATATGTGCATGCATCTTCTGTACCCGTTTATATCTCAAATTCTGGCCCTAAACACCCGAAAATTCAATAATTTGGGGTCCCAGAAGCGATCTGTACATGCCTACTCAGTGCTAGAATGTTTTCAAAATATAGGCTCAAAGCATGCTCAAAATCGATATTTTAGGTGCCCAAAAGTCGATATGTGCATGCATCTTCTGTACTCGTTTATATCTCAAATTCAGGCTCAAAACACCCGAAAATTCAATATTTTGGGGTCCCAGAAGCAATCTGTACTCAGTGCTAGAATATTTTCAAAATATAGGCTGAAAACATGCTACAAATCGATATTTTAGGTGCGTAAAGGCGATATCTCAAATTCAGGCACAAAACACCCGAAAATTCGATATTTTGGGGTCCCAGAAGCGATCTGTACATGCCTACTCCGTGTTAGAGTATTTTCAAAATACAGGCCCAAAACATGCTCAAAATCGATATTTTAGATGCCCAAAGTCAATATGTGCATGCATCTTCTGTACCCGTTTATATCTCAAGTTCAGGCTCTAAACATCCGAAAATACAATATTTTGGGGTCTTAGAATCAATCTGTACTCAGTGCTAGAATATTTTCAAAATATAGGCTGAAAACATGCTAAAAATTGATATTTTAGGTGCGTAAAGGCGATATCTCAAATTCAGGCACAAAACACCCGAAAATTCGATATTTAGGGGTCCCAGAAGCGATCTGTACATGCCTACTCCGTGTTAGAGTATTTTCAAAATACAGGCCAAAAACATACTGAAAATCGATTTTTTAGGTGCCCAAAAGTCGATATGTGCATGCACCTTCAGTACCCGTTTATATCTCAAATTCATGCTCAAAACACCCGAAAATTCAATATTTTGGGGTCCCAGAAGCGATCTGTACATGCCTACTCCGTGTTAGAGTATTTTCAAAATACATGCCCAAAACATGCTGATAATCGATATTTTAGATGCCCAAAGTCAATATGTGCATGTATCTTCTGTACCCGTTTATATCTCAAATTCAGGCTCAAAACACCCGAAAATTCAATATTTTGGGGTTCCAGAAGCAATCTGTACATGCCTACTCATTGCTAGAATATTTTCAAAATATAGGCTAAAAACATGCTAAAAATCGATATTTTAGGTGCCAAAAAGTCGATATCTCAAATTACGGCCCAAAACACCCGAAAATTCGATATTTAGTGGTCTCAGAAGCGATCTGTACATGCCTACTTAGTGCTAGAATGTTTTCAAAATATTGGCTCTAAACATGTTCAAAATCGATATTTTAGGTGCCCAAAAGTCGATATGTCATGTATCTTCAGTACCCGTTTATATCTCAAATTCTGGCCCTAAACAACCGAAAATTCGATATTTTGGGGTCCCAGAAGCGATCTGTACATGCCTACTCAGTGCTAGAATGTTTTCAAAATATAGGCTCAAAACATGCTCAAAATCGATATTTTATGTGCCCAAAAGTCGATATGTGCATGTATCTTCTGTACCCGTTTATATCTCAAATTCTGGCCCTAAACACCCGAAAATTCGATATTTTTGGGTCCCAGAAGCGATCTGTAGATGCCTACTCAGTGCTAGAATGATTTCAAAATATAGGTTCAAAACATGCTCAGAATCGATATTTTAGGTGCCCAAAAGTCGATTTTTGCATGCATCTTCTGTACTCGTTTATATATCAAATTCAAGCTCAAAACACTAGAAAATTCGATATTTTGGGGTCTCAGAAGCGATCTGTACATGCCTACTCAATGCTAGAATATTTTCAAAATATAGGCTCAAAACATGCTAAAAATCGATCTTTTAGGTGCCAAAAAGTCGATATCTCAAATTCAGTCCCAAAACAACCGAAAATTCGATATTTAGGGGTCCCAGAAGCGATCTGAACATGCCTACTCTGTGTTAGAGTATTTTTAAAATACAGGCCAAAAATATACTGAAAATCGATCTTTTAGGTGCCCAAAAGTCGATATGTGAATGCATCTTCTGTACCCGTTTATATCTCAAATTCAGGCTCAAACCACCAGAAAATTCAATATTTTGGGGTCCCAGAAGCAATCTGTACATGCCTACTCTGTGCTAGAATATTTTCAAAATCAAGTCTAAAAAACATGCTAAAAATCGATATTTTAGGTGCCAAAAAGTCGATATCTCAAATTAAGGCCCAAAACACCCGAAAATTCGATATTTAGGGGTCTCCGAAGCGATCTGTACATGCCTACTCCGTGTTAGAGTATTTTCAAAATACAGGCCAAAAACATACTGAAAATCGATCTTTTAGGTGCCCAAAAGTCGATATGTGCATGCATCTTCTGTACCCGTTTATATCTCAAATTCTGGCCCTAAACACCCGAAAATTCGATATTTTTGGGTCCTAGAAGCGATCTGTACATCCCTACTCAGTGCTAGAATGTTTTCAAAATATAGGCTCAGAACATGCTCAAAATCGATATTTTAGGTGCCCAAAAGTCGATATGTGCATGCATCTTCTGTACTCGTTTATATCTCAAATTCAAGCTCAAAACACCCGAAAATTCTATATTTTGGGGTCCCAGAAGAGATCTGAACATGCCTACTCAGTGCTAGAATATTTTCAAAATATGAGCTCAAAACATGCTAAAAATCGATATTTTAGGTGCGTAAAGGCGATATCTCAAATTCAGGCCCAAAACACCCGAAAATTCGATATTTAGGGGTCCCAGAAGCGATCTGTACATGCCTACTCCGTGTTAGAGTATTTTCAAAATACAGGCCCAAAACATGCTCAAAATCGATGTTTTAGGTGAACAAAAGTCGATATGTGCATGCATCTTCAGTACCCGTTTATATCTCAAATTCAGGCTCAAAACACCCGAAATTTCGATATTTTGGGGTCCCAGAAGCGATCTGTACATGCCTACTCCGTGTTAGAGTATTTTCAAAATACAGGCCAAAAACATACTGAAAATCGATCATTTAGGTACCCAAAAGTCGATATGTGCATGCATCTTCTGTACCCGTTTATATCTCAAATTCTGGCCCTAAACACCCGAAAATTCGATATTTTGGGGTCCCAGAAGCGATCTGTACATGCCTACTGAGTGGTAGAATATTTTCAAAATATAGGCTCAAAACATGCTAAAAATCGATATTTTAGGTGCGTAAAGGCGATATCTCAAATTCAGGCCCAAAACACCCGAAAATTCGATATTTTGGGGTCCCAGAAGCGATCTGTACATGCCTACTCCGTGTTAGAGTATTTACAAAATACAGGCCCAAAACATGCTCAAAATCGATATTTTAGGTGCCAAAAAGTCGATATGTGCATGCATCATCAGTACCCGTTTATATCTCAAATTCAAGCTCAAAGCACCCGAAAATTAGATATTTTGGGGTCCCAGAAGCGATCTGTACATGCCTACTCAGTGGTAGAATATTTTCAAAATATAGGCTCAAAACATGCTAAAAATCGATATTTTAGGTGCGTAAAGACGATATCTCAAATTCAGGCCCAAAACACCCGAAAATTCGATATTTTGGGGTCCCAGAAGCGATCTGTACATGCCTACTCCGTGTTAGAGTATTTACAAAATACAGGCCCAAAACATGCTCAAAATCGATATTTTAGGTGCCAAAAAGTCGATATGTGCATGCATCATCAGTACCCGTTTATATCTCAAATTCAGGCTCAAAGCACCCGAAAATTCGATATTTTGGGGTCCCAGAAGCGATCTGTACATGCCTACTCAGTGGTAGAATATTTTCAAAATATAGGCTCAAAACATGCTAAAAATCGATATTTTAGGTGCGTAAAGGCGATATCTCAAACTCAGGCCCAAAACACCCGAAAATTCGATATTTTGGGGTCCCAGAAGCGATCTGTACATGCCTACTCCGTGTTAGAGTATTTACAAAATACAGGCCCAAAACATGCTCAAAATCGATATTTTAGGTGCCAAAAAGTCGATATGTGCATGCATCATCAGTACCCGTTTATATCTCAAATTCAGGCTCAAAGCACCCGAAAATTCGATATTTTGGGGTCCCAGAAGCGATCTGTACATGCCTACTCAGTGCTAGAATGTGTTCAATATATAGGCTCAAAACATGCTCAGAATCGATATTTTAGGTGCCCAAAAGTCGATTTTTGCATGCATCTTCTGTACTCGTTTATATATCAAATTCAAGCTCAAAACACTAGAAAATTCGATATTTTGGGGTCTTAGAAGCGATCTGTACATGCCTACTCAGTGCTAGAATATTTTCAAAATATAGGCTCAAAACATGCTAAAAATCGATCTTTTAGGTGCCAAAAAGTCGATATCTCAAATTCAGTCCCAAAACACCCGAAAATTCGATATTTAGGGGTCCCAGAAGCGATCTGAACATGCCTACTCTGTGTTAGAATGTTTTCAAAATATAGGCTCAGAACATGCTCAAAATCGATATTTTAGGTGCCCAAAAGTCGATATGTGCATGCATCTTCTGTACTCGTTTATATATCAAATTCAAGCTCAAAACACCCGAAAATTTTATATTTTGGGGTCCCAGAAGAGATCTGAACATGCCTACTCAGTGCTAGAATATTTTCAAAATATGAGCTCAAAACATGCTAAAAATCGATATTTTAGGTGCGTAAAGGCGATATCTCAAATTCAGGCCCAAAACACCCGAAAATTCGATATTTAGGGGTCCCAGAAGCGATCTGTACATGCCTACTCCGTGTTCGAGTATTTTCAAAATACAGGCCCAAAACATGCTCAAAATCGATATTTTAGGTGAACAAAAGTCGATATGTGCATGCATCTTCAGTACCCGTTTATATCTCAAATTCAGGCTCAAAACACCCGAAAATTCGATATTTTGGGGTCCCACAAGCGATCTGTACATGCCTACTCCGTGTTAGAGTATTTTCAAAATACAGGCCAAAAACATACTGAAAATCGATCATTTAGGTACCCAAAAGTCGATATGTGCATGCATCTTCTGTACCCGTTTATATCTCAAATTCTGGCCCTAAACACCCGAAATTCGATATTTTGGGGTCCCAGAAGCGATCTGTACATGCCTACTCAGTGGTAGAATATTTTCAAAATATAGGCTCAAAACATGCTAAAAATCGATATTTTAGGTGCGTAAAGGCGATATCTCAAATTCAGGCCCAAAACACCCGAAAATTCGATATTTTGGGGTCCCAGAAGCGATCTGTACATGCCTACTCCGTGTTAGAGTATTTACAAAATACAGGCCCAAAACATGCTAAAAATCGATATTTTAGGTGCCAAAAAGTCGATATGTGCATGCATCATCAGTACCCGTTTATATCTCAAATTCAAGCTCAAAGCACCCGAAAATTAGATATTTTGGGGTCCCAGAAGCGATCTGTACATGCCTACTCAGTGGTAGAATAATTTCAAAATATAGGCTAAAAACATGCTAAAAATCGATATTTTAGGTGCGTAAAGGCGATATCTCAAATTCAGGCCCAAAACACCCGAAAATTCGATATTTAGGGGTCCCAGAAGCGATCTGAACATGCCTACTCTGTGTTAGAGTATTTTTAAAATACAGGCCAAAAACATACTGAAAATCGATCTTTTAGGTGCCCAAAAGTCGATATGTGCATGCATCTTCTGTACCCGTTTATATCTCAAATTCTGGCCCTAAACACCCGAAAATTCGATATTTTGGGGTCCCAGAAGCGATCTGTACATGCCTACTCAGTGGTAGAATATTTTCAAAATATAGGCTCAAAATATGCTAAAAATCGATATTTTAGGTGCGTAAAGGCGATATCTCAAATTCAGGCCCAAAACACCCGAAAATTCGATATTTTGGGGTCCCAGAAGCGATCTGTACATGCCTACTCCGTGTTAGAGTATTTACAAAATACAGGCCCAAAACATGCTCAAAATCGATATTTTAGGTGCCAAAAAGTCGATATGTGCATGCATCATCAGTACCCGTTTATATCTCAAATTCAAGCTCAAAGCACCCGAAAATTAGATATTTTGGGGTCCCAGAAGCGATCTGTACATGCCTACTCAGTGGTAGAATATTTTCAAAATATAGGCTCAAAACATGCTAAAAATCGATATTTTAGGTGCGTAAAGGCGATATCTCAAATTCAGGCCCAAAACACCCGAAAATTCGATATTTTGGGGTCCCAGAAGCGATCTGTACATGCCTACTCCGTGTTAGAGTATTTACAAAATACAGGCCCAAAACATGCTCAAAATCGATATTTTAGGTGCCAAAAAGTCGATATGTGCATGCATCATCAGTACCCGTTTATATCTCAAATTCAGGCTCAAAGCACCCGAAAATTCGATATTTTGGGGTCCCAGAAGCGATCTGTACATGCCTACTCAGAGGTAGAATATTTTCAAAATATAGGCTCAAAACATGCTAAAAATCGATATTTTAGGTGCGTAAAGGCGATATCTCAAATTCAGGCCCAAAACACCCTAAAATTCGATATTTTGGGGTCCCAGAAGCGATCTGTACATGCCTACTCCGTGTTAGAGTATTTACAAAATACAGGCCCATAACATGCTCAAAATCGATATTTTAGGTGCCAAAAAGTCGATATGTGCATGCATCATCAGTACCCGTTTATATCTCAAATTCAGGCTCAAAGCACCCGAAAATTCGATATTTTGGGGTCCCAGAAGCGATCTGTACATGCCTACTCAGTGCTAGAATGTGTTCAATATATAGGCTCAAAACATGCTCAAAATCGATATTTTATGTGCCCAAAAGTCGATATGTGCATGTATCTTCTGTACCCGTTTATATCTCAAATTCTGGCCCTAAACACCCGAAAATTCGATATTTTTGGGTCCCAGAAGCGATCTGCACATGCCTACTCAGTGCTAGAATGATTTCAAAATATAGGTTCAAAACATGCTCAGAATCGATATTTTAGGTGACCAAAAGTCGATTTTTGTATGCATCTTCTGTACTCGTTTATATCTCAAATTCAATCTCAAAACACTAGAAAATTCGATATTTTGGGGTCTCAGAAGCGATCTGTACATGCCTACTCAGTGCTAGAATATTTTCAAAATATAGGCTCAAAACATGCTAAAAATCGATATTTTAGGTGCGTGAAGGCGATATCTCAAATTCAGGCCCAAAACACCCGAAAATTCGATATTTTGGGGTCCCAGAAGCGATCGGTACATGCCTACTCCGTGTTAGAGTATTTTCAAAATACAGGCCAAAAACATGCTCTAAATCGATGTTTTAGGTGCCCTAAAGTCGATATGTGCATGCATCTTCAGTACCCGTTTATATATCAAATTCAGGCTCAAAACACCCGAAAATTCGATATTTTGGGGTCCCAGAAGCGATCTGTACATGCCTACTCCGTGTTAGAGTATTTTCAAAATACAGGCCCAAAACATGCTGATAATCGATATTTTAGATGCCCAAAATCAATATGTGCATGTATCTTCTGTACCCGTTTATATCTCAAATTCAGGCTCAAAACACCCGAAAATTCAATGTTTTGGGGTCCCAGAAGCAATCTGTACATGCCTACTCAGTGCTAAAATATTTTCAAAATAAAGGCTAAAAACATGCTAAAAATCGATCTTTTAGGTGCCAAAAAGTCGATATCTCAAATTCAGTCCCAAAACACCCGAAAATTCGATATTTAGGGGTCCCAGAAGCGATCTGAAAATGCCTACTCTGTGTTAGAGTATTTTCAAAATACAGGCCAAAAAAATACTGAAAATCGATCTTTTAGGTGCCCAAAAGTCGATATGTGCATGCATCTTCTGTACCCGTTTATATCTCAAATTCAGCTTCTAAACACCCGAAAATTCAATATTTTGCGGTCCCAGAAGCAATCTGTACTCAGTGCTAGAATATTTTCAAAATATAGGCTGAAAACATGCTAAAAATCGATATTTTAGGTGCGTAAAGGCGATATCTCAAATTCAGGCCCAAAACACCCGAAAATTCGATATTTTGGGGTCCCAGAAGCGATCTGTACATGCCTACTCCGTGTTAGAGTATTTTCAAAATACAGGCCAAAAACATACTGAAAATCGATGTTTTAGGTGCACAAAAGTCGATATGTGCATGCACCTTCAGTACCGGTTTATATCTCAAATTCATGCTCAAAACACCCGAAAATTCGATATTTTGGGGTCCCAGAAGCGATCTGTACATGCCTACTCCGTGTTAGAGTATTTTCAAAATACATGACCAAAACATGCTGTAAATCGATATTTTAGATGCCCAAAGTCAATATGTGCATGCATCTTCTGTACCCTTTTATATCTCAAACTCAGGCTCAAAACACCCGAAAACTCAATATTTTGGGGTTCCAGAAGCAATCTGTACATGCCTACTCAGTGCTAGAATATTTTCAAAATATAGGCTAAAAACATGCTAAAAATCGATATTTTAGGTGCCTAAAAGTCGATATGTGCATACATCTTCTGTACTCATTTATATCTCAAATTCAGGCTCAAAACACCCGAAAATTCGATATATTGGGGTCCAAGAAGCGATCTGTACATGCCTACTCAGTGCTTGAATATTTTAAAAATATAGGCTCAAAACATGCTAACAATCGATATTTTAGGTGCGTAAAGGCGATATCTCAAATTAAGGCCCAAAACACCCGAAAATTCGATATTTATGGGTCCCAGAAGCGATCTGTACATGCCTACTCCGTGTTAGAGTATTTTCAAAATACAGGCCCAAAACATGCTCAAAATCGATATTTTAGATGCCCAAAGTCAATATGTGCATGCATCTTCTGTACCCGTTTATATCTAAAATTCAGCCTCTAAACACCCGAAAATTCGATATTTTGGGGTCCCAGAAGCGATCTGTACATGCCTACTTCGTGTTAGAGTATTTTCAAAATACATGCCCAAAACATGCTGTAAATCGATATTTTAGATGCCCAAAGTCAATATGTGCATGTATCTTCTGTACCCGTTTGTATTTCAAATTCAGGCTCAAAACACCCGAAAATTCAATATTTTGGGGTTCCAGAAGCAATCTGTACATGCCTACTCAGTGCTAGAATATTTTCAAAATATAGGCTAAAAACATGCTAAAAATCGATATTTTAGGTGCGTAAAGGCGATATCTCAAATTAAGGCCCAAAACACCCGAAAATTCGATATTTAGGGGTCCCAGAAGCGATCTGTACATGCCTACTCCGTGTTAGAGTATTTTCAAAATACAGGCCAAAAACATGCTCAAAATCGATGTTTTTTGTGCCCAAAAGTCGATATGTGCATGTATCTTCAGTACCCGTTTATATCTCAAATTCTTGCCCTAAACACCCGAAAATTCGATATTTTGGGGTCCCAGAAGCGATCTGTACATGCCTACTCAGTGCTAGAATGTTTTCAAAATATAGGCTCAAAACATGCTCAAAATCGATATTTTATGTGCTCAAAAGTCGATATGTGCATGTATCTTCTGTACCCGTTTATATCTTAAATTCTGGCCCTAAACACCCGAAAATTCGATATTTTTGGGTCCCAGAAGCGATCTGTACATGCCTACTCAGTGCTAGAATGATTTCAAAATATAGGTTCAAAACATGCTCGGAATCGATATTTTAGGTGCCCAAAAGTCGATTTTTGCATGCATCTTCTGTACTCGTTTATATCTCAAATTCAAGCTCAAAACACTAGAAAATTCGATATTTTGGGGTCCCAGAAGCGATCTGTACATGCCTACTCAGTGCCAGAATATTTTCAAAATATAGGCTCAAAACATGCTAAAAATCGATATTATAGGTGCGTAAAGGCGATATCTCAAATTCAGGCCCAAAACACCCGAAAATTCGATATTTTGGGGTCCCAGAAGCGATCTGTACATGCCTACTCCGTGATAGAGTATTTTCAAAATACAGGCCAAAAACATGCTCTAAATCGATGTTTTAGGTGCCCAAAAGTCGATATGTGCATGCATCTTCAGTACCCGTTTATATATCAAATTCAGGCTCAAAACACCCGAAAATTTGATATTTTGGGGTCCCAGAAGCGATCTGTACATGCCTACTCCGTGTTAGAGTATTTTCAAAATACAGGCCAAAAACATACTGAAAATCGATCTTTTAGGTGCCCAAAAGTCGATATGTGCATGCATCTTCTGTACCCGTTTATATCTCAAATTCTGGCCCTAAACACCCGAAAATTCGATATTTTTGGGTCCCAGAAGCGATCTGTACATCCCTACTCAGTGCTAGAATGTTTTCAAAATATAGGCTCAGAACATGCTCAAAATCGATATTTTAGGTGCGTAAAGGCGATATCTCAAATTCAGGCCCAAAACACCCGAAAATTCGATATTTAGGGGTCCCAGAAGCGATCTGTACATGCCTACTCCGTGTTAGAGTATTTTCAAAATACAGGCCCAAAACATGCTCAAAATCGATGTTTTAGGTGCCCAAAAGTCGATATGTGCATGCATCTTCAGTACCCGTTTATATCTCAAATTCAGGCTCAAAACACCCGAAAATTCGATATTTAGGGGTCCCAGAAGCGATCTGTACATGCCAACTCCGTGTTAGAGTGTTTTCAAAATACAGGCCAAAAACATACTGCACAAAAACATTTGCATTTATCTTCTGTACCCGTTTATATCTCAAATTCTGGCCCTGAACACCCAAAAATTCGATATTTTGGGGTCCCAGAAGCGATCTGTACATGCCTACTCAGTGCTAGAATATTTTCAAAATATAGTCTAAAAACATGCTAAAAATCGATGTTTTAGGTGCAAGAAAGTCGATATCTCAAATTCAGTCCCAAAACACCCGAAAATTCGATATTTAGGGGTCCCACAAGGGATTTGTACATGCCTACTCCGTGTTAGAGTATTTTCAAAATACAGGCCAAAAACATACTGAAAATCGATCTTTTATGTGCCCAAAAGTCGATATGTGCATGCATCTTCTGTACCCGTTTATATCTCAAATTCTGGCCCTAAACACCCGAAAATTCGATATTTGGGGTCCCAGAAGCGATCTGTACATGCCTACTCCGTGTTAGAGTATTTTCAAAATACAGGCCAAAAACATGCTCAAAATCGATGTTTTAGGTGCCCAAAAGTCGATATGTGCATGCATCTTCAGTACCCGTTTATATCTCAAATTCAGGCTCAAAACACCCGAAAATTCAATATTTTGGGGTCCTAGAAGCGATCAGTACATTCCTACTCCGTGTTAGAGTATTTTCAAAATACAGGCCCAAAACATGCTCAAAATCGATATTTTAGATGCCCAAAGTCAATATGTGCATGCATCTTCTGTACCCGTTTATATCTCAAATTCAGGCTCAAAACACCCGAAAATTCAATATTTTGGGGTCCCAGAAGCAATCTGTACTCAGTGCTAGAATATTTTCAAAATATAGGCTGAAAACATGCTAAAAATCGATATTTTAGGTGCATAAAGGCGATATCTCAAATTCAGGCACAAAACACCCGAAAATTCGATATTTAGGGGTCCCAGACGCGATCTGTACATGCCTACTCCGTGTTAGAGTATTTTCAAAATAAAGGCCAAAAACATACTGAAAATCGATCTTTTAGGTGCCCAAAAGTCGATATGTGCATGCACCTTCAGTACCCGTTTATATCTCAAATTCAGGCTCAAAACACCCGAAAATTCGATATTTTGGGGTCCCAGAAGCGATCTGTACATGCCTACTCCGTGTTAGAGTATTTTCAAAATACAGGCCCAAAACATGCTCAAAATCGATATTTTTGATGCCCAAAGTCAATATGCGCATGCATCTTCTGTACCCGTTTATATCTCAAATTCAGGCTCTAAACACCCGAAAATTCAATATTTTGGGGTCCCAGAAGCAATCTGTACTCAGTGCTAGAATATTTTCAAAATATAGGCTGAAAACATGCTAAAAATCGATATTTTAGGTGCGTAAAGGCGATATCTCAAATTCAGGCACAAAACACCCGAAAATTCGATATTTAGGGGTCCCAGAAGCGATCTGTACATGCCTACTCCGTGTTAGAGTATTTTCAAAATACAGGCCAAAAACATACTGAAAATCGATCTTTTAGGTGCCCGAAAGTCGATATGTGCATGCACCTTCAGTACCCGTTTATATCTCAAATTCATGCTCAAAACACCCGAAAATTCGATATTTTGGGGTCCCAGAAGCGATCTGTACATGCCTACTCCGTGTTAGAGTATTTTCAAAATACATGCCCAAAACATGCTGTAAATCGATATTTTAGATGCCCAAAGTCAATATGTGCATGTATCTTCTGTACACGTTTATATCTCAAATTCAGGCTCAAAACACCCGAAAATTAAATATTTTGGGGTTCCAGAAGCAATCTGTACATGCCTACTCAGTGCTAGAATATTTTCAAAATATAGGCTCAAAACATGCTAACAATCGATATTTTAGGTGCGTAAAGGCGATATCTCAAATTAAGGCCCAAAACACCCGAAAATTCGATATTTATGGGTCCCATAAGCGATCTGTACATGCCTACTCAGTGTTAGAGTATTTTCAAAATACAGGCCAAAAACATGCTCAAAATCGATGTTTTATGTGCCCAAAAGTCGATATGTGCATGTATCTTCAGTACCCGTTTATATCTCAAATTCTGGCCCTAAACACCCGAAAATTCGATATTTTGGGGTCTCAGAAGCGATCTGCACATACCTACTCAGTGCTAGAATGTTTTCAAAATATAGGCTCAAAACATGCTCAAAATCGATATTTTATGTGCCCAAAAGTCGATATGTGCATGTATCTTCTGTACCCGTTTATATCTCAAATTCTGGCCCTAAACACCCGAAAATTCGATATTTTTGGGTCCCAGAAGCGATCTGTACATGCCTACTCAGTGCTAGAATGATTTCAAAATATAGGTTCAAAACATGCTCAGAATCGATATTTTAGGTGCCCAAAAGTCGATTTTTGCATGCATCTTCTGTACTCGTTTATATCTCAAATTCAAGCTCAAAACACTAGAAAATTCGATATTTTGGGGTCTCAGAAGCGATCTGTACATGGCTACTCAGTGCTAGAATATTTTCAAAATATAGGCTCAAAACATGCTAAAAATCGATATTTTAGGTGTGTAAAGGCGATATCTCAAATTCAGGCCCAAAACACCCGAAAATTCGATATTTTGGGGTCCCAGAAGCGATCTGTACATGCCTACTCCGTGTTAGAGTATTTTCAAAATACAGGCCAAAAACATGCTCTAAATCGATGTTTTAGGTGCCCAAAAGTCGATATGTGCATGCATCTTCAGTACCCGTTTATATATCAAATTCAGGCTCAAAACACCCGAAAATTCGATATTTTGGGGTCCCAGAAGCGATCTGTACATGCCTACTCCGTGTTAGAGTATTTTCAAAATACAGGCCAAAAACATACTGAAAATCGATCATTTAGGTGCCCAAAAGTCGATATGTGCATGCATCTTCTGTACCCGTTTATATCTGAAATTCTGGCCCTAAACACCCGAAAATTCGATATTTTGGGGTCCCAGAAGCGATCTGTACATGCCTACTCAGTGGTAGAATATTTTCAAAATATAGGCTCAAAACATGCTAAAAATCGATAGTTTAGGTGCGTAAAGGCGACATCTCAAATTCAGGCCCAAAACACCCGAAAATTCGATATTTTGGGGTCCCAGAAGCGATCTGTACATGCCTACTCCGTGTTAGAGTATTTACAAAATACAGGCCCAAAACATGCTCAAAATCGATATTTTAGGTGCCAAAAAGTCGATATGTGCATGCATCTTCAGTACCCGTTTATATCTCAAATTCAGGCTCAAAACACCCGAAAATTCGATATTTAGGGGTCCCAGAAGCGATCTGTACATGCCTACTCCGTGTTAGAGTATTTTCAAAATACAGGCCCAAAACATGCTCAAAATCGATGTTTTAGGTGCCCAAAAGTCGATATGTGCATGCATCTTCAGTACCCGTTTATATCTCAAATTCAGGCTCAAAACACCCGAAAATTCGATATTTAGGGGTCCCAGAAGCGATCTGTACATGCCTACTCCGTGTTAGAGTGTTTTCAAAATACAGGCCAAAAACATACTGCACAAAAACATTTGCATTTATCTTCTGTACCCGTTTATATCTCAAATTCTGGCCCTGAACACCCGAAAATTCGATATTTTGGGGTCCCAGAAGCGATCTGTACATGCCTACTCAGTGCTAGAATATTTTCAAAATATAGTCTAAAAACATGCTAAAAATCGATATTTTAGGTGCAAGAAAGTCGATATCTCAAATTCAGTCCCAAAACACCCGAAAATTCGATATTTAGGGGTCCCACAATGGATCTGTACATGCCTACTCCTTGTTAGAGTATTTTCAAAATACAGGCCAAAAACATACTGAAAATCGATCTTTTAGGTGCCCAAAAGTCGATATGTGCATGCATCTTCTGTACCCGTTTATATCTCAAATTCTGGCCCTAAACACCCGAAAATTCGATATTTGGGGTCCCAGAAGCGATCTGTACATGCCTACTCCGTGTTAGAGTATTTTCAAAATACAGGCCAAAAACATGCTCAAAATCGATGTTTTAGGTGCCCAAAAGTCGATATGTGCATGCACCTTCAGTACCCGTTTATATCTCAAATTCAGGCTCAAAACACCCGAAAATTCGATATTTTGGGGTCCCAGAAGCGATCTGTACATGCCTACTCCGTATTAGAGTATTTTCAAAATACAGGCCCAAAACATGCTCAAAATCGATATTTTTGATGCCCAAAGTCAATATGCGCATGCATCTTCTGTACCCGTTTATATCTCAAATTCAGGCTCTAAACACCCGAAAATTCAATATTTTGGGGTCCCAGAAGCAATCTGTACTCAGTGCTAGAATATTTTCAAAATATAGGCTGAAAACATGCTAAAAATCGATATTTTAGGTGCGTAAAGGCGATATCTCAAATTCAGGCACAAAACACCCGAAAATTCGATATTTAGGGGTCCCAGAAGCGATCTGTACATGCCTACTTCGTGTTAGAGTATTTTCAAAATACAGGCCAAAAACATACTGAAAATCGATCTTTTAGGTGCCCAAAAGTCGATATGTGCATGCACCTTCAGTACCCGTTTATATCTCAAATTCATGCTCAAAACACCCGAAAATTCGATATTTTGGGGTCCCAGAAGCGATCTGTACATGCCTACTCCGTGTTAGAGTATTTTCAAAATACATGCCCAAAACATGCTGTAAATCGATATTTTAGATGCCCAAAGTCAATATGTGCATGTATCTTCTGTACACGTTTATATCTCAAATTCAGGCTCAAAACACCCGAAAATTAAATATTTTGGGGTTCCAGAAGCAATCTGTACATGCCTACTCAGTGCTAGAATATTTTCAAAATATAGGCTCAAAACATGCTAACAATCGATATTTTAGGTGCGTAAAGGCGATATCTCAAATTAAGGCCCAAAACACCCGAAAATTCGATATTTATGGGTCCCATAAGCGATCTGTACATGCCTACTCAGTGTTAGAGTATTTTCAAAATACAGGCCAAAAACATGCTCAAAATCGATGTTTTATGTGCCCAAAAGTCGATATGTGCATGTATCTTCAGTACCCGTTTATATCTCAAATTCTGGCCCTAAACACCCGAAAATTCGATATTTTGGGGTCCCAGAAGCGATCTGTACATACCTACTCAGTGCTAGAATGTTTTCAAAATATAGGCTCAAAACATGCTCAAAATCGATATTTTATGTGCCCAAAAGTCGATATGTGCATGTATCTTCTGTACCCGTTTATATCTCAAATTCTGGCCCTAAACACCCGAAAATTCGATATTTTTGGGTCCCAGAAGCGATCTGTACATGCCTACTCAGTGCTAGAATGATTTCAAAATATAGGTTCAAAACATGCTCAGAATCGATAATTTAGGTGCCCAAAAGTCGATTTTTGCATGCATCTTCTGTACTCGTTTATATCTCAAATTCAAGCTCAAAACACTAGAAAATTCGATATTTTGGGGTCTCAGAAGCGATCTGTACATGGCTACTCAGTGCTAGAATATTTTCAAAATATAGGCTCAAAACATGCTAAAAATCGATATTTTAGGTGCGTAAAGGCGATATCTCAAATTCAGGCCCAAAACACCCGAAAATTCGATATTTTGGGGTCCCAGAAGCGATCTGTACATGCCTACTCCGTGTTAGAGTATTTTCAAAATACAGGCCAAAAACATGATCTAAATCGATGTTTTAGGTGCCCAAAAGTCGATATGTGCATGCATCTTCAGTACCCGTTTATATATCAAATTCAGGCTCAAAACACCCGAAAATTCGATATTTTGGGGTCCCAGAAGCGATCTGTACATGCCTACTCCGTGTTAGAGTATTTTCAAAATACAGGCCAAAAACATACTGAAAATCGATCATTTAGGTGCCCAAAAGTCGATATGTGCATGCATCTTCTGTACCCGTTTATATCTGAAATTCTGGCCCTAAACAACCGAAAATTCGATATTTTGGGGTCCCAGAAGCGATCTGTACATGCCTACTCAGTGGTAGAATATTTTCAAAATATAGGCTCAAAACATGCTAAAAATCGATAGTTTAGGTGCGTAAAGGCGACATCTCAAATTCAGGCCCAAAACACCCGAAAATTCGATATTTTGGGGTCCCAGAAGCGCCTACTCCGTGTTAGAGTATTTACAAAATACAGGCCCAAAACATGCTCAAAATCGATATTTTAGGTGCCAAAAAGTCGATATGTGCATGCATCTTCAGTACCCGTTTATATCTCAAATTCAGGCTCAAAACACCCGAAAATTCGATATTTAGGGGTCCCAGAAGCAATCTGTACATGCCTACTCCGTGTTAGAGTATTTTCAAAATACAGGCCAAAAACATGCTCAAAATCGATGTTTTATGTGCCCAAAAGTCGATATGTGCATGCATCTTCATTACCCGTTTATATCTCAAATTCTGGCCCTAAACACCCGAAAATTCGATATTTTTGGGTCCCAGAAGCGATCTGTAGATGCCTACTCAGTGCTAGAATGATTTCAAAATATAGGTTCAAAACATGCTCAGAATCGATATTTTAGGTGCCCAAAAGTCGATTTTTGCATTCATCTTCTGTACTCGTTTATATCTCAAATTCAAGCTCAAAACACTAGAAAATTCGATATTTTGGGGTCTCAGAAGCGATCTGTACATGGCTACTCAGTGCTAGAATATTTTCAAAATATAGGCTCAAAACATGCTAAAAATCGATATTTTAGGTGCGTAAAGGCGATATCTCAAATTCAGGCCCAAAACACCCGAAAATTCGATATTTTGGGGTCCCAGAAGCGATCTGTACATGCCTACTCCGTGTTAGAGTATTTTCAAAATACAGGCCAAAAACATGCTCTAAATCGATGTTTTAGGTGCCCAAAAGTCGATATGTGCATGCATCTTCAGTACCCGTTTATATATCAAATTCAGGCTCAAAACACCCGAAAATTCGATATTTTGGGGTCCCAGAAGCGATCTGTACATGCCTACTCCGTGTTAGAGTATTTTCAAAATACAGGCCAAAAACATACTGAAAATCGATCATTTAGGTGCCCAAAAGTCGATATGTGCATGCATCTTCTGTACCCGTTTATATCTGAAATTCTGGCCCTAAACACCCGAAAATTCGATATTTTGGGGTCCCAGAAGCGATCTGTACATGCCTACTCAGTGGTAGAATATTTTCAAAATATAGGCTCAAAACATGCTAAAAATCGATAGTTTAGGTGCGTAAAGGCGACATCTCAAATTCAGGCCCAAAACACCCGAAAATTCGATATTTTGGGGTCCCAGAAGCGATCTGTACATGCCTACTCCGTGTTAGAGTATTTACAAAATACAGGCCCAAAACATGCTCAAAATCGATATTTTAGGTGCCAAAAAGTCGATATGTGCATGCATCTTCAGTACCCGTTTATATCTCAAATTCAGGCTCAAAACACCCGAAAATTCGATATTTAGGGGTCCCAGAAGCAATCTGTACATGCCTACTCCGTGTTAGAGTATTTTCAAAATACAGGCCAAAAACATGCTCAAAATCGATGTTTTATGTGCCCAAAAGTCGATATGTGCATGCATCTTCATTACCCGTTTATATCTCAAATTCTGGCCCTAAACACCCGAAAATTCGATATTTTGGGGTCCCAGAAGCGATCTGTACATGCCTACTCAGTGCTAGAATGTTTTCAAAATATAAGCTCAAAACATGCTCAAAATCGATATTTTATGTGCCCAAAAGTCGATATGTGCATGTATCTTCTGTACCCGTATATATCTCAAATTCTGGCCCTAAACACCCGAAAATTCGATATTTTTGGGTCCCAGAAGCGATCTGTACATGCCTACTCAGTGCTAGAATGATTTCAAAATATAGGTTCAAAACATGCTCAAAATCGATATTTTAGGTGCCCAAAAGTCGATTTTTGCATGCATCTTCTGCACTCGTTTATATCTCAAATTCAAGCTCAAAACACTAGAAAATTCGATATTTTGGGGTCTCAGAAGCGATCTGTACATGCCTACTCAGTGCTAGAATATTTTCAAAATATAGGCTCAAAACATGCTAAAAATCGATATTTTAGGTGCGTGAAGGCGATATCTCAAATTCAGACCCAAAACACCCGAAAATTCGATATTTTGGGGTCCCAGAAGCGATCTGTACATGCCTACTCCGTGTTAGAGTATTTTCAAAATACAGGCCAAAAACATGCTCTAAATCAATGTTTTAGGTGCCCAAAAGTCGATATGTGCATGCATCTTCAGTACCCGTTTATATATCAAATAAAGGCTCAAAACACCCGAAAATTCGATATTTTGGGGTCCCAGAAGCGATCTGTACATGCCTACTCCGTGTTAGAGTATTTTCAAAATACAGGCCAAAAACATACTGAAAATCGATCATTTAGGTGCCCAAAAGTCGATATGTGCATGCATCTTCTGTACCCGTTTATATCTCAAATTCTGGCCCTAAACACCCGAAAATTCGATATTTTGGGGTCCCAGAAGCGATCTGTACATGCCTACTCAGTGGTAGAATATTTTCAAAATATAGGCTCAAAACATGCTAAAAATCGATATTTTCGGTGCGTAAAGGCGATATCTCAAATTCAGGCCCAAAACACCCGAAAATTCGATATTTTGGGGTCCCAGAAGCGATCTGTACATGCCTACTCCGTGTTAGAGTATTTACTAAATACAGGCCAAAAACATGCTCTAAATCGATATTTTAGGTGCGAAAAAGTCGATATGTGCATGCATCTTCAGTACCCGTTTATATCTCAAATTCAGGCCCTAAACACCCGAAAATTCGATATTTTGGGGTTCCAGAAGCGATCTGTACATGCCTACTCAGTGCTAAAATGTTTTAAAAATATAGGCTCAAAACATGCTCAAAATCGATATTTTAGGTGCACAAAAGTCGATATGTGCATGCATCTTCTGTACTCGTTTATATCTCAAATTCAAGCTCAAAACACCCGAAAATTCGATATTTTGGGGTCCCAGAAGCGATCTGTACATACCTACTCAGTGCTAGAATATTTTCCAAATATAAACTCAAAACATGCTAAAAATCGATATTTTAGGTGCGTAAAGGCGATATCTCTAATTCAGGCCCAAAACACCCGAAAATTCGATATTTTGGGGTCCCAGAAGCGATCTGTACATGCCTACTCCGTGTTAGAGTATTTTCAAAATATAGGCCCAAAACATGTTCAAAATCGATGTTTTAGGTGCCCAAAAGTCGATATGTGCATGCATCTTCAATACCCGTTTATATTTCAAATTCTGGCCCTAAACACTCGAAAATTCGATATTTTTGGGTCCCAGAAGCGATCTGTACATGCCTACTCAGTGCTAGAATGTTTTCAAAATATAGGCTCAAAACATGCTCAAAATCGATATTTTAGGTGCCCAAAAGTCGATATGTGCATGTATCTTCTGTACCCGTTTATATCTCAAATTCAGGCTCAAACCACTAGAAAATTCAATATTTTGGGGTCCCAGAAGCAATCTGTACATGCCTACTCAGTGCTAGAATATTTTCAAAATATAGGCTAAAAACATGCTAAAAATCGATATTTTAGGTGCGTAAAGGCCATGTCTCAAATTCAGGCACAAAACACCCGAAAATTCGATATTTATGGGTCCCAGAAGCGATCTGTACATGCCTACTCCGTGTTAGAGTATTTTCAAAATACAGGCCAAAAACATGCTCTAAATCGATGTTTTAGGTGCCCAAAAGTCGATATGTGCATGCATCTTCAGTACCCGTTTATATATCAAATTCAGGCTCAAAACACCCGAAAATTTGATATTTTGGGGTCCCAGAAGCGATCTGTACATGAGTATTTTCAAAATACAGGCCAAAAACATACTGAAAATCGATCTTTTAGGTGCCCAAAAGTCGATGTGTGCATGCATCTTCTGTACCCGTTTATATCTCAAATTCTGGCCCTAAACACCCGAAAATTCGATATTTTTGGGTCCCAGAAGCGATCTGTACATCCCTACTCAGTGCTAGAATGTTTTCAAAATATAGGCTCAGAACATGCTCAAAATCGATATTTTAGGTGCGTAAAGGCGATATCTCAAATTCAGGCCCAAAACACCCGAAAATTCGATATTTAGGGGTCCCAGAAGCGATCTGTACATGCCTACTCCGTGTTAGAGTATTTTCAAAATACAGGCCCAAAACATGCTCAAAATCGATGTTTTAGGTGCCCAAAAGTCGATATGTGCATGCATCTTCAGTACCCGTTTATATCTCAAATTCAGGCTCAAAACACCCGAAAATTCGATATTTAGGGGTCCCAGAAGCGATCTGTACATGCCTACTCCGTGTTAGAGTGTTTTCAAAATACAGGCCAAAAACATACTGCACAAAAACATTTTCATTTATCTTCTGTACCCGTTTATATCTCAAATTCTGGCCCTGAACACCCGAAAATTCGATATTTTGGGGTCCCAGAAGCGATCTGTACATGCCTACTCAGTGCTAGAATATTTTCAAAATATAGTCTAAAAACATGCTAAAAATCGATATTTTAGGTGCAAGAAAGTCGATATCTCAAATTCAGTCCCAAAACACCCGAAAATTCGATATTTAGGGGTCCCACAAGGGATCTGTACATGCCTACTCCGTGTTAGAGTATTTTCAAAATACAGGCCAAAAACATACTGAAAATCGATCTTTTAGGTGCCCAAAAGTCGATATGTGCATGCATCTTCTGTACCCGTTTATATCTCAAATTCTGGCCCTAAACACCCGAAAATTCGATATTTGGGGTCCCAGAAGCGATCTGTACATGCCTACTCCGTGTTAGAGTATTTTCAAAATACAGGCCAAAAACATGCTCAAAATCGATGTTTTAGGTGCCCAAAAGTCGATATGTGCATGCATCTTCAGTACCCGTTTATATCTCAAATTCAGGCTCAAAACACCCGAAAATTCGATATTTTGGGGTCCCAGAAGCGATCAGTACATTCCTACTCCGTGTTAGAGTATTTTCAAAATACAGGCCCAAAACATGCTCAAAATCGATATTTTAGATGCCCAAAGTCAATATGTGCATGCATCTTCTGTACCCGTTTATATCTCAAATTCAGGCTCAAAACACCCGAAAATTCAATATTTTGGGGTCCCAGAAGCAATCTGTACTCAGTGCTAGAATATTTTCAAAATATAGGCTGAAAACATGCTAAAAATCGATATTTTAGGTGCATAAAGGCGATATCTCAAATTCAGGCACAAAACACCCGAAAATTCGATATTTAGGGGTCCCAGACGCGATCTGTACATGCCTACTCCGTGTTAGAGTATTTTCAAAATAAAGGCCAAAAACATACTGAAAATCGATCTTTTAGGTGCCCAAAAGTCGATATGTGCATGCACCTTCAGTACCCGTTTATATCTCAAATTCAGGCTCAAAACACCCGAAAATTCGATATTTTGGGGTCCCAGAAGCGATCTGTACATGCCTACTCCGTGTTAGAGTATTTTCAAAATACAGGCCCAAAACATGCTCAAAATCGATATTTTTGATGCCCAAAGTCAATATGCGCATGCATCTTCTGTACCCGTTTATATCTCAAATTCAGGCTCTAAACACCCGAAAATTCAATATTTTGGGGTCCCAGAAGCAATCTGTACTCAGTGCTAGAATATTTTCAAAATATAGGCTGAAAACATGCTAAAAATCGATATTTTAGGTGCGTAAAGGCGATATCTCAAATTCAGGCACAAAACACCCGAAAATTCGATATTTAGGGGTCCCAGAAGCGATCTGTACATGCCTACTCCGTGTTAGAGTATTTTCAAAATACAGGCCAAAAACATACTGAAAATCGATCTTTTAGGTGCCCAAAAGTCGATATGTGCATGCACCTTCAGTACCCGTTTATATCTCAAATTCAGGCTCAAAACACCCAAAAATTCGATATTTTGGGGTCCCAGAAGCGATCTGTACATGCCTACTCCGTGTTAGAGTATTTTCAAAATACATGCCCAAAACATGCTGTAAATCGATATTTTAGATGCCCAAAGTCAATATGTGCATGTATCTTCTGTACACGTTTATATCTCAAATTCAGGCTCAAAACACCCGAAAATTCGATATTTTGGGGTTCCAGAAGCAATCTGTACATGCCTACTCAGTGCTAGAATATTTTCAAAATATAGGCTCAAAACATGCTAACAATCGATATTTTAGGTGCGTAAAGGCGATATCTCAAATTAAGGCCCAAAACACCCGAAAATTCGATATTTATGGGTCCCATAAGCGATCTGTACATGCCTACTCAGTGTTAGAGTATTTTCAAAATACAGGCCAAAAACATGCTCAAAATCGATGTTTTATGTGCCCAAAAGTCGATATGTGCATGTATCTTCAGTACCCGTTTATATCTCAAATTCTGGCCCTAAACACCCGAAAATTCGATATTTTGGGGTCTCAGAAGCGATCTGTACATACCTACTCAGTGCTAGAATGTTTTCAAAATATAGGCTCAAAACATGCTCAAAATCGATATTTTATGTGCCCAAAAGTCGATATGTGCATGTATCTTCTGTACCCGTTTATATCTCAAATTCTGGCCCTAAACACCCGAAAATTCGATATTTTTGGGTCCCAGAAGCGATCTGTACATGCCTACTCAGTGCTAGAATGATTTCAAAATATAGGTTCAAAACATGCTCAGAATCGATATTTTAGGTGCCCAAAAGTCGATTTTTGCATGCATCTTCTGTACTCGTTTATATCTCAAATTCAAGCTCAAAACACTAGAAAATTCGATATTTTGGGGTCTCAGAAGCGATCTGTACATGGCTACTCAGTGCTAGAATATTTTCAAAATATAGGCTCAAAACATGCTAAAAATCGATATTTTAGGTGCGTAAAGGCGATATCTCAAATTCAGGCCCAAAACCCCCGAAAATTCGATATTTTGGGGTCCCAGAAGCGATCTGTACATGCCTACACCGTGTTAGAGTATTTTCAAAATACAGGCCAAAAACATGCTCTAAATCGATGTTTTAGGTGCCCAAAAGTCGATATGTGCATGCATCTTCAGTACCCGTTTATATATCAAATTCAGGCTCAAAACACCCGAAAATTCGATATTTTGGGGTCCCAGAAGCGATCTGTACATGCCTACTCCGTGTTAGAGTATTTTCAAAATACAGGCCAAAAACATACTGAAAATCGATCATTTAGGTGCCCAAAAGTCGATATGTGCATGCATCTTCTGTACCCGTTTATATCTGAAATTCTGGCCCTAAACAACCGAAAATTCGATATTTTGGGGTCCCAGAAGCGATCTGTACATGCCTACTCAGTGGTAGAATATTTTCAAAATATAGGCTCAAAACATGCTAAAAATCGATAGTTTAGGTGCGTAAAGGCGACATCTCAAATTCAGGCCCAAAACACCCGAAAATTCGATATTTTGGGGTCCCAGAAGCGCCTACTCCGTGTTAGAGTATTTACAAAATACAGGCCCAAAACATGCTCAAAATCGATATTTTAGGTGCCAAAAAGTCGATATGTGCATGCATCTTCAGTACCCGTTTATATCTCAAATTCAGGCTCAAAACACCCGAAAATTCGATATTTAGGGGTCCCAGAAGCAATCTGTACATGCCTACTCCGTGTTAGAGTATTTTCAAAATACAGGCCAAAAACATGCTCAAAATCGATGTTTTATGTGCCCAAAAGTCGATATGTGCATGCATCTTCATTACCCGTTTATATCTCAAATTCTGGCCCTAAACACCCGAAAATTCGATATTTTTGGGTCCCAGAAGCGATCTGTACATGCCTACTCAGTGCTAGAATGATTTCAAAATATAGGTTCAAAACATGCTCAGAATCGATATTTTAGGTGCCCAAAAGTCGATTTTTGCATGCATCTTCTGTACTCGTTTATATCTCAAATTCAAGCTCAAAACACTAGAAAATTCGATATTTTGGGGTCTCAGAAGCGATCTGTACATGGCTACTCAGTGCTAGAATATTTTCAAAATATAGGCTCAAAACATGCTAAAAATCGATATTTTAGGTGCGTAAAGGCGATATCTCAAATTCAGGCCCAAAACACCCGAAAATTCGATATTTTGGGGTCCCAGAAGCGATCTGTACATGCCTACTCCGTGTTAGAGTATTTTCAAAATACAGGCCAAAAACATGCTCTAAATCGATGTTTTAGGTGCCCAAAAGTCGATATGTGCATGCATCTTCAGTACCCGTTTATATATCAAATTCAGGCTCAAAACACCCGAAAATTCGATATTTAGGGGTCCCAGAAGCAATCTGTACATACCTACTCCGTGTTAGAGTATTTTCAAAATACAGGCCAAAAACATAATCAAAATCGATGTTTTATGTGCCCAAAAGTCGATATGTGCATGCATCTTCATTACCCGTTTATATCTCAAATTCTGGCCCTAAACACCCGAAAATTCGATATTTTGGGGTCCCAGAAGCGATCTGTACATGCCTACTCAGTGCTAGAATGTTTTCAAAATATAAGCTCAAAACATGCTCAAAATCGATATTTTATGTGCCCAAAAGTCGATATGTGCATGTATCTTCTGTACACGTATATATCTCAAATTCTGGCCCTAAACACCCGAAAATTCGATATTTTTGGGTCCCAGAAGCGATCTGTACATGCCTACTCAGTGCTAGAATGATTTCAAAATATAGGTTCAAAACATGCTCAAAATCGATATTTTAGGTGCCCAAAAGTCGATTTTTGCATGCATCTTCTGCACTCGTTTATATCTCAAATTCAAGCTCAAAACACTAGAAAATTCGATATTTTGGGGTCTCAGAAGCGATCTGTACATGCCTACTCAGTGCTAGAATATTTTCAAAATATAGGCTCAAAACATGCTAAAAATCGATATTTTAGGTGCGTAAAGGCGATATCTCAAATTCAGACCCAAAACACCCGAAAATTCGATATTTTGGGGTCCCAGAAGCGATCTGTACATGCCTACTCCGTGTTAGAGTATTTTCAAAATACAGGCCAAAAACATGCTCTAAATCGATGTTTTAGGTGCCCAAAAGTCGATATGTGCATGCATCTTCAGTACCCGTTTATATATCAAATAAAGGCTCAAAACACCCAAAAATTCGATATTTTGGGGTCCCAGAAGCGATCTGTACATGCCTACTCCGTGTTAGAGTATTTTCAAAATACAGGCCAAAAACATACTGAAAATCGATCATTTAGGTGCCCAAAAGTCGATATGTGCATGCATCTTCTGTACCCGTTTATATCTCAAATTCTGGCCCTAAACACCCGAAAATTCGATATTTTGGGGTCCCAGAAGCGATCTGTACATGCCTACTCAGTGGTAGAATATTTTCAAAATATAGGCTCAAAACATGCTAAAAATCGATATTTTCGGTGCGTAAAGGCGATATCTCAAATTCAGGCCCAAAACACCCGAAAATTCGATATTTTGGGGTCCCAGAAGCGATCTGTACATGCCTACTCCGTTTTAGAGTATTTTCAAAATATAGGCCCAAAACATGTTCAAAATCGATGTTTTAGGTGCCCAAAAGTCGATATGTGCATGCATCTTCAATACCCGTTTATATTTCAAATTCTGGCCCTAAACACTCGAAAATTCGATATTTTTGGGTCCCAGAAGCGATCTGTACATGCCTACTCAGTGCTAGAATGTTTTCAAAATATAGGCTCAAAACATGCTCAAAATCGATATTTTAGGTGCCCAAAAGTCGATATGTGCATGTATCTTCTGTACCCGTTTATATCTCAAATTCAGGCTCAAACCACTAGAAAATTCAATATTTTGGGGTCCCAGAAGCAATCTGTACATGCCTACTCAGTGCTAGAATATTTTCAAAATATAGGCTAAAAACATGCTAAAAATCGATATTTTAGGTGCGTAAAGGCCATGTCTCAAATTCAGGCACAAAACACCCGAAAATTCGATATTTATGGGTCCCAGAAGCGATCTGTACATGCCTACTCCGTGTTAGAGTATTTTCAAAATACAGGCCAAAAACATACTGAAAATCGATCATTTTGGTGCCCAAAAGTCGATATGTGCATGCATCTTCTGTACCCGTTTATATCTCAAATTCTGGCCCTAAACACCCGAAAACTCGATATTTTTGGGTCCCAGAAGCGATCTGTACATCCCTACTCAGTGCTAGAATGTTTTCAAAATATAGGCTCAAAATATGCTCAAAATCGATATTTTAGGTGCCCAAAAGTCGATATGTGCATGCATCTTCTGTACTCGTTTATATCTCAAACTCAAGCTCAAAACACCAGAAAATTCGATATTTTGGGGTCCCAGAAGCGATCTGAACATGCCTACTCAGTGCTAGAATATTTTCAAAATATGAGCTGAAAACATGCTAAAAATCGATATTTTAGGTGCTTAAAGGCGATATCTCAAATTCAGGCCCAAAACACCCGAAAACTCGATATTTAGGGGTCCCAGAAGCTATCTGTACATGCCTACTCCGTGTTAGAGTATTTTCAAAATACAGGCCCAAAACATGCTGAAAATCGATGTTTTAGGTGTCCAAAAGTCGATATGTGCATGCATCTTCAGTACCCGTTTATATCTCAAATTCAGGCTCAAAACACCCGAAAATTCGATATTTTGGGGTCCCAGAAGCGATCTGTACATGCATACTCCGTATTAGAGTATTTTCAAAATACAGGCCCAAAACATGCTGAAAATCGATATTTTAGGTGCCCAAAAGTCGATATCTCAAATTCAGTCCCAAAACACCCGAAAATTCGATATTTAGGGGTCCCAGAAGGGATCTTTACATGCCTACTCCGTGTTAGAGTATTTTCAAAATACAGGCCAAAAACATACTGAAAATCGATCTTTTAGGTGCCCAAAATTCGATATGTGCATGTATCTTCTGTACCTGTTTATATCTCAAATTCTGACCCTAAACACCCGAAAATTCGATATTTTGGGGTCCCAGAAGCGATCTGTACATGCCTACTCAGTGCTAGAATATTTTCAAAATATAGGCTAAAAACATGCTAAAAATCGATATTTTAGGTGCCAAAAAGTCGATATCTCAAATTCAGTCCCAAAACACCCGAAAATTCGATATTTAGGGGTCCCAGAAGGGATCTGTACATGCCTACTCCGTGTTAGAGTATTTTCAAAATACAGGCCAAAAACATACTGAAAATCGATTTTTTAGGTGCCCAAAAGTCGATATGTGCATGCATCTTCTGTACCCGTTTATATCTCAAATTCTGGCCCTAAACACCCGAAAAATCGATATTTGGGGTCCCAGAAGCGATCTGTACATGCCTACTCCGTGTTAGAGTATTTTCAGAATTCAGGCCCAAAACATGCTGAAAATCGATATTTTTGGTACCCAAAGTCAATATGTGTATGCTTCTTCTATACTCGTTTATATCTCAAATTCAGGCTCAAGACACCCGAAAATTCGATATTTACGGATCCCAAAAGCGATCTGTACATGCCTACTCAGTGCTAGAATGTTTTCAAAATATAGGCTCAAAACATGCTCAAAATCGATATTTTAGGTGCCCAAAAGTCAATTTGTGCATGCATCTTCTGTACTCGTTTATATCTCAAATTCAGGCTCAAAACACCCAAAAATTCGATATTTTGGGGTCCCAGAAGCGATCTGTACATGCCTACTCAGTGCTAGAATATTTTCAAAATATAGGCTCAAAACATGCTAAAAATCGATATTTTAGGTGCGTAAAGGCGATATCTCAAATTCAGGCCCAAAACACCCGAAAATTCGAGATTTTGGGGTCCCAGAAGCGATCTGTACATGCCTACTCCGTGTTAGAGTATTTATAAAATACAGGCCCAAAACATGCTCAAAATCGATATTTTAGGTGCCAAAAAGTCGATATGTGCATGCATCTTCAGTACCCGTTTATATCTCAAATTCAGGCTCAAAACACCCGAAAATTCGATATTTTGGGGTCACAGAAGCGATCTGTACATGCCTACTCCCTGTTAGAGTATTTTCAAAATACAGGCCCAAAACATGCTGATAATCGATATATTAGATGCCCAAAATCAATATGTGCATGTATCTTCTGTACCCGTTTATATCTCAAATTCAGGCTCAAAACACCCGAAAATTCAATGTTTTGGGGTCCCAGAAGCAATCTGTACATGCCTACTCAGTGCTAGAATATTTTCAAAATATAGGCTAAAAACATGCTAAAAATCGATCTTTTAGGTGCCAAAAAATCGATATCTCAAATTCCGTCCCAAAACACCCAAAAATTCGATATTTAGGGGTCCCAGAAGCGATCTGAACATGACTACTCTGTGTTAGAGTATTTTCAAAATACAGGCCAAAAACATACTGAAAATCGATCTTTTAGGTGCCCAAAAGTCGATATGTGCATGCATCTTCTGTACCCGTTTATATCTCAAATTCAGGCTCAAACCACCAGAAAATTCAATATTTTGGGGTCCCAGAAGCAATCTGTACATGCCTACTCAGTGCTAGAATATTTTCAAAATCTAGTCTAAAAACATGCTAAAAATCGATATTTTAGGTGCCAAAAAGTCGATATCTCAAATTAAGGCCCAAAACACCCGAAAATTCGATATTTAGGGGTCTCAGAAACGATCTGTACATGCCTACTCCGTTTTAGAGTATTTTCAAAATACAGGCCAAAAACATACTGAAAATCGATCTTTTAGGTGCCCAAAAGTCGATATGTGCATGCATCTTCTGTACCCGTTTATATCTCAAATTCTGGCCCTAAACACCCGAAAATTCGATATTTTTGGGTCCCAGAAGCGATCTGTACATCCCTACTCAGTGCTAGAATGTTTTCAAAATATAGGCTCAGAACATGCTAAAAATCGATATTTTAGGTGCCCAAAAGTCGATATGTGCATGCATCTTCTGTACTCGTTTATATCTCAAATTCAAGCTCAAAACACCCGAAAATTCGATATTTTGGGGTCCCAGAAGCGATCTGAACAAGCCTACTCAGTGCTAGAATATTTTCAAAATATGAGCACAAAACATGCTAAAAATCGATATTTTAGGTGCGTAAAGGCGATATCTCAAATTCAGGCACAAAACACCCGAAAATTCGATATTTAGGGGTCCCAGAAGCGATCTGTACATGCCTACTCCGTGTTAGAGTATTTTCAAAATACAGTCCCAAAACATGCTCAAAATCGATGTTTTAGGTGCCCAAAAGTCGATATGTGCATGCATCTTCAGTATCCGTTTATATCTCAAATTCAGGCTCAAAACAACGGAAAATTCGATATTTTTAGGTCCCAGAAGCGATATGTACATGCCTACTCAGTACTAGAATGTTTTCAAAATATAGGCTAAAAACATGCTAAAATTCGATAATTTAGGTGTCCAAAGTCGATATGTGCATGCATCTTCTGTACCCGTTTATATCTCAAATTCAGGCTCAAAACACCCGAAAATTCGATATTTTTGGGTTCCAGTAGCGATTTGTACATGCCTACTCTGTTTTAGAGTATTTTCAAAATACAGGCCAAAAACATGCTCAAAATGGATATTTTAGGTGCCCAAAGTCGATATGTGCATGCATCTTCTGTACCCATTTATATCTCAAATTCAGTCTCAAAACACCCGAAAATTCGATTTTTATGGGTCCTAGAAGCGATATGTACATGCCTACTCCGTGTTAGAGTATTTTCAAAATACATGCCCAAAACATGCTGAAAATCGATATTTTAGGTGCCCAAAGTCGATATGTGCATCTATCTTCTGTACCCGATTATATCTCAAATTCAGGCTCAAAATACCCGAAAATTCGATATTTTTGGGTCCTAGAAGCGATCTGTACATGCCTACTCCGTGTTAGAGTATTTTTAAAATACATCCCTAAAACATGCTGAAAATCGATATTTTAGGTGCCCAAAGTCGATATGTGCATGCATTTTCTGTACCCGTTTATATCTAAAATTCAGTCTCAGAACACCCGAAAGTTCGATATTTTTGGGTCCCAGAAGCAATCTGTACATGCCTACTCAGTACTAGAATGTTTTTAAAATAGAGGCTTAAAACATGCTAAAAATCTATATTTTAGGTGTCCCAAGTCGATATGTGCATGCATCTTCTGTACCCGTTTATATCTCAAAATCAGGCTCAAATTACCCGAAAATTCTATTTTTATGGGTCCTAGAAGCGATCTGTACATGCCTACTCCGTGTTAGAGTATTTTCAAAATACAGGCCCAAAACATGCTAAAAATCGATATTTTGGGTGCTCAAAGTCGATATGTGCATGCATTTTCTGTGCCCATTTATATCTCAAATTCAGGCTCAAAACACCCGAAAATTCGATATTTGTGGGTTCCAATAGCGATCTGTACATGCCTACTCAGTGTTAGACTCTTTTTTAAAATACAGGCCCAAAATATGCTGAAAATCGATATTTTGGGTGCCCTAAGTCGATATGTGTATGCATCTTCTGTACCCGTTTATATCCCAAATTCAGGCTCAAAACACCAAAAAATTCGGTATTTTTGGGTACCAGAAGCAATCTGTACATGCCTGCCTACTCCTTGCTAGAATGTTCACAAGATACAGACCCAAAACATGCTCAAAATCGATATTTTAAGTGCAAAAAGTCAATATCTGCTTGCATCTTCAGTATCTGTTTATATCTCAAATTCGGGCTCAAAACAACGGAAAATTCAATATTTTTAGGTCCCAGAAGCGATATGTACATGTCTACTCAGTACTAGAATGTTTTCAAAATATAGGCTGAAAACATGCTCAAAATGGATATTTTAGGTGCCCAAAGTCGATATGTGCATGCATCTTCTGTACCCGTTTATATCTCAAATTCAGGCTCAAAACACCCGAAAATTCGATATTTTTGGGTTCCAGTAGCGATTTGTACATGCCTATTCAGTGTTAGACTCTTTTTTAAAATACAGGCCCAAAATATGCTGAAAATCGATATTTTGGGTAGCCTAAGTCGATATGTGTATGCATCTTCTGTACCCGTTCATATCCCAAATTCAGGCTCAAAATACCCGAAAATTCGATATTTTTGGGTCCCAGAAGCGATCTGTACATGCCTACTCCGTGTTAGAGTATTTTTTAAATACATCACTAAAACATGCTGAAAATCGATATTTTAGGTGCCCAAAGTCGATATGTGCATGCATCTTCTGTACCAGTTTATATCTCAAATTCAGGCTCAAAACACCCGAAAATTCGGTATTTTTGGGTCCTGGAAGCGATCTGTACATCACTACTCCAGGTTAGAATGTTTTCAAGATACAGACCCAAAACATGCTCAAAATCGATATTTTAGGTGCCCAAAGTCAATATGTGAATGCATCTTCTGTACCCGTTTATATATCAAATTCTGGCTCAAAATACCCGAAAATTCGATATTTTTGGGTCCCAGAAGCAATCTGTACATGTCTACTCAGTGCTAGAATGTTTTAAAAAATAGAGGCTTAAAACATGCTAAAAATCTATATTTAGGTGTCCCAAGTCGATATGTGCATGCATCTTCTGTACCCGTTTATATCTCAAATTCAGGCTCAAATTACCCGAAAATTCGATTTTTATGGGTCCTAGAAGCGATCTGTACATGCCTACTCTGTGTTAGAGTATTTTCAAAATACATGCCAAAACATGCTAGAAATCGATATTTTGGGTGCTCAAAGTCGATATGTGCATGCATCTTCTGTACCCGTTTATATCTCAAATTCTGGCTCAAAACACCCGAAAATTCGGTATTTTTTGGAACCAGAAGCAATCTGTACATGCCTCCCTACTCCTTGCTAGAATGTTCTCAAGATACAGACCCAAAACATGCTCAAAATCGATATTTTAAGTGCAAGAAGTCAATATCTGCATGCATCTTCAGTATCTGTTTATATCTCAAATTCATTCTCAAAACAACGGAAAATTCAATATTTTTAGGTCCCAGAAGCGATATGTACATGCCTACTCAGTACTAGAATATTTCAAAAATATAGGCTCAAAACATGCTCAAAATGGATATTTTAGGTGCCCAAAGTCGATCTGTGCATGCATCTTCTGTACCCGTTTATATCCCAAATTCAGGCTCAAAACACCCGAAAATTCAGGATTTTTGAGTAACAGAAGCAATCTGTACATGCCTACTCCTTGCTAGAATGTTTTCAAGATACAGACCCAAAACATGCTCAAAATTGATATTTTAAGTGCAAAAAGTCAATATCTGCATGCATCTTCAGTATCCGTTTATATCTCAAATTTAGGCTCAAAACAACGGAAAATTCGATATTTTTAGGTCCCAGAAGCGATCTGTACATGCCTACTCCGTGTTAGAGTATTTTCAAAATACATGCCCAAAACATGCTAAAAATCGATAATTTAGGTGTCCAAAGTCGATATGTGTATGCATCTTCTGTACCCGTTTATATCTCAAATTCAGGCTCAAAACACCCTATAATTCGATATTTTTGGGTTCCAGTAGCGATTTATACATGCCTACTCTGTTTTAGAGTATTTTCAAAATACAGGCCAAAAACATGCTGAAAATGGAGATTTTAGGTGTCCAAAGTCGATATGTGCATGCATCTTCTGTACCCGTTTATATCTCAAATTCAGGCTCAAATTACCCGAAAATTCGATTTTTATGGGTCCTAGAAGCGATCTGTACATGCCTACTCCGTGTTAGAGTATTTTCAAAATAAAGTCCCAAAACAAGCTAAAAATCGATATTTTGGGTGTTTAAAGTCGATATGTGCATGCATTTTTTTGAACCCGTTTTTATCTCAAATTCAGGCTCAAAACACCCGAAAATTCGATATTTTTGTGTCCACGAAGCGATCTGTACATGCCTACTCCGTGTTAGAGTATTTTTAAAATACAGGCTCAAAATATGCTGAAAATCGATATTTTGGTTGCCCTAAGTCGATATGTGTATGCATCTTCTGTACCCGTTTATATCCCAAATTGAGGCTCAAAACACCGGAAAATTCGGTATTTTTGGGTACCAGAAGCAATCTGTACATGCCTGCCTACTCCTTGCTAGAATGTTCTCAAGATACAGACCCAAAACATGCTAAAAAATAGATATTTTAAGTGCAAAAAGTCAATATCTGCATGCATCTTCAGTATCTGTTTATATCTCAAATTCAGGCTGAAAACAACGGAAAATTCAAGATTTTTAGGTCCCAGAAGCGATATGTAAATGCCTACTCAGTACTAGAATGTTTTCAAAATATAGGCTCAAAACATGCTCAAAATGGATATTTTAGGTGCCCAAAGTCGATATGTGCATGCATCTTCTGTACCCGTTTATATCCCAAATTCAGGCTCAAAACACCCGAAAATTCGGTATTTTTGAGTAACAGGAGCGATCTGTACATGCCTACTCCTTGCTAGAATGTTTTCAAGATACAGACCCAAAACATGCTCAAAATCGATATTTCAAGCGCAAAAAGTCAATATCTGCATGCATCTTCAGTATCCGTTTATATCTCAAATTCAGGCTCAAAACAACGGAAAATTCGATATTTTTATGTCCCAGAAGCGATATGTACATGCCTACTCAGTACTAGAATGTTTTCAAAATATAGGCTCAAAACATGATAAAAATCGATAATTTAGGTGTCCAAAGTCGATATGTGCATGCATCTTCTGTACCCGTTTATATCTCAAATTCAGGCTCAAAACACCCGAAAATTCGATATTTTTAGGTTCCAGTAGCGATTTGTACATGCCTACTCTGTTTTAGAGTATTTTCAAAATACAGGCCAAAAAAATGCTCAAAATGGATATTTTAGGTGCCCAAAGTCGATATATGCATGCATCTTCTGTACCCGTTTATATCTCAAATTCAGGATCAGATTTCCCGAAAATTCGATTTTTGTAGGTCCTAGAAGCGATCTGTACATGCCTACTCCGTGTTAGAGTATTTTTAAAATAAATGCCCAAAACATGCTAATAATCGATATTTTGGGCGCTCAAAGTCGTTATGTGCATGCATTTTCTGTGCCCGTTTATATCTCAAATTCAGGCTCAAAACACCTGAAAATTCGATATTTGTGGGTCCCAATAGCGATCTGTACATGCCTACTCAGTGTTAGACTCTTTTTTAAAATACAGGCGCAAAATATGCTGAAAATCGATATTTTGGGTGCCCAAAGTCGATATGTGTATGCATCTTCTGTACCCGTTTATATCCCAAATTCAGGCTCAAAACACCCGAAAATTCGATATTTTTGGGTCCTAGAAGCGATCTGTACATGTCTACTCCGTATTAGAGTATTTTTAAAATACATCTTTAAAACATGCTGAAAATCGATATTTTAGGTGCCCAAAGTCGATATGTGCATGCATCTTCTGTACATGTTTATATCTCAAATTCTGGCTCAAAACACCCGAAAATTCGGTATTTTTGGGTCCCAGAAGCGATTTATACATGCCTACTCCGTGTTAGAGTATTTTCAAAATACAGGCCAAAAACATGCTCAAAATGGATATTTTAGGTGCCCAAAGTCGATATGTGCATGCATCTTCTGTACCCGGTTATATCTCAAATTCAGGCTCAAAACACCCGAAAATTCGATATTTTTGGGTCCCAGAAGCGAGCTGTCCATGCCTACTCCGTGTTAGAGTATTTTCAGAATAAAGGCCCAAAACATGCTCAAATTGGATATTTTGGGTTCTCAAAGTCGATATGTGCATGCATTTTTTTGAACCCGTTTTTATCTCAAATTCAGGCTCAAAACACCCGAAAATTCGATATTTTTGTGTCCACGAAGCGATCTGTACATGCCTACTCCGTTTTAGAGTATTTTCAAAAAACAGGCTCAAAACATGCTCAAAATCGATATTTTGAGTGCCCAAAGTCGATATGTGCATGCACCTTCTGTACCCGTTTATATCTCAAATTCAGGCTCAAAAACACCCGTAAATTCGATATTTATGGGTCCCAGAAGCAATCTGTACATGCCTAGTCCGTGTTAGAGTATTTTTAAAATACCTGCCCAAAACATGCTAAAAATGGATATTTTAGGTGCCCAAAGTCGATATGTGCATGCATCTTCTGTACCTGTTTATATCTCAAATTCTGGCTCAAAACACCCGAAAATTCGGTATTTTTGGGTCCCAGAAGCGATCTGTACATGCCTACTCAGTACTAGAATGTTTTCAAATTTTAGGTTCAAAACATGCTAAAAATCGATAATTTAGGTGTCCAAAGTCGATATGTGCATGCATCTTCTGTACCCGTTTATATCCTAAATTCTGGCTCAAAACACCCGAAAATTCGGTATTTTTGAGTAACAGGAGCGATCTGTACATGCCTACTCCTTGCTAGAATGTTTTCAAGATACAGACTCATAATATGCTAAAAATCGATATTTTAAGCGCAAAAAGTCAATATCTGCATGCATCTTCAGTATCCGTTTATATCTCAAATTCAGGCTCAAAACAACGGAAAATTCGATATTTATAGGTCCCAGAAGCGATATGTACATGCCTACTCAGTACTAGAATGTTTTCAAAATATAGGCTCAAAACATGCTAAAAATCAATAATTTAGGTGTCCAAAGTCGATATGTGCATGCATCTTCTGTACCCGTTTATATCTCAAATTCAGGCTCAAAACACCCGAAAATTCGATATTTTTGGGTTCCAGTAGCGATTTGTACATGCCTACTCTGTTTTAGAGTATTATCAAAATACAGGCCAAAAACATGCTCAAAATGGATATTTTAGGTGCTCTAAGTCGATATGTGTATGCATCTTCTGTACCCGTTTATATCCCAAATTCAGGCTCAAAACACCCGAAAATTAGGTATTTTTGGGTACCAGAAGCAATCTGTACATGCCTACTCCTTGCTAGAATGTTCTCAAGATACAGACCCAAAACATGCTAAAAAATAGATATTTTAAGTGCAAAAAGTCAATATCTGCATGCATCTTCAGTATCTGTTTATATCTCACATTCAGGCTGAAAACAACGGAAAATTCAAGATTTTTAGGTCCCAGAAGCGATATGTAAATGCCTACTCAGTACTAGAATGTTTTCAAAATATAGGCTCAAAACATGCTCAAAATGGATATTTTAGGTGCCCAAAGTCGATATGTGCATGCATCTTCTGTACCCGTTTATATCCCAAATTCAGGCTCAAAACACCCGAAAATTCGGTATTTTTGAGTAACAGGAGCGATCTGTACATGCCTACTCCTTGCTAGAATGTTTTCAAGATACAGACCCAAAACATGCTCAAAATCGATATTTCAAGCGCAAAAAGTCAATATCTGCATGCATCTTCAGTATCCGTTTATATCTCAAATTCAGGCTCAAAACAACGGAAAATTCGATATTTTTATGTCCCAGAAGCGATATGTACATGCCTACTCAGTACTAGAATGTTTTCAAAATATAGGCTCAAAACATGATAAAAATCGATAATTTAGGTGTCCAAAGTCGATATGTGCATGCATCTTCTGTACCCGTTTATATCTCAAATTCAGGCTCAAAACACCCGAAAATTCGATATTTTTAGGTTCCAGTAGCGATTTGTACATGCCTACTCTGTTTTAGAGTATTTTCAAAATACAGGCCAAAAAAATGCTCAAAATGGATATCTTAGGTGCCCAAAGTCGATATATGCATGCATCTTCTGTACCCGTTTATATCTCAAATTCAGGATCAGATTTCCCGAAAATTCGATTTTTGTAGGTCCTAGAAGCGATCTGTACATGCCTACTCCGTGTTAGAGTATTTTTAAAATACATGCCCAAAACATGCTAATAATCGATATTTTGGGCGCTCAAAGTCGTTATGTGCATGCATTTTCTGTGCCCGTTTATATCTCAAATTTAGGCTCAAAACACCTGAAAATTCGATATTTGTGGGTCCCAATAGCGATCTGTACATGCCTACTCAGTGTTAGACTCTTTTTTAAAATACAGGCGCAAAATATGCTGAAAATCGATATTTTGGGTGCCCAAAGTCGATATGTGTATGCATCTTCTGTACCCGTTTATATCCCAAATTCAGGCTCAAAACACCCGAAAATTCGATATTTTTGGGTCCTAGAAGCGATCTGTACATGTCTACTCCGTATTAGAGTATTTTTAAAATACATCTTTAAAACATGCTGAAAATCGATATTTTAGGTGCCCAAAGTCGATATGTGCATGCATCTTCTGTACATGTTTATATCTCAAATTCTGGCTCAAAACACCCGAAAATTCGATATTTTTGGGTCCCAGAAGCGATGTGTACATGCCTACTAAATGTTAGAATATTTTCAAAACACAGGCACAAAAACAAGTTGAAAATCGATATTTTAGGTGCCCAAAATCGATATGTGCATGCATCTTCTGTACCCGTTTATATCCCAAATTCAGGCTCAAAATACACGAAAATTCGACATTTTTGGGTCCAAAAAGCGATCTGTACCAGCCTACTCAGTGCTTGAATATTTTCAATATATAGGCCCAATACATGCTGAAAATCGATATTTTAGGTGCCCAAAATCGATATGTGCATGCATCTTCTGTACCCGTTTATATCTCAAATTCAGGCTCAAAACACCCGAAAATTCGATATTTTTGGGTCCCGGAAGCGATGTGTACATGCCTACTCAATGTTAGAATATTTTCAAAACACAGGCACAAAAACAAGTTGAAAATCGATATATTTTAGGTGCCCAAAATCGATATGTGCATGCATCTTCTGTATCCGTGTATGTCCCAAATTCAGGCTTAAAACACCCTAAAATTCGATATTTTTGGGTCCCGGAAGCGATCTGTACATGCCTACTCAGAAAAAGAATGTTCTCAAAATATAAGCCTAAAACATGCTGAAAATCTATATTTTATGTGCCCAAAGTCGATATGTGCATGCATCTTCTGTACCCGTTTATATCTCAAATTCAGGCTCAAAACACCCGAAAATTCGATATTTTTGAGTCCCAGAAGCTCTCTGTACACGCCTACACAGTGTTAGAATATTTTCGAAATACAGGCCAAAAACATTCTGGAAATCGATATTTTAGGTCCCCAAAGTTAATATGTGCATGCATTTTCTGTACCCATTTCTATCCCATATTCGTGCTCAATACATCCAAAAAATCGATATTTTTGGTCCCCAGAAGCTATCTGTACATGCCTACTCCGTGTTAGATTATTTTCAAGATACAGGCCTAAAACATGCTGAAAATTTATATTTTAGGTGCCCAAAGTCAATATGTGTATGCATCATCTGTACCCGTTTATATCTCAAATTCAGGCTCAAAACTCCCGAAAATTCGATATGTTTTGGTCCAAGAAGCGATCTGTACATGCATACTTAGTGCAAAAATATTTTCAGAAAATAAGCTCAAAACATGCTAAAAATCGATATTTTTTGTGCCCAAAGTCAATATGTGTATGCATCTTCTGTACCCTTTTATATCCCAAATTCTGGCTCAAAACACCAGAAAATTCGATATTTTTGGGTCCCATAAGCGATCTGTACATGCCTACTCAATGTTAGAATATTTTCAAAATACAAGCAGAAAAACAAGTTAAAATCGATATTTTAGGTGCCCAAGTCAATTAGTGCTTGCATCTTCTGTACCCATTTACATCCCAAATTCAGGCTTAAAACACCCTAAAATTCGATATTTTTTTGTCCCAGAAGCGATCTGTACATGCCTACTCCTTCCTAGAATGTTTTCAAGATACAGACCCAACATGCTCAAAATCGATATTTTAGGTGCAAAAAGTCGATATATGCATGCATCTTCAGTACCCGTTTATATCTTAAATTCAGGCTTAGAACACCCGAAAATTCAATATTTTGGGGTCCCAGAAGCGATCTGTACATGCCTACTCAGTGCTAGAATTTTTTCAATATATAGGCCCAAAATATGCTGAAAATCGATATTTTAGGTGCCCAAAGTCGATATGTGCATGCATCTTCTGTACCCGTTTATATCTCAAATTCAGGCTCAAATCATCCGAATATTCGATTTCATTTTGGCCCAGAAGTTATCTGTACATGCTTACTCCGTGCTAGAATGTTTTCAAAATATAAGCCCAAAACATGCTGAAAATCGATATTTTAGGTGCCCAAAGTCGATATGTGCATGCATTTTCTATACCTGTTTATATCTCAAATTCAGGCTCAAAACACCTGAATATTCGATTTCATTGGCGTCCAGAAGCGATCTCTACATGCCTACTCAGTGACAGAATATTTTCAATTAACAGACCCAAAACATGCTAAAATCGATATTTTAGGTGCCCAAAGTCGATATGTGTATGTATCTTCAGTACCCGTTTATATCTCAAATTCAGGCTCAAAACACCCGAATTTTTTATTTTATTTTGGCCCAGAAACGATCTGTACATACCTACTCAGTGCTTGAATATTTTCAAAATATAGGCCCAAAACAAGCTGAAAATCAATATTTTAGGTGCCCAAAGTCGATATGTGCATGCATCTTCTGTACCCGTTTTTATCTGAAATTCAGGCTCAAAACACCCGAAAATTCGATATTTTTGGGTCCCAGAAGCGATGTGTACATGCCTACTCAATGTTAGAATATTTTCAATACACAGGCACAAAAACAAGTTGAAAATCGATATTTTAGGTGCCCAAAATCGATTTGTGCATGCATCTTCAGTACCCGTTTATATCACAAATTCTGGCTCAAAACACCCGAAAAATTCGATATTTTTGGTTCCCAGAAGCGATCTGTACATGCCTACTCCTTGTTAGAGTATTTTTTAAAAATACAGGCCTAAAACATGCTGAAAATCGATATTTTAGGTGCCAAAAGCAATATGTGTATGCATCTTCTCTACCCGTTTATATCTCAAATTCAGGCTCAAAACACCCGAAAACTCGACATTTTTGGGTCCAATAAGCGATCTGTACATGCCTACTCAGTGACAGAATTTTTTCAAATTACAGACCCAAAACATGCTGAAAATCGATATTCTAGGTGCCCAAAGTCGATATGTGCATGCATCTTCAGTACACGTTTATATCTCAAATTTAGGCTTAAAATATCCGAAAACTCGATATTTTTGGGTCCAATAAGCGATTTGTACATGCCTACTCAGTAATAGAATATTTTTAAGATTCAGGCCGAAAACATGCTGAAAATCGATATTTTAGGTTCACAAAATCGATATGTGCATGAATCTTCTGTACCCGTTTATGTCCCAAATTCAGGCTCAAAACACCCGAAAATTCGATATTTTTGGGTCCAAAAAGCGATCTGTACATGCCTACTCAATATTAGAATATTTTTAAAATACAGGCAGAAAAACAAGTTAAAATCGATATTTAAGGTGCTTAAGTCAATATGTGCTTGCATTTTCTGTACCCATTTACAACCCAAATTCAGGCTTAAAACACCCAAAAATTCGATATATTTGGATCCCAGAAGCGATCTGTACATGCATACTCAGTGCTAGAATACTTTCAAAATATAGGCCCAAAACATGCTAAAATTCGATATTTTAGTTGCAAAAAGTCGATATGTGCATGCATATTTTGTACTCATTTATATTCCAAATTCAGGCTCAGAACACCCAAAAATTCGATATTATTGGGTCCCTGAAGCGATCTGTACATGCATACTCAGTGCTAGAATATTTTCAAAATGCAGGCCCAAAACTTGCTGAAAATCGATATTTTAGATGCACAAAGTCAATATGTGCATACATCTTCTGTACCCTTTTATATCCCAAATTCACGCTCAATTCACCCGAAAATTCGATTTTTGGGGGTCCCATAAGCGATCTGTACATGCCTACTCAATGCTTGAATGTTTTCAAAATAAAGGCTCAAAACATGCTTAAAATCGATATTTTATGTGTCCAAAGTCAGTATGTTCATGCAACTTCTGTACCCGTTTGTATTCCAAAATCAGGCTGTAAACACACGAAAATTCCATATTTTTGGATCCCAGAAGCGAACTGTACATGCCTACTCAGTATTAGAATATTTTCAAAATACAGGCCCAAAACATGCTCAAAATCGATATTTTATGTGCCCAAAGTCAATATGTGCATGCATCTTTTGTACCCGTTTATATCCCAAATTGAGGATCAAAACACCCGAAAAGTCGATATTTTTGGGTCCCAATAGCGATCTGTACATGCTTACTCCTTGTTAGAATGTTTTCAAGATACAGACCCAAAACATGTTTAAAATCGATATTTTAGGTGCGAAAAGTCGATATGTGCAAACATCTTCAATACACGTTTATATCTCAAATTCAGGCTCAAAACACCCGAAAATTCGATATTTTTTGATCCAAGAAGCGATCTGTACATGCCTACTCCTTGTTAGAGTATTTTTAAAATACAGGCCCAAAACATGCTGAAAATCGATATTTTAGGTGCCAAAAGTTAGGTGCCTTCAGTACCCGTTTATATCTCAAATTCAGGCTCAAAACTCCCGAAAATTCGATATTTTTGGGTCCCAGGAGAGTTCTGTACATTCCTACTCAGTAACAGAATATTTTCAAAATACATGTCCAAAACATGCTGAAAATCTATATTTTAAGTGCCCAAAGTCGATATGTGCATGTATGTTCTGTACCCGTTTATATCTCAAATTCAGGCTCAAAACACCCAAAAATTCAATATTTTGGGGTCCCAGAAGCAATCTGTACATGCCTACTCAGTGTTAGAGTATTTTCAAAATACAGGCCCAAAACATGCTGAAAATCGATATTTTAGATGCCCAAAGTCAATATGTGCATGTATCTTCTGTACCCGTTTATATCTCAAATTCAGGCTCAAAACACCCGAAAATTCAATATTTTGGGGTCCCAGAAGCAATCTGTACATGCCTACACAGTGCTAGAATATTTTCAAAATATAGGCTAAAAACATGCTAAAAATCGACATTTTAGGTGCCAAAAAATCGATATCTCAAATTCAGTCCCAAAACACCCGAAAATTCGATATTAAGAGGTCCCAGAAGGTATCTGTACATGCCTACTCCGTGTAAGTGTATTTTCAAAATACATGCCAAAAACATACTGAAAATCGATCTTTTAGGTGCACAAAAGTCGATATGTGCATGCATCTTCAGTACCCGTTTATATCTCAAATTCAGGCTCAAAACACCCGAAAATTCAATATTTTGGGGTCCCAGAAGCAATCTGTACATGCCTACTCAGTGTTAGAGTATTTTCAAAATACAGGCCCAAAACATGCTGAAAATCGATATTTTAGATGCCCAAAGTCAATATGTGCATGTATCTTCCGTACCCGTTTATATCTCAAATTCAGGCTCAAAACACCCGAAAATTCAATATTTTGGGGTCCCAGAAGCAATCTGTACATGCCTACACAGTGCTAGAATATTTTCAAAATATAGACAAAAAACATGCTAAAAATCGACATTTTAGGTGCCAAAAAATCGATATCTCAAATTCAGTCCCAAAACACCCGAAAATTCGATATTTAGAGGTCCCAGAAGGTATCTGTACATGCCTACTCCGTGTTAGAGTATTTTCAAAATACAGGCCAAAAACATACTGAAAATCGATCTTTTAGGTGCCCAAAAGTCGATATGTGCATGCATCTTCTGTACCCGTTTATATCTCAAATTCTGGCCCTAAACACCCGAAAATTCGATATTTTGGGGTCCCAGAAGCGATCTGTAGATGCCTACTCCGTGTTAGAGTATTTTCAAAATTCAGGCCCAAAACATGCTGAAAATCGATATTTTTGGTGCCCAAAGTCAATATGTGCATGTATCTTCTGTACCCGTTTATATCTCAAATTCAGGCTCAAAACACCCGAAAATTCAATATTTTGGGGTCCCAGAAGCAATCTGTACATGCCTACTCAGTGCTAGAATATTTTCAAAATATAGGCTAAAAACATGCTAAAAATCAATCTTTTAGGTGCCAAAAAGTCGATATCTCAAATTCAGTCCCAAAACACCCGAAAATTCGATATTTAGGGGTCCCAGAAGCGATCTGTACATGCCTACTCCGTGTTAGAGTATTTTCAAAATACATGCTCAAAACATACTGAAAATCGATCTTTTAGGTGCACAAAAGTCGATATGTGCATGCATCTTCAATACCCGTTTATATCTCAAATTCAGTCCCAAAACACCCGAAAATTCGATATTTTGGGGTCCCAGAAGCAATCTGTACATGCCTACTCCGTGTTAGAGTATTTTCAAAATTCAGGCCCAAAACATGCTGAAAATCGATATTTTAGATGCCCAAAGTCAATATATGCATGTATCTTCTGTACCCGTTTATATCTCAAATTCAGGCTCAAAACACCCGAAAATTCAATATTTTGGGGTCCCTGAAGCAATCTGTACAGTGCTAGAATATTTTCAAAATATAGGCTAAAAACATGCTAAAAATCGATCTTTTAGGTGCCAAAAAGTCGATATCTCAAATTCAGTCTCAAAACACCCGAAAATTCGATATTTAGGGGTCCCAGAAGCGATCTGTACATGCCTACTTCGTGTTAGAGTATTTTCAAAATACATGCTCAAAACATACTGAAAATCGATCTTTTAGGTGCACAAAAGTCGATATGAGCATGCATCTTCAGTACCCGTTTATATCTCAAATTCAGGCTCAAAACACCCGAAAATTTAATATTTTGGGGTCCCAGAAGCAATCTGTACATGCCTACACAGTGCTAGAATATTTTCATAATATAGGCTAAAAACATGCTGAAAATCGACAATTTAGGTGCCAAAAAATCGATATCTCAAATTCAGTCCCAAAACACCCGAAAATTCGATATTTAGAGGTCCCAGAAGGTATCTGTACATGCCTACTCCGTGTTAGAGTATTTTCAAAATACAGGCCAAAAACATACTGAAAATCGATATTTTTGGTGCCCAAAGTCAATATGTGCATGTATCTTCTGTACCCGTTTATATCTCAAATTCAGGCTCAAAACACCCGAAAATTCAATATTTTGGGGTCCCAGAAGCAATCTGTACAGTGCTAGAATATTTTCAAAATATAGGCTAAAAACATGCTAAAAATCGATCTATTAGGTGCCAAAAAGTCGATATCTCAAATTCAGTCCCAAAACACCCGAAAATTCGATATTTAGGGGTCCCAGAAGCGATCTGTACATGCCTACTCCGTGTTAGAGTATTTTCAAAATACATGCTCAAAACATACTGAAAATCGATCTTTTAGGTGCACAAAAGTCGGTATGTGCATGCATCTTCAGTACCCGTTTATATCTCAAATTCAGGCTCAAAACACCAGAAAATTCAATATTTTGGGGTCCCAGAAGCGATCTGTACATGCCTACTCCGTGTTAGAGTATTTTCAAAATTCAGGCCCAAAACATGCTGAAAATCGATATTTTTGGTGCCCAAAGTCAATATGTGCATGTATCTTCTGTACCCGTTTATATCTCAAATTCAGGCTCAAAACACCCGAAAATTCAATATTTTGGGGTCCCAGAAGCAATCTGTACATGCCTACTCCGTGTTAGAGTATTTTCAAAATTCAGGCCCAAAACATGCTGAAAATCGATATTTTTGGTGCCCAAAGTCAATATGTGCTTGTATCTTCTGTACCCGTTTATATCTCAAATTCAGGCTCAAAACACCCGAAAATTCAATATTTTGGGGTCCCAGAAGCAATCTGTACAGTGCTAGAATATTTTCAAAATATAGGCTAAAAACATGCTAAAAATCGATCTTTTAGGTGCCAAAAAGTCGATATCTCAAATTCAGTCCCAAAACACCCGAAAATTCGATATTTAGGGGTCCCAGAAGCGATCTGTACATACCTACTCCGTGTTAGAGTATTTTCAAAATACATGCTCAAAACATACTGAAAATCGATCTTTTAGGTGCACAAAAGTCGATATGTGCATGCATCTTCAGTACCCGTTTATATCTCAAATTCAGGCTCAAAACACCCGAAAATTCGATATTTTGGGGTCCCAGAAGCAATCTGTACATGCCTACTCAGTGTTAGAGTATTTTCAAAATACAGGCCCAAAACATGCTGAAAATCGATATTTTAGATGCCGAAAGTCAATATGTGCATGTATCTTCTGTACCCGTTTATATCTCAAATTCAGGCTCAAAACACCCGAAAATTCAATATTTTGGGGTCCCAGAAGAAATCTGTACATGCCTACACAGTGCTAGAATATTTTCAAAATATAGGCTAAAAAAATGCGAAAAATCGACATTTTAGGTGCCAAAAAATCGATATCTCAAATTCAGTCCCAAAACACCCTAAAATTCGATATTTAGAGGTCCCAGAAGGTATCTGTACATGCCTACTCCGTGTTAGAGTATTTTCAAAATACAGGCCAAAAACATACTGAAAATCGATCTTTTAGGTGCCCAAAAGTCGATATGTGCATGCATTTTCAGTACCCGTTTATATCTCAAATTCTGGCCCTAAACACCCGAAAATTCGATATTTTGGGGTCCCAGAAGCGATCTGTACATGTGTACTCCGTGTTAGAGTATTTTCAAAATTCAGGCCCAAAACATGCTGAAAATCGATATTTTTGGTGCCCAAAGTCAATATGTGCATGTATCTTCTGTACCCGTTTATATCTCAAATTCAGGCTCAAAACACCCGAAAATTCAATATTTTGGGATCCCAGAAGTAATCTGTACAGTGCTAGAATATTTTCAAAATATAGGCTAAAAACATGCTAAAAATCGATCTTTTAGGTGCCAAAAAGTCGATATCTCAAATTCAGTCCCAAAACACCCGAAAATTCGATATTTAGGGGTCCCAGAAGCGATCTGTACATGCCTACTCCGTGTTAGAGTATTTTCAAAATACATGCTCAAAACATACTGAAAATCGATCTTTTAGGTGCACAAAAGTCGATATGTGCATGCATCTTCAGTACCCGTTTATATCTCAAATTCAGTCCCAAAACACCCGAAAATTCGATATTTTGGGGTCCCAGAAGCAATCTGTACATGCCTACTCCGTGTTAGAGTATTTTCAAAATTCAGGCCCAAAACATGCTGAAAATCGATATTTTAGATGCCCAAAGTCAATATGTGCATGTATCTTCTGTACCCGTTTATATCTCAAATTCAGGCTCAAAACACCCGAAAATTCAATATTTTGGGGTCCCAGAAGCAATCTGTACAGTGCTAGAATATTTTCAAAATATAGGCTAAAAACATGCTAAAAATCGATCTTTTAGGTGCCAAAAAGTCGATATCTCAAATTCAGTCTCAAAACACCCGAAAATTCGATATTTAGGGGTCCCAGAAGCGATCTGTACATGCCTACTTCGTGTTAGAGTATTTTCAAAATACATGCTCAAAACATACTGAAAATCGATCTTTTAGGTGCACAAAAGTCGATATGAGCATGCATCTTCAGTACCCGTTTATATCTCAAATTCAGGCTCAAAACACCCGAAAATTCAATATTTTGGGGTCCCAGAAGCAATCTGTACATGCCTACACAGTGCTAGAATATTTTCAAAATATAGGCTAAAAACATGCTGAAAATCGACAATTTAGGTGCCAAAAAATCGATATCTCAAATTCAGTCCCAAAACACCCGAAAATTCGATATTTAGAGGTCCCAGAAGGTATCTGTACATGCCTACTCCGTGTTAGAGTATTTTCAAAATACAGGCCAAAAACATACTGAAAATCGATATTTTTGGTGCCCAAAGTCAATATGTGCATGTATCTTCTGTACCCGTTTATATCTCAAATTCAGGCTCAAAACACCCGAAAATTCAATATTTTGGGGTCCCAGAAGCAATCTGTACAGTGCTAGAATATTTTCAAAATATAGGCTAAAAACATGCTAAAAATCGATCTATTAGGTGCCAAAAAGTCGATATCTCAAATTCAGTCCCAAAACACCCGAAAATTCGATATTTAGGGGTCCCAGAAGCGATCTGTACATGCCTACTCCGTGTTAGAGTATTTTCAAAATACATGCTCAAAACATACTGAAAATCGATCTTTTAGGTGCACAAAAGTCGATATGTGCATGCATCTTCAGTACCCGTTTATATCTCAAATTCAGGCTCAAAACACCCGAAAATTCAATATTTTGGGGTCCCAGAAGCGATCTGTACATGCCTACTCCGTGTTAGAGTATTTTCAAAATTCAGGCCCAAAACATGCGGAAAATCGATATTTTTGGTGCCCAAAGTCAATATGTGCATGTATCTTCTGTACCCGTTTATATCTCAAATTCAGGCTCAAAACACCCGAAAATTCAATATTTTGGGGTCCCAGAAGCAATTTGTACATGCCTACTCAGTACTAGAATATTTTCAAAATATAGGCTAAAACCATGCTAAAAAATGATCTTTTAGGTGCCAAAAAGTCGATATCTCAAATTCAGTCCCAAAACACCCGAAAATTCGATATTTAGGGGTCCCAGAAGCGATCTGTACATGCCTACTCCGTGTTAGAGTATTTTCAAAATACATGCTCAAAACATACTGAAAATCGATCTTTTAGGTGCACAAAAGTCGATATGTGCATGCATCTTCAGTACCCATTTATATCTCAAATTCAGGCTCAAAACACCCGAAAATTCAATATTTTGGGGTCCCAGAAGCAATCTGTACATGCCTACTCAGTGTTAGAGTATTTTCAAAATACAGGCCCAAAACATGCTGAAAATCGATATTTTAGATGCCCAAAGTCAATATGTGCATGTATCTTCCGTACCCGTTTATATCTCAAATTCAGGCTCAAAACACCCGAAAATTCAATATTTTGGGGTCCCAGAAGCAATCTGTACATGCCTACACAGTGCTAGAATATTTTCAAAATATAGGCTAAAAACATGCTAAAAATCGACATTTTAGGTGCCAAAAAATCGATATCACAAATTCAGTCCCAAAACACCCGAAAATTCGATATTTAGAGGTCCCAGAAGGTATCTGTACATGCCTACTCCGTGTTAGAGTATTTTCAAAATACAGGCCAAAAACATACTGAAAATCGATCTTTTAGGTGCCCAAAAGTCGATATGTGCATGCATCTTCTGTACCCGTTTATATCTCAAATTCTGGCCCTAAACACCCGAAAATTCGATATTTAGGGGTCCCAGAAGCGATCTGTACATGCCTACTCCGTGTTAGAGTATTTTCAAAATTCAGGCCCAAAACATGCTGAAAATCGATATTTTTGGTGCCCAAAGTCAATATGTGCATGAATCTTTTGTACCCGTTTATATCTCAAATTCAGGCTCGAAACACCCGAAAATTCAATATTTTGGGATCCCAGAAGCAATCTGTACAGTGCTAGAATATTTTCAAAATATAGGCTAAAAACATGCTAAAAATCGATCTTTTAGGTGCCAAAAAGTCGATATCTCAAATTCAGTCCCAAAACACCCGAAAAGTCGATATTTAGGGGTCCCAGAAGCGATCTGTACATGCCTACTCCGTGTTAGAGTATTTTCAAAATACATGCTCAAAACATACTGAAAATCGATCTTTTAGGTGCACAAAAGTCGATATGTGCATGCATCTTCAGTACCCGTTTATATCTCAAATTCAGGCTCAAAACACCCGAAAATTCGATATTTTGGGGTCCCAGAAGCAATCTGTACATGCCTACTCAGTGTTAGAGTATTTTCAAAATACAGGCCCAAAACATGCTGAAAATCGATATTTTAGATGCCGAAAGTCAATATGTGCATGTATCTTCTGTACCCGTTTATATCTCAAATTCAGGCTCAAAACACCCGAAAATTCAATATTTTGGGGTCCCAGAAGAAATCTGTACATGCCTACACAGTGCTAGAATATTTTCAAAATATAGGCTAAAAACATGCTAAAAATCGACATTTTAGGTGCCAAAAAATCGATATCTCAAATTCAGTCCCAAAACACCCTAAAATTCGATATTTAGAGGTCCCAGAAGGTATCTGTACATGCCTACTCCGTGTTAGAGTATTTTCAAAATACAGGCCAAAAACATACTGAAAATCGATCTTTTAGGTGCCCAAAAGTCGATATGTGCATGCATCTTCAGTACCCGTTTATATCTCAAATTCTGTCCCTAAACACACGAAAATTCGATATTTTGGGGTCCCAGAAGCGATCTGTACATGTGTACTCCGTGTTAGAGTATTTTCAAAATTCAGGCCCAAAACATGCTGAAAATCGATATTTTTGGTGCCCAAAGTCAATATGTGCATGTATCTTCTGTACCCGTTTATATCTCAAATTCAGGCTCAAAACACCCGAAAATTCAATATTTTGGGGTCCCAGAAGCAATCTGTACAGTGCTAGAATATTTTCAAAATATAGGCTAAAAACATGCTAAAAATCGATCTTTTAGGTGCCAAAAAGTCGATATCTCAAATTCAGTCCCAAAACACCCGAAAATTCGATATTTAGGGGTCCCAGAAGCGATCTGTACATGCCTACTCCGTGTTAGAGTATTTTCAAAATACATGCTCAAAACATACTGAAAATCGATCTTTTAGGTGCACAAAAGTCGATATGTGCATGCATCTTCAGTACCCGTTTATATCTCAAATTCATGCTCAAAACACCCGAAAATTCAATATTTTGGGGTCCCAGAAGCAATCTGTACATGCCTACACAGTGCTAGAATATTTTCATAATATAGGCTAAAAACATGCTGAAAATCGACATTTTAGGTGCCAAAAAATTGATATCTCAAATTCAGTCCCAAAACACCCGAAAATTCGATATTTAGAGGTCCCAGAAGGTATCTGTACATGCCTACTCCGTGTTAGAGTATTTTCAAAATACATGCCAAAAACATACTGAAAATCGATCTTTTAGGTGCCCAAAAGTCGATATGTGCATGCATCTTCTGTACCCGTTTATATCTCAAATTCTGGCCCTAAACACCCGAAAATTCGATATTTTGGGGTCCCAGAAGCGATCTGTACATGCCTACTCCGTGTTAGAGTATTTTCAAAATTCAGGCCCAAAACATGCTGAAAATCGATATTTTTGGTGCCCAAAGTCAATATGTGCATGTATCTTCTGTACCCGTTTATATCTCAAATTCAGGCTCAAAACACCCGAAAATTCAATATTTTGGGGTCCCAGAAGAAATCTGTACATGCCTACACAGTGCTAGAATATTTTCAAAATATAGGCTAAAAACATGCTAAAAATCGACATTTTAGGTGCCAAAAAATCGATATCTCAAATTCAGTCCCAAAACACCCTAAAATTCGATATTTAGAGGTCCCAGAAGGTATCTGTACATGCCTACTCCGTGTTAGAGTATTTTCAAAATACAGGCCAAAAACATACTGAAAATCGATCTTTTAGGTGCCCAAAAGTCGATATGTGCATGCATCTTCAGTACCCGTTTATATCTCAAATTCTGGCCCTAAACACACGAAAATTCGATATTTTGGGGTCCCAGAAGCGATCTGTACATGTGTACTCCGTGTTAGAGTATTTTCAAAATTCAGGCCCAAAACATGCTGAAAATCGATATTTTTGGTGCCCAAAGTCAATATGTGCATGTATCTTCTGTACCCGTTTATATCTCAAATTCAGGCTCAAAACACCCGAAAATTCAATATTTTGGGGTCCCAGAAGCAATCTGTACAGTGCTAGAATATTTTCAAAATATAGGCTAAAAACATGCTAAAAATCGATCTTTTAGGTGCCAAAAAGTCGATATCTCAAATTCAGTCCCAAAACACCCGAAAATTCGATATTTAGGGGTCCCAGAAGCGATCTGTACATGCCTACTCCGTGTTAGAGTATTTTCAAAATACATGCTCAAAACATACTGAAAATCGATCTTTTAGGTGCACAAAAGTCGATATGTGCATGCATCTTCAGTACCCGTTTATATCTCAAATTCATGCTCAAAACACCCGAAAATTCAATATTTTGGGGTCCCAGAAGCAATCTGTACATGCCTACACAGTGCTAGAATATTTTCATAATATAGGCTAAAAACATGCTGAAAATCGACATTTTAGGTGCCAAAAAATTGATATCTCAAATTCAGTCCCAAAACACCCGAAAATTCGATATTTAGAGGTCCCAGAAGGTATCTGTACATGCCTACTCCGTGTTAGAGTATTTTCAAAATACATGCCAAAAACATACTGAAAATCGATCTTTTAGGTGCCCAAAAGTCGATATGTGCATGCATCTTCTGTACCCGTTTATATCTCAAATTCTGGCCCTAAACACCCGAAAATTCGATATTTTGGGGTCCCAGAAGCGATCTGTACATGCCTACTCCGTGTTAGAGTATTTTCAAAATACAGGCCCAAAACATGCTGAAAATCGATATTTTTGGTGCCCAAAGTCAATATGTGCATGTATCTTCTGTACCCGTTTATATCTCAAATTCAGGCTCAAAACACCCGAAAATTCAATATTTTGGGGTCCCAGAAGCAATCTGTACATGCCTACTCAGTGTTACAGTATTTTCAAAATACAGGCCCAAAACATGCTGAAAATCGATATTTTAGATGCCCAAAGTCAATATGTGCATGTATCTTCTGTACCCGTTTATATCTCAAATTCAGGCTCAAAACACCCGAAAATTCAATATTTTGGGGTCCCAGAAGCAATCTGTACATGCCTACACAGTGCTAGAATATTTTCAAAATATAGGCTAAAAACATGCTGAAAATCGACATTTTAGGTGCCAAAAAATCGATATCTCAAATTCAGTCCCAAAACACCCGAAAATTCGATATTTAGAGGACCCAGAAGGTATCTGTACATGCCTACTCCGTGTTAGAGTATTTTCAAAATACAGGCCAAAAACATACTGAAAATCGATCTTTTAGGTGCACAAAAGTCGATATGTGCATGCATCTTCAGTACCCGTTTATATCTCAAATTCAGGCTCAAAACACCTGAAAATTCAATATTTTGGGGTCCCAGAAGCAATCTGTACATGCCTACACAGTGCTAGAATATTTTCAAAATATAGGCTAAAAACATGCTGAAAATCGATCTTTTAGGTGCCAAAAAGTCGATATCTCAAATTCAGTCCCAAAACACCCGAAAATTCGATATTTAGGGGTCCCAGAAGCGATCTGTACATGCCTACTCCGTGTTAGAGTATTTTCAAAATACATGCTCAAAACATACTGAAAATCGATCTTTTAGGTGCACAAAAGTCGATATGTGCATGCATCTTCAGTACCCGTTTATATCTCAAATTCATGCTCAAAACACCTGAAAATTCAATATTTTGGGGTCCCAGAAGCAATCTGTACATGCCTACACAGTGCTAGAATATTTTCAAAATATAGGCTAAAAACATGCTGAAAATCGACATTTTAGGTGCCAAAAAATCGATATCTCAAATTCAGTCCCAAAACACCCGAAAATTCGATATTTAGAGGTCCCAGAAGGTATCTGTACATGCCTACTCCGTGTTAGAGTATTTTCAAAATACAGGCCAAAAACATACTGAAAATCGATCTTTTAGGTGCACAAAAGTCGATATGTGCATGCATCTTCTGTACCCGTTTATATCTCAAATTCTGGCCCTAAACACCCGAAAATTCGATATTTTTGGGTCCCAGAAGCGATCTGTACATGCCTACTCCGTGTTAGAGTATTTTCAAAATTCAGGCCCAAAACATGCTGAAAATCGATATTTTTGGTGCCCAAATACAATATGTGCATGTATCTTCTGTACCCGTTTATATCTCAAATTCAGGCTCAAAACACCCGAAAATTCAATATTTTGGGGTCCCAGAAGCAATCTGTACATGCCTACACAGTGCTAGAATATTTTCAAAATATAGGCTAAAAACATGCTGAAAATCGACATTTTAGGTGCCAAAAAATCGATATCTCAAATTCAGTCCCAAAACACCCGAAAATTCGATATTTAGAGGTCCCAGAAGGTATCTGTACATGCCTACTCCGTGTTAGAGTATTTTCAAAATACAGGCCAAAAACATACTGAAAATCGATCTTTTAGGTGCACAAAAATCGATATGTGCATGCATCTTCAGTACCCGTTTATATCTCAAATTCAGGCTCAAAACACCTGAAAATTCAATATTTTGGGGTCCCAGAAGCAATCTGTACATGCCTACACAGTGCTAGAATATTTTCAAAATATAGGCTAAAAACATGCTGAAAATCGATCTTTTAGGTGCCAAAAAGTCGATATCTCAAATTCAGTCCCAAAACACCCGAAAATTCGATATTTAGGGGTCCCAGAAGCGATCTGTACATGCCTACTCCGTGTTAGAGTATTTTCAAAATACATGCTCAAAACATACTGAAAATCGATCTTTTAGGTGCACAAAAGTCGATATGTGCATGCATCTTCAGTACCCGTTTATATCTCAAATTCAGGCTCAAAACACCTGAAAATTCAATATTTTGGGGTCCCAGAAGCAATCTGTACATGCCTACACAGTGCTAGAATATTTTCAAAATATAGGCTAAAAACATGCTGAAAATCGACATTTTAGGTGCCAAAAAATCGATATCTCAAATTCAGTCCCAAAACACCCGAAAATTCGATATTTAGAGGTCCCAGAAGGTATCTGTACATGCCTACTCCGTGTTAGAGTATTTTCAAAATACAGGCCAAAAACATACTGAAAATCGATCTTTTAGGTGCACAAAAGTCGATATGTGCATGCATCTTCTGTACCCGTTTATATCTCAAATTCTGGCCCTAAACACCCGAAAATTCGATATTTTTGTGTCCCAGAAGCGATCTGTACATGCCTACTCCGTGTTAGAGTATTTTCAAAATTCAGGCCCAAAACATGCTGAAAATCGATATTTTTGGTGCCCAAATACAATATGTGCATGTATCTTCTGTACCCGTTTATATCTCAAATTCAGGCTCAAAACACCCGAAAATTCAATATTTTGGGGTCCCAGAAGCAATCTGTACATGCCTAGTCAGTGCTAGAATATTTTCAAAATATAGGCTAAAAACATGCTAAAAATCGATCTTTTAGGTGCCAAAAAGTCGATATCTCAAATTCAGTCTCAAAACACCCGAAAATTCGATATTTAGGGGTCCCAGAAGCGATCTGTACATGCCAACTCCGTGTTAGAGTATTTTCAAAATACATGCTCAAAACATACTGAAAATCGATCTTTTAGGTGCACAAAAGTCGATATGTGCATGCATCTTCAGTACCCGTTTATATCTCAAATGCAGGCTCAAAACACCCGAAAATTCAATATTTTGGGGTCCCAGAAGCAATCTGTACATGCCTACTCAGTGTTAGAGTATTTTCATAATACAGGCCCAAAACATGCTGAAAATCGATATTTTAGATGCCCAAAGTCAATATGTGCATGCATCTTCAGTACCCGTTTATATCTCAAATTCAGGCTCAAAACACCTGAAAATTCAATATTTTGGGGTCCCAGAAGCAATCTGTACATGCCTACACAGTGCTAGAATATTTTCAAAATATAGGCTAAAAACATGCTGAAAATCGACATTTTAGGTGCCAAAAAATCGATATCTCAAATTCAGTCCCAAAACACCCGAAAATTCGATATTTAGAGGTCCCAGAAGGTATCTGTACATGCCTACTCCGTGTTAGAGTATTTTCAAAATACAGGCCAAAAACATACTGAAAATCGATCTTTTAGGTGCACAAAAGTCGATATGTGCATGCATCTTCTGTACCCGTTTATATCTCAAATTCTGGCCCTAAACACCCGAAAATTCGATATTTTTGGGTCCCAGAAGCGATCTGTACATGCCTACTCCGTGTTAGCGTATTTTCAAAATTCAGGCCCAAAACATGCTGAAAATCGATATTTTTGGTGCCCAAAGACAATATGTGCATGTATCTTCTGTACCCGTTTATATCTCAAATTCAGGCTCAAAACACCCGAAAATTCAATATTTTGGGGTCCCAGAAGCAATCTGTACATGCCTAGTCAGTGCTAGAATATTTTCAAAATATAGGCTAAAAACATGCTAAAAATCGATCTTTTAGGTGCCAAAAATTCGATATCTCAAATTCAGTCCCAAAACACCCGAAAATTCGATATTTAGGGGTCCCAGAAGCGATCTGTACATACCTACTCCGTGTTAGAGTATTTTCAAAATACATGCTCAAAACATACTGAAAATCGATCTTTTAGGTGCACAAAAGTCGATATGTGCATGCATCTTCAGTACCCGTTTATATCTCAAATTCAGGCTCAAAACACCCGAAAATTCAATATTTTGGGGTCCCAGAAGCAATCTGTACATGCCTACTCAGTGTTACAGTATTTTCAAAATACAGGCCCAAAACATGCTGAAAATCGATATTTTAGATGCCCAAAGTCAATATGTGCATGTATCTTCTGTACCCGTTTATATATTAAATTCAGGCTCAAAACACCCGAAAATTCAATATTTTGGGGTCCCAGAAGCAATCTGTACATGCCTACACAGTGCTAGAATATTTTCAAAATATAGGCTAAAAACATGCTAAAAATCGACATTTTAGGTGCCAAAAAATCGATATCTCAAATTCAGTCCCAAAACACCCGAAAATTCGATATTTAGAGGTCCCAGAAGGTATTCGTACATGCCTACTCCGTGTTAGAGTATTTTCAAAATAAAGGCCAAAAACATACTGAAAATCGATCTTTTAGGTGCCCAAAAGTCGATATGTGCATGCATCTTCAGTACCCGTTTATATCTCAAATTCTGGCCCTAAACACCCGAAAGTTTGATATTTTGGGGTCCCAGAAGCGATCTGTACATGCGTACTCCGTGTTAGAGTATTTTCAAAATTCAGGCCCAAAACATGCTGAAAATCGATATTTTTGGTGCCCAAAGTCAATATGTGCATGTATCTTCTGTACCCGTTTATATCTCAAATTCAGGCTCAAAACACCCGAAAATTCAATATTTTGGGGTCCCAGAAGCAATCTGTACAGTGCTAGAATATTTTCAAAATATAGGCTAAAAACATGCTAAAAATCGATCTTTTAGGTGCCAAAAAGTCGATATCTCAAATTCAGTCCCAAAACACCCGAAAATTCGATATTTAGGGGTCCCAGAAGCGATCTGTACATGCCTACTCCGTGTTAGAGTATTTTCAAAATACATGCTCAAAACATACTGAAAATCGATCTTTTAGGTGCACAAAAGTCGATATGTGCATGCATCTTCAGTACCCGTTTATATCTCAAATTCAGGCTCAAAACACCTGAAAATTCAATATTTTGGGGTCCCAGAAGCAATCTGTACATGCCTACACAGTGCTAGAATATTTTCAAAATATAGGCTAAAAACATGCTGAAAATCGACATTTTAGGTGCCAAAAAATCGATATCTCAAATTCAGTCCCAAAACACCCGAAAATTCGATATTTAGAGGTCCCAGAAGGTATCTGTACATGCCTACTCCGTGTTAGAGTATTTTCAAAATACAGGCCAAAAACATACTGAAAATCGATCTTTTAGGTGCACAAAAGTCGATATGTGCATGCATCTTCTGTACCCGTTTATATCTCAAATTCTGGCCCTAAACACCCGAAAATTCGATATTTTTGGGTCCCAGAAGCGATCTGTACATGCCTACTCCGTGTTAGAGTATTTTCAAAATTCAGGCCCAAAACATGCTGAAAATCGATATTTTTGGTGCCCAAAGACAATATGTGCATGTATCTTCTGTACCCGTTTATATCTCAAATTCAGGCTCAAAACACCCGAAAATTCAATATTTTGGGGTCCCAGAAGCAATCTGTACATGCCTAGTCAGTGCTAGAATATTTTCAAAATATAGGCTAAAAACATGCTAAAAATCGATCTTTTAGGTGCCAAAAAGTCGATATCTCAAATTCAGTCTCAAAACACCCGAAAATTCGATATTTAGGGGTCCCAGAAGCGATCTGTACATGCCTACTCCGTGTTAGAGTATTTTCAAAATACAGGCCAAAAACATACTGAAAATCGATCTTTTAGGTGCACAAAAGTCGATATGTGCATGCATCTTCAGTACCCGTTTATATCTCAAATTCAGGCTCAAAACACCCGAAAATTCAATATTTTGGGGTCCCAGAAGCAATCTGTACATGCCTACTCAGTGTTAGAGTATTTTCAAAATACAGGCCCAAAACCTGCTGAAAATCGATATTTTAGATGCCCAAAGTCAATATGTGCATGTATCTTCTGTACCCGTTTATATCTCAAATTCAGGCTCAAAACACCCGAAAATTCAATATTTTGGGGTCCCAGAAGCAATCTGTACATGCCTACTCCGTGTTAGAGTATTTTTAAAAATTCAGGCCCAAAACATGCTGAAAATCGATATTTTTGGTGCCCAAAGTCAATATGTGCATGTATCTTCTGTACCCGTTTATATCTCAAATTCAGGCTCAAAACACCCGAAAATTCAATATTTTGGGGTCCCAGAAGCAATCTGTACAGTGCTAGAATATTTTCAAAATATAGGCTAAAAACATGCTAAAAATCGATCTTTTAGGTGCCAAAAATTCGATATCTCAAATTCAGTCCCAAAACACCCGAAAATTCGATATTTAGGGGTCCCAGAAGCGATCTGTACATACCTACTCCGTGTTAGAGTATTTTCAAAATACATGCTCAAAACATACTGAAAATCGATCTTTTAGGTGCACAAAAGTCGATATGTGCATGCATCTTCAGTACCCGTTTATATCTCAAATTCAGGCTCAAAACACCCGAAAATTCGATATTTTGGGGTCCCAGAAGCAATCTGTACATGCCTACTCAGTGTTACAGTATTTTCAAAATACAGGCCCAAAACATGCTGAAAATCGATATTTTAGATGCCCAAAGTCAATATGTGCATGTATCTACTGTACCCGTTTATATCTCAAATTCAGGCTCAAAACACCCGAAAATTCAATATTTTGGGGTCCCAGAAGCAATCTGTACATGCCTACACAGTGCTAGAATATTTTCAAAATATAGGCTAAAAACATGCTAAAAATCGACATTTTAGGTGCCAAAAAATCGATATCTCAAATTCAGTCCCAAAACACCCGAAAATTCGATATTTAGAGGTCCCAGAAGGTATCCGTACATGCCTACTCCGTGTTAGAGTATTTTCAAAATAAAGGCCAAAAACATACTGAAAATCGATCTTTTAGGTGCCCAAAAGTCGATATGTGCATGCATCTTCAGTACCCGTTTATATCTCAAATTCTGGCCCTAAACACCCGAAAATTCGATATTTTGGGGTCCCAGAAGCGATCTGTACATGCGTACTCCGTGTTAGAGTATTTTCAAAATTCAGGCCCAAAACATGCTGAAAATCGATATTTTTGGTGCCCAAAGTCAATATGTGCATGTATCTTCTGTACCCGTTTATATCTCCAATTCAGGCTCAAAACACCCGAAAATTCAATATTTTGGGGTCCCAGAAGCAATCTGTACAGTGCTAGAATATTTTCAAAATATAGGCTAAAAACATGCTAAAAATCGATCTTTTAGGTGCCAAAAAGTCGATATCTCAAATTCAGTCCCAAAACACCCGAAAATTCGATATTTAGGGGTCCCAGAAGCGATCTGTACATGCCTACTCCGTGTTAGAGTATTTTCAAAATACATGCTCAAAACATACTGAAAATCGATCTTTTAGGTGCACAAAAGTCGATATGTGCATGCATCTTCAGTACCCGTTTATATCTCAAATTCAGGCTCAAAACACCCGAAAATTCAATATTTTGGGGTCCCAGAAGCAATCTGTACATGCCTACTCAGTGTTAGAGTATTTTCAAAATACAGGCCCAAAACATGCTGAAAATCGATATTTTAGATGCCCAAAGTCAATATGTGCATGTATCTTCCGAACCCGTTTATATCTCAAATTCAGGCTCAAAACACCCGAAAATTCAATATTTTGGGGTCCCAGAAGCAATCTGTACATGCCTACACAGTGCTAGAATATTTTCAAAATATAGGCTAGAAACATGCTAAAAATCGACATTTTAGGTGCCAAAAAATCGATATCTCAAATTCAGTCCCAAAACACCCGAAAATTCGATATTTAGAGGTCCCAGAAGGTATCTGTACATGCCTACTCCGTGTTAGAGTATTTTCAAAATACAGGCCAAAAACATACTGAAAATCGATCTTTTAGGTGCCCAAAAGTCGATATGTACATGCATCTTCTGTACCCGTTTATATCTCAAATTCTGGCCCTAAACACCCGAAAATTCGATATTTTTGGGTCCCAGAAGCGATCTGTACATGCCTACTCCGTGTTAGAGTATTTTCAAAATTCAGGCCCAAAACATGCTGAAAATCGATATTTTTGGTGCCCAAAGTCAATATGTGCATGTATCTTCTGTACCCGTTTATATCTCAAATTCAGGCTCAAAACACCCGAAAATTCAATATTTTGGGGTCCCAGAAGCAATCTGTACAGTGCTAGAATATTTTCAAAATATAGGCTAAAAACATGCTAAAAATCGATCTTTTAGGTGCCAAAAAGTCGATATCTCAAATTCAGTCCCAAAACACCCGAAAATTCGATATTTAGGGGTCTTAGAAGCGATTTGTACATGCCTACTCCGTGTTAGAGTATTTTCAAAATACATGCTCAAAACATACTGAAAATCGATCTTTTAGGTGCACAAAAGTCGATATGTGCATGCATCTTCAGTACCCGTTTATATCTCAAATTCAGGCTCAAATCACCCGAAAATTCGATATTTTGGGGTCCCAGAAGCAATCTGTACATGCCTACTCAGTGTTAGAGTATTTTCAAAATACAGGCCCAAAACATGCTGAATATCGATATTTTAGATGCCAAAAGTCAATATGTGCATGTATCTTCTGTACCCGTTTATATCTCAAATTCAGGCTCAAAACACCCGAAAATTCAATATTTTGGGGTCTCAGAAGCAATCTGTACATGCCTACACAGTGCTAGAATATTTTCAAAATATAGGCTAAAAACATGCTAAAAATCGACATTTTAGGTGCCAAAAAACCGATATCTCAAATTCAGTCCCAAAACACCCGAAAATTCGATATTTAGAGGTCCCAGAAGGTATCTGTACATGCCTACTCCGTGTTAGAGTATTTTCAAAATACAGGCCAAAAACATACTGAAAATCGATCTTTTAGGTGCCCAAAAGTCGATATGTGCATGCATCTTCTGTACCCGTTTATATCTCAAATTCTGTCCCTAAACACCCGAAAATTCGATATTTTGGGGTCCCAGAAGCGATCTGTACATGCCTACTCCGTGTTAGAGTATTTTCAAAATACATGCTCAAAACATACTGAAAATCGATCTTTTAGGTGCACAAAAGTCTATATGTGCATGCATCTTCAGTACCCGTTTATATCTCAAATTCAGGCTCAAAACACCCGAAAATTCAATATTTTGGGGTCCCAGAAGCAATCTGTACATGCCTACTCCGTGTTAGAGTATTTTCAAAATTCAGGCCCAAAACATGCTGATAATCGATATTTTTGGTGCCCAAAGTCAATATGTGCATGTATCTTCTGTACCCGTTTATATCTCAAATTCAGGCTCAAAACACCCGAAAATTCAATATTTTGGGGTCCCAGAAGCAATCTGTACATGCCTACTCAGTGCTAGAATATTTTCAAAATAAAGGCTAAAAACATGCTAAAAATCGATCTTTTAGGTGCCAAAAAGTCGATATCTCAAATTCAGTCCCAAAACACCCGAAAATTCGATATGTAGGGGTCCCAGAAGCGATCTGTACATGCCTACTCCGTGTTAGAGTATTTTCAAAATACATGCTCAAAACATACTGAAAATCGATCTTTTAGGTGCACAAAAGTCGATATGTGCATGCATCTTCAGTACCCGTTTATATCTCAAATTCAGGCTCAAAACACCCGAAAATTCAATATTTTGGGGTCCCAGAAGCAATCTGTACATGCCTACTCAGTGTTAGAGTATTTTCAAAATACAGGCCCAAAACATGCTGAAAATCGATATTTTTGGTGCCCAAAGTCAATATGTGCATGTATCTTCTGTACCCGTTTATATCTCAAATTCAGGCTCAAAACACCCGAAAATTCAATATTTTGGGGTCCCAGAAGCAATCTGTACAGTGCTAGAATATTTTCAAAATATAGGCTAAAAACATGCTAAAAATCGATCTTTTAGGTGCCAAAAAGTCGATATCTCAAATTCAGTCCCAAAACACCCGAAAATTCGATATTTAGGGGTCCCAGAAGCGATCTGTACATGCCTACTCCGTGCTAGAGTATTTTCAAAATACATGCTCAAAACATACTGAAAATCGATCTTTTAGGTGCACAAAAGTCTATATGTGCATGCATCTTCAGTACCCGTTTATATCTCAAATTCAGGCTCAAAACACCCGAAAATTCAATATTTTGGGGTCCCAGAAGCAATCTGTACATGCCTACTCAGTGTTAGAGTATTTTCAAAATACAGGCCCAAAACATGCTGAAAATCGATATTTTAGATGCCCAAAGTCAATATGTGCATGTATCTTCTGTACCCGTTTATATCTCAAATTCAGGCTCAAAACACCAGAAAATTCAATATTTTGGGGTCCCAGAAGCAATCTGTACAGTGCTAGAATATTTTCATAATATAGGCTTAAAACATGCTAAAAATCGACATTTTAGGTGCCAAAAAATCGATATCTCAAATTCAGTCCCAAAACACCCGAAAATTCGATATTTAGAGGTCCCAGAAGGTATCTGTACATGCCTACTCCGTGTTAGAGTATTTTCAAAATACAGGCCAAAAACATACTGAAAATCGATCCTTTAGGTGCCCAAAGTCAATATGTGCATGTATCTTCTGTACCCGTTTATATCTCAAATTCAGGCTCAAAACACCCGAAAATTCAATATTTTGGGGTCCCAGAAGTAATCTGTACATGCCTACTCAGTGCTAGAATATTTTCAAAATATAGGCTAAAAACATGCGAAAAATCGATCTTTTAGGTGCCAAAAAGTCGATATCTCAAATTCAGTCCCAAAACACCCGAAAATTCGATATTTAGGGGTCCCAGAAGCGATCTGTACATGCTTACTCCGTGTTAGAGTATTTTCAAAATACATGCTCAAAACATACTGAAAATCGATCTTTAAGGTGCACAAAAGTCGATATGTGCATGCATCTTCAGTACCCGTTTATATCTCAAATTCAGGCTCAAAACACCCGAAAATTCGATATTTTGGGGTCCCAGAAGCAATCTGTACATGCCTACTCAGTGTTAGAGTATTTTCAAAATACAGGTCCAAAACATGCTGAAAATCGATATTTTAGATGCCCAAAGTCAATATGTGCATGTATCGTCTGTACCCGTTTATATCTCAAATTCAGGCTCAAAACACCCGAAAATTCAATATTTTGGGGTCCCAGAAGCAATCTGTACAGTGCTAGAATATTTTCAAAATATAGGCTAAAAACATGCTAAAAATCGATCTTTTAGGTGCCAAAAAGTCGATATCTCAAATTCAGTCCCAAAACACCCGAAAATTCGATATTTAGGGGTCCCAGAAGCGATCTGTACATGCCTACTCCGTGTTAGAGTATTTTCAAAATACATGCTCAAAACATACTGAAAATCGATCTTTTAGGTGCACAAAAGTCTATATGTGCATGCATCTTCAGTACCCGTTTATATCTCAAATTCAGGCTCAAAACACCCGAAAATTCAATATTTTGGGGTCCCAGAAGCAATCTGTACATGCCTACTCCGTGTTAGAGTATTTTCAAAATTCAGGCCCAAAACATGCTGATAATCGATATTTTTGGTGCCCAAAGTCAATATGTGCATGTATCTTCTGTACCCGTTTATATCTCAAATTCAGGCTCAAAACACCCGAAAATTCAATATTTTGGGGTCCCAGAAGCAATCTGTACATGCCTACTCAGTGCTAGAATATTTTCAAAATAAAGGCTAAAAACATGCTAAAAATCGATCTTTTAGGTGCCAAAAAGTCGATATCTCAAATTCAGTCCCAAAACACCCGAAAATTCGATATGTAGGGGTCCCAGAAGCGATCTGTACATGCCTACTCCGTGTTAGAGTATTTTCAAAATACATGCTCAAAACATACTGAAAATCGATCTTTTAGGTGCACAAAAGTCGATATGTGCATGCATCTTCAGTACCCGTTTATATCTCAAATTCAGGCTCAAAACACCCGAAAATTCAATATTTTGGGGTCCCAGAAGCAATCTGTACATGCCTACTCAGTGTTAGAGTATTTTCAAAATACAGGCCCAAAACATGCTGAAAATCGATATTTTTGGTGCCCAAAGTCAATATGTGCATGTATCTTCTGTACCCGTTTATATCTCAAATTCAGGCTCAAAACACCCGAAAATTCAATATTTTGGGGTCCCAGAAGCAATCTGTACAGTGCTAGAATATTTTCAAAATATAGGCTAAAAACATGCTAAAAATCGATCTTTTAGGTGCCAAAAAGTCGATATCTCAAATTCAGTCCCAAAACACCCGAAAATTCGATATTTAGGGGTCCCAGAAGCGATCTGTACATGCCTACTCCGTGTTAGAGTATTTTCAAAATACAGGCCCAAAACATGCTGAAAATCGATATTTTAGATGCCCAAAGTCAATATGTGCATGTATCTTCTGTACCCGTTTATATCTCAAATTCAGGCTCAAAACACCAGAAAATTCAATATTTTGGGGTCCCAGAAGCAATCTGTACATGCCTACACAGTGCTAGAATATTTTCAAAATATAGGCTAAAAACATGCTAAAAATCGACATTTTAGGTGCCAAAAAATCGATATCTCAAATTCAGTCCCAAAACACCCGAAAATTCGATATTTAGAGGTCCCAGAAGGTATCTGTACATGCCTACTCCGTGTTAGAGTATTTTCAAATTACAGGCCAAAAACATACTGAAAATCGATCCTTTAGGTGCCCAAAAGTCGATATGTGCATGCATCTTCTGTACCCGTTTATATATCAAATTCTGGCCCTAAACACCCGAAAATTCGATATTTTGGGGTCCCACAAGCGATCTGTACATGCCTACTCCGTGTTAGAGTATTTTCAAAATTCAGGCCCAAAACATGCTGAAAATCGATATTTTTGGTGCCCAAAGTCAATATGTGCATGTATCTTCTGTACCCGTTTATATCTCAAATTCAGGCTCAAAACACCCGAAAATTCAATATTTTGGGGTCCCAGAAGCAATCTGTACATGCCTACTCAGTGCTAGAATATTTTCAAAATAAAGGCTAAAAACATGCTAAAAATCGATCTTTTAGGTGCCAAAAAGTCGATATCTCAAATTCAGTCCCAAAACACCCGAAAATTCGATATTTAGGGGTCCCAGAAGCGATCTGTACATGCCTACTCCGTGTTAGAGTATTTTCAAAATACATGCTCAAAACATACTGAAAATCGATCTTTTAGGTGCACAAAAGTCGATATGTGCATGCATCTTCAGTACCCGTTTATATCTCAAATTCAGGCTCAAAACACCCGAAAATTCAATATTTTGGGGTCCCAGAAGCAATCTGTACATGCCTACTCAGTGTTAGAGTATTTTCAAAATACAGGCCCAAAACATGCTGAAAATCGATATTTTTGGTGCCCAAAGTCAATATGTGCATGTATCTTCTGTACCCGTTTATATCTCAAATTCAGGCTCAAAACACCCGAAAATTCAATATTTTGGGGTCCCAGAAGCAATCTGTACAGTGCTAGAATATTTTCAAAATATAGGCTAAAAACATGCTAAAAATCGATCTTTTAGGTGCCAAAAAGTCGATATCTCAAATTCAGTCCCAAAACACCCGAAAATTCGATATTTAGAGGTCCCAGAAGGTATCTGTACATGCCTACTCCGTGTTAGAGTATTTTCAAAATACAGGCCAAAAACATACTGAAAATCGATCCTTTAGGTGCCCAAAAGTCGATATGTGCATGCATCTTCTGTACCCGTTTATATCTCAAATTCTGGCCCTAAACACCCGAAAATTCAATATTTTGGGGTCCCACAAGCGATCTGTACATGCCTACTCCGTGTTAGAGTATTTTCAAAATTCAGGCCTAAAACATGCTGCAAATCGATATTTTTGGTGCCCAAAGTCAATATGTGCATGTATCTTCTGTACCCGTTTATATCTCAAATTCAGGCTCAAAACACCCGAAAATTCAATATTTTGGGGTCCCAGAAGTAATCTGTACATGCCTACTCAGTGCTAGAATATTTTCAAAATATAGGCTAAAAACATGCGAAAAATCGATCTTTTAGGTGCCAAAAAGTCGATATCTCAAATTCAGTCCCAAAACACCCGAAAATTCGATATTTAGGGGTCCCAGAAGCGATCTGTACATGCTTACTCCGTGTTAGAGTATTTTCAAAATACATGCTCAAAACATACTGAAAATCGATCTTTAAGGTGCACAAAAGTCGATATGTGCATGCATCTTCAGTACCCGTTTATATCTCAAATTCAGGCTCAAAACACCCGAAAATTCGATATTTTGGGGTCCCAGAAGCAATCTGTACATGCCTACTCAGTGTTAGAGTATTTTCAAAATACAGGTCCAAAACATGCTGAAAATCGATATTTTAGATGCCCAAAGTCAATATGTGCATGTATCGTCTGTACCCGTTTATATCTCAAATTCAGGCTCAAAACACCCGAAAATTCAATATTTTGGGGTCCCAGAAGCAATCTGTACAGTGCTAGAATATTTTCAAAATATAGGCTAAAAACATGCTAAAAATCGATCCTTTATGTGCCAAAAAGTCGATATCTCAAATTCAGTCCCAAAACACCCGAAAATTCAATATTAAGGGGTCCCAGATGCGATCTGTACATGCCTACTCCGTGTTAGAGTATTTTCAAAATACAGGTCCAAAACATGCTGAAAATCGATCTTTTAGGTGCCCAAAAGTCGATACGTGCATGCATCTTCAATACCCGTTTATATCTCAAATTCAGGCTCAAAACACCCGAAAATTCGATATTTTGGGGTCCCAGAAGCGATCTGTACATGCCTACTCCGTGTTAGAGTATTTTCAAAATTCAGGCCCAAAACATGCTGAAAATCGATATTTTTGGTGCCCAAAGTCAATATGTGCATGTATCTTCTGTACCCGTTTATATCTCAAATTCAGGCTCAAAACACCCGAAAATTCAATATTTTGGGGTCCCAGAAGCAATCTGTACAGTGCTAGAATATTTTCAAAATATAGGATAAAAACATGCTAAAAATCGATCTTTTAGGTGCCAAAAAGTCGATATCTCAAATTCAGTCCCAAAACACCCGAAAATTCGATATTTAAGGGTCCCAGAAGCGATCTGTACATGCCTACTCCGTGTTAGAGTATTTTCAAAATACATGCTCAAAACATACTGAAAATCGATCTTTTAGGTGCACAAAAGTCGATATGTGCATGCATCTTCAGTACCCGTTTATATCTCAAATTCAGGCTCAAAACACCCGAAAATTCAATATTTTGGGGTCCCAGAAGCAATCTGTACATGCCTACTCCGTGTTAGAGTATTTTCAAAATTCAGGCCCAAAACATGCTGAAAATCGATATTTTTGGTGCCCAAAGTCAATATGTGCATGTATCTTCTGTACCCGTTTATATCTCAAATTCAGGCTCAAAACACCCGAAAATGCAATATTTTGGGGTCCCAGAAGCAATCTGTACATGCCTACTCAGTGCTAGAATATTTTCAAAATATAGGCTAAAAACATGCTAAAAATCGATCTTTTAGGTGCCAAAAAGTCGATATCTCAAATTCAGTCCCAAAACACCCGAAAATTCGATATTTATGGGTCCCAGAAGCGATCTGTACATGCCTACTCCGTGTTAGAGTATTTTCAAAATACATGCTCAAAACATACTGAAAATCGATCTTTTAGGTGCACAAAAGTCGATATGTGCATGCATCTTCAGTACCCGTTTATATCTCAAATTCAGGCTCAAAACACCCGAAAATTCAATATTTTGGGGTCCCAGAAGCAATCTGTACATGCCTACACAGTGCTAGAATATTTTCAAAATATAGGCTAAAAACATGCTAAAAATCGACATTTTAGGTGCCAAAAAATCGATATCTCAAATTCAGTCCCAAAACACCCGAAAATTCGATATTTAGAGGTCCCAGAAGGTATCTGTACATGCCTACTCCGTGTTAGAGTATTTTCAAAATACAGGCCAAAAACATACTGAAAATCGATCTTTTAGGTGCCCAAAAGTCGATATGTGCATGCATCTTCTGTACCCGTTTATATCTCAAATTCTGGCCCTAAACACCCGAAAATTCGATATTTTGGGGTCCCAGAAGCGATCTGTACATGCCTACTCCGTATTAGAGTATTTTCAAAATTCAGGCCCAAAACATGCTGAAAATCGATATTTTTGGTGCCCAAAGTCAATATGTGCATGTATCTTCTGTACCCGTTTATATCTCAAATTCAGGCTCAAAACACCCGAAAATTCAATATTTTGTGGTCCCAGAAGCAATCTGTACATTCCTACTCAGTGTTAGAGTATTTTCCAAATACAGGCCCAAAACATGCTGAAAATCGATATTTTAGATGCTCAAAGTCAATATGTGCATGTATCTTCTGTACCCGTTTATATCTCAAATTCAGGCTCAAAACACCCGAAAATTCAATATTTTGGGGTCCCAGAAGCAATCTGTACATGCCTACACAGTGCTAGAATATTTTCAAAATATAGGCTAAAAACATGCTAAAAATCGATCTTTTAGGTGCCAAAAAGTCGATATCTCAAATTCAGTCCCAAAACACCCGAAAATTCGATATTTAGGGGTCCCAGAAGCGATCTGTACATACCTACTCCGTGTTAGAGTATTTTCAAAATACATTCTCAAAACATACTGAAAATCGATCTTTTAGGTGCACAAAAGTCGATATGTGCATGCATCTTCAGTACCCGTTTATATCTCAAATTCAGGCTCAAAACACCCGAAAATTCGATATTTTGGGGTCCCAGAAGCGATCTGTACATGCCTACTCCGTGTTAGAGTATTTTCAAAATTCAGGCCCAAAACATGCTGAAAATCGATATTTTTGGTGCCCAAAGTCAATATGTTTATGTATCTTCTGTACCCGTTTATATCTCAAATTCAGGCTCAAAACACCCGAAAATTCAATATTTTGGGGTCCCAGAAGCAATCTGTACAGTGCTAGAATATTTTCAAAATATAGGCTAAAAACATGCTAAAAATCGATCTTTTAGGTGCCAAAAAGTCGATATCTCAAATTCAGTCCCAAAACACCCGAAAATTCGATATGTAGGGGTCCCAGATGCGATCTGTACATGCCTACTCCGTGTTAGAGTATTTTCAAAATACATGCTCAAAACATACTGAAAATCGATCTTTTATGTGCCCAAAAGTCGATACGTGCATGCATCTTCAGTACCCGTTTATATCTCAAATTCAGGCTCAAAACACCCGAAAATTCGATATTTTGGGGTCCCAGAAGCGATCTGTACATGCCTACTCCGTCTTAGAGTATTTTCAAATTTCAGGCCCAAAAAATGCTGAAAATCGATATTTTTGGTGCCCAAAGTCAATATGTGCATGTATCTTCTGTACCCGTTTATATCTCAAATTCAGGCTCAAAACACCCGAAAATTCAATATTTTGGGGTCCCAGAAGCAATCTGTACAGTGCTAGAATATTTTCAAAATATAGGCTAAAAACATGCTAAAAATCGATCTTTTAGGTGCCAAAAAGTCGATATCTCAAATTCAGTCCCAAAACACCCGAAAATACGATATTTAGGGGTCCCAGAAGCGATCTGTACATGCCTACTCCGTGTTAGAGTATTTTCAAAATACATGCTCAAAACATACTGAAAATCGATCTTTTAGGTGCCCAAAAGTCGATATGTGCATGCATCTTCAGTACCCGTTTATATCTCAAATTCAGGCTCAAAACTCCCGAAAATTCGATATTTTGGGGTTCCAGAAGCGATCTGTACATGCCTACTCCGTGTTAGAGTATTTTCAAAATTCAGGCCCAAAACATGCTGAAAATCGATATTTTTGGTGCCCAAAGTCAATATGTGCATGTATCTTCTGTACCCGTTTATATCTCAAATTCAGGCTCAAAACACCCGAAAATTTAATATTTAGGGGTCCCAGAAGCAATCTGTACAGTGCTAGAATATTTTCAAAATATAGGCTAAAAACATGCTAAAAATCGATCTTTTAGGTGCCAAAAAGTCGATATCTCAAATTCAGTCCCAAAACACCCGAAAATTCGATATTTAGGGGTCCCAGAAGCGATCTGTACATGCCTACTCCGTGTTAGAGTATTTTCAAAATACATGCTCAAAACATACTGAAAATCGATCTTTTAGGTGCCCAAAAGTCGATATGTGCATGCATCTTCTGTACCCGTTTATATCTCAAATTCTGGCCCTAAACACCCGAAAATTCGATATTTTGGGGTCCCAGAAGCGATCTGTACATGCCTACTCCGTGTTAGAGTATTTTCAAAATTCAGGCCCAAAACATGCTGAAAATCGATATTTTTGGTGCCCAAAGTCAATATGTGCATGTATCTTCTGTACCCATTTATATCTCAAATTCAGGCTCAAAACACCCAAAATTCAATATTTTGGGGTCCCAGAAGCAATCTGTACAGTGTTAGAACATTTTCAAAATATAGGCTAAAAACATGATAAAAATCGATCTTTTAGGTGCCAAAAAGTCGATATCTCAAATTCAGTCCCAAAACACCCGAAAATTCGATATTTAGGGGTCCCAGAAGCGATCTGTACATACCTACTCCGTGTTAGAGTATTTTCAAAATACATGCTCAAAACATACTGAAAATCGATCATTTAGGTGCACAAAAGTCGATATGTGCATGCATCTTCAGTACCCGTTTATATCTCAAATTCAGGCTCAAAACACCCGAAAATTCGATATTTTGGGGTCCCAGAAGCAATCTGTACATGCCTACTCTGTGTTAGAGTATTTTCAAAATTCAGGCCCAAAACATGCTGAAAATCGATATTTTTGGTGCCCAAAGTCAATATGTGCATGTATCTTCTGTACCCGTTTATATCTCAAATTCAGGCTCAAAACACCCGAAAATTCAATATTTTGGGGTCCCAGAAGCAATCTGTACATGCCTACTCAGTGTTAGAGTATTTTCAAAATACAGGCCCAAAACATGCTGAAAATCGATATTTTAGATGCCCAAAGTCAATATGTGCATGTATCTTCTGTTCCCGTTTATATCTCAAATTCAGGCTCAAAACACCCGAAAATTCAATATTTTGGGGTCCCAGAAGCAATCTGTACATGCCTAAACAGTGCTAGAATATTTTCAAAATATAGGCTAAAAACATGCTAAAAATCGACATTTTAGGTGCCAAAAAATCGATATCTCAAATTCAGTCCCAAAACACCCGAAAATTCGATATTTAGAGGTCCCAGAAGGTATCTGTACATGCCTACTCCGTGTTAGAGTATTTTCAAAATACAGGCCAAAAACATACTGAAAATCGATCTTTTAGGTGCACAAAAGTCGATATGTGCATGCATCTTCAGTACCCGTTTATATCTCAAATTCAGGCTCAAAACACCCGAAAATTCAATATTTTGGGGTCCCAGAAGCAATCTGTACATGCCTACACAGTGCTAGAATATTTTCAAAATATAGGTTAAAAACATGCTAAAAATCGACATTTTAGGTGCCAAAAAATCGATATCTCAAATTCAGTCCCAAAACACCCGAAAATTCGATATTTAGAGGTCCCAGAAGGTATCTGTACATGCCTACTCCGTGTTAGAGTATTTTCAAAATACAGGCCAAAAACATACTGAAAATCGATCTTTTAGGTGCCCAAAAGTCGATATGTGCATGCATCTTCTGTACCCGTTTATATCTCAAATTCTGGCCCTAAACACCCGAAAATTCGATATTTTGGGGTCCCAGAAGCGATCTGTACATGCCTACTCCGTATTAGAGTATTTTCAAAATTCAGGCCCAAAACATGCTGAAAATCGATATTTTTGGTGCCCAAAGTCAATATGTGCATGTATCTTCTGTACCCGTTTATATCTCAAATTCAGGCTCAAAACACCCGAAAATTCAATATTTTGGGGTCCCAGAAGCAATCTGTACAGTGCTAAAATATTTTCAAAATATAGGCTAAAAACATGCTAAAAATCGATCTTTTAGGTGCCAAAAAGTCGATATCTCAAATTCAGTCCCAAAACACCCGAAAATTCGATATTAAGGGGTCCCAGATGCGATCTGTACATGCCTACTCCGTGTTAGAGTATTTTCAAAATACATGCTCAAAACATACTGAAAATCGATCTTTTAGGTGCCCAAAAGTCGATACGTGCATGCATCTTCAGTACCCGTTTATATCTCAAATTCAGGCTCAAAACACCCGAAAATTCAATATTTTGTGGTCCCAGAAGCAATCTGTACATGCCTACTCAGTGTTAGAGTATTTTCAAAATACAGGCCCAAAACATGCTGAAAATCGATATTTTAGATGCTCAAAGTCAATATGTGCATGTATCTTCTGTACCCGTTTATATCTCAAATTCAGGCTCAAAACACCCGAAAATTCAATATTTTGGGGTCCCAGAAGCAATCTGTACATGCCTAAACAGTGCTAGAATATTTTCAAAATATAGGCTAAAAACATGCTAAAAATCGACATTTTAGGTGCCAAAAAATCGATATCTCAAATTCAGTCCCAAAACACCCGAAAATTCGATATTTAGAGGTCCCAGAAGGTATCTGTACATGCCTACTCCGTGTTAGAGTATTTTCAAAATACAGGCCAAAAACATACTGAAAATCGATCTTTTAGGTGCACAAAAGTCGATATGTGCATGCATCTTCAGTACCCGTTTATATCTCAAATTCAGGCTCAAAACACCCGAAAATTCAATATTTTGGGGTCCCAGAAGCAATCTGTACATGCCTACACAGTGCTAGAATATTTTCAAAATATAGGTTAAAAACATGCTAAAAATCGACATTTTAGGTGCCAAAAAATCGATATCTCAAATTCAGTCCCAAAACACCCGAAAATTCGATATTTAGAGGTCCCAGAAGGTATCTGTACATGCCTACTCCGTGTTAGAGTATTTTCAAAATACAGGCCAAAAACATACTGAAAATCGATCTTTTAGGTGCCCAAAAGTCGATATGTGCATGCATCTTCTGTACCCGTTTATATCTCAAATTCTGGCCCTAAACACCCGAAAATTCGATATTTTGGGGTCCCAGAAGCGATCTGTACATGCCTACTCCGTATTGGAGTATTTTCAAAATTCAGGCCCAAAACATGCTGAAAATCGATATTTTTGGTGCCCAAAGTCAATATGTGCATGTATCTTCTGTACCCGTTTATATCTCAAATTTAGGCTCAAAACACCCGAAAATTCAATATTTTGGGGTCCCAGAAGCAATCTGTACAGTGCTAGAATATTTTCAAAATATAGGCTAAAAACATGCTAAAAATCGATCTTTTAGGTGCCAAAAAGTCGATATCTCAAATTCAGTCCCAAAACACCCGAAAATTCGATATTAAGGGGTCCCAGATGCGATCTGTACATGCCTACTCCGTGTTAGAGTATTTTCAAAATACATGCTCAAAACATACTGAAAATCGATCTTTTAGGTGCCCAAAAGTCGATACGTGCATGCATCTTCAGTACCCGTTTATATCTCAAATTCAGGCTCAAAACACCCGAAAATTCAATATTTTGTGGTCCCAGAAGCAATCTGTACATGCCTACTCAGTGTTAGAGTATTTTCAAAATACAGGCCCAAAACATGCTGAAAATCGATATTTTAGATGCTCAAAGTCAATATGTGCATGTATCTTCTGTACCCGTTTATATCTCAAATTCAGGCTCAAAACACCCGAAAATTCAATATTTTGGGGTCCCAGAAGCAATCTGTACATGCCTACACAGTGCTAGAATATTTTCAAAATATAGGCTAAAAACATGCTAAAAATCGACATTTTAGGTGCCAAAAAATCGATATCTCAAATTCAGTCCCAAAACACCCGAAAATTCGATATTTAGAGGTCCCAGAAGGTATCTGTACATGCCTACTCCGTGTTAGAGTATTTTCAAAATTCAGGCCCAAAACATGCTGAAAATCGATATTTTTGGTGCCCAAAGTCAATATGTGCATGTATCTTCTGTACCCGTTTATATCTCAAATTCAGGCTCAAAACACCCGAAAATTCAATATTTTGGGGTCCCAGAAGCAATCTGTACAGTGCTAGAATATTTTCAAAATATAGGCTAAAAACATGCTAAAAATCGATCTTTTAGGTGCCAAAAAGTCGATATCTCAAATTCAGTCCCAAAACACCCGAAAATTCGATATTTAGGGGTCCCAGAAGCGATCTGTACATACCTACTCCGTGTTAGAGTATTTTCAAAATACATGCTCAAAACATACTGAAAATCGATCTTTTAGGTGCACAAAAGTCGATATGTGCATGCATCTTCAGTACCCGTTTATATCTCAAATTCAGGCTCAAAACACCCGAAAATTCGATATTTTGGGGTCCCAGAAGCGATCTGTACATGCCTACTCCGTCTTAGAGTATTTTCAAAATTCAGGCCCAAAAAATGCTGAAAATCGATATTTTTGGTGCCCAAAGTCAATATGTGCATGTATCTTCTGTACCCGTTTATATCTCAAATTCAATCTCAAAACACCCGAAAATTCAATATTTTGGGGTCCCAGAAGCAATCTGTACAGTGCTAGAATATTTTCAAAATATAGGCTAAAAACATGCTAAAAATCGATCTTTTAGGTGCCAAAAAGTCGATATCTCAAATTCAGTCCCAAAACACCGGAAAATTCGATATTTAGGGGTCCCAGAAGCGATTTGTACATGCCTACTCCGTGTTAGAGTATTTTCAAAATACATGCTCAAAACATACTGAAAATCGATCTTTTAGGTGCACAAAAGTCGATATGTGCATGCATCTTCAGTACCCGTTTATATCTCAAATTCAGGCTCAAAACACCCGAAAATTCGATATTTTGGGGTCCCAGAAGCGATCTGTACATGCCTACTCCGTGTTAGAGTATTTTCAAAATTCAGGCCCAAAACATGCTGAAAATCGATATTTTTGGTGCCCAAAGTCAATATGTGCATGTATCTTCTGTACCCGTTTATATCTCAAATTCAGGCTCAAAACACCCGAAAATTCAATATTTTGGGGTCCCAGAAGCAATCTGTACATGCCTACTCAGTGCTAGAATATTTTCAAAATATAGGCTAAAAACATGCTAAAAATCGATCTTTTAGGTGCCCAAAGTCAATATGTGCATGTATCTTCTGTACCCGTTTATATCTCAAATTCAGGCTCAAAACACCCGAAAATTTAATATTTAGGGGTCCCAGAAGCAATCTGTACAGTGCTAGAATATTTTCAAAATATAGGCTAAAAACATGCTAAAAATCGATCTTTTAGGTGCCAAAAAGTCGATATCTCAAATTCAGTCCCAAAACACCCGAAAATTCGATATTTAGGGGTCCCAGAAGCGATCTGTACATGCCTACTCCGTGTTAGAGTATTTTCAAAATACATGCTCAAAACATACTGAAAATCGATCTTTTAGGTGCCCAAAAGTCGATATGTGCATGCATCTTCTGTACCCGTTTATATCTCAAATTCTGGCCCTAAACACCCGAAAATTCGATATTTTGGGGTCCCAGAAGCGATCTGTACATGCCTACTCCGTGTTAGAGTATTTTCAAAATTCAGGCCCAAAACATGCTGAAAATCGATATTTTTGGTGCCCAAAGTCAATATGTGCATGTATCTTCTGTACCCATTTATATCTCAAATTCAGGCTCAAAACACCCAAAATTCAATATTTTGGGGTCCCAGAAGCAATCTGTACAGTGTTAGAACATTTTCAAAATATAGGCTAAAAACATGATAAAAATCGATCTTTTAGGTGCCAAAAAGTCGATATCTCAAATTCAGTCCCAAAACACCCGAAAATTCGATATTTAGGGGTCCCAGAAGCGATCTGTACATACCTACTCCGTGTTAGAGTATTTTCAAAATACATGCTCAAAACATACTGAAAATCGATCATTTAGGTGCACAAAAGTCGATATGTGCATGCATCTTCAGTACCCGTTTATATCTCAAATTCAGGCTCAAAACACCCGAAAATTCGATATTTTGGGGTCCCAGAAGCAATCTGTACATGCCTACTCTGTGTTAGAGTATTTTCAAAATTCAGGCCCAAAACATGCTGAAAATCGATATTTTTGGTGCCCAAAGTCAATATGTGCATGTATCTTCTGTACCCGTTTATATCTCAAATTCAGGCTCAAAACACCCGAAAATTCAATATTTTGGGGTCCCAGAAGCAATCTGTACATGCCTACTCAGTGTTAGAGTATTTTCAAAATACAGGCCCAAAACATGCTGAAAATCGATATTTTAGATGCCCAAAGTCAATATGTGCATGTATCTTCTGTTCCCGTTTATATCTCAAATTCAGGCTCAAAACACCCGAAAATTCAATATTTTGGGGTCCCAGAAGCAATCTGTACATGCCTAAACAGTGCTAGAATATTTTCAAAATATAGGCTAAAAACATGCTAAAAATCGACATTTTAGGTGCCAAAAAATCGATATCTCAAATTCAGTCCCAAAACACCCGAAAATTCGATATTTAGAGGTCCCAGAAGGTATCTGTACATGCCTACTCCGTGTTAGAGTATTTTCAAAATACAGGCCAAAAACATACTGAAAATCGATCTTTTAGGTGCACAAAAGTCGATATGTGCATGCATCTTCAGTACCCGTTTATATCTCAAATTCAGGCTCAAAACACCCGAAAATTCAATATTTTGGGGTCCCAGAAGCAATCTGTACATGCCTACACAGTGCTAGAATATTTTCAAAATATAGGTTAAAAACATGCTAAAAATCGACATTTTAGGTGCCAAAAAATCGATATCTCAAATTCAGTCCCAAAACACCCGAAAATTCGATATTTAGAGGTCCCAGAAGGTATCTGTACATGCCTACTCCGTGTTAGAGTATTTTCAAAATACAGGCCAAAAACATACTGAAAATCGATCTTTTAGGTGCCCAAAAGTCGATATGTGCATGCATCTTCTGTACCCGTTTATATCTCAAATTCTGGCCCTAAACACCCGAAAATTCGATATTTTGGGGTCCCAGAAGCGATCTGTACATGCCTACTCCGTATTAGAGTATTTTCAAAATTCAGGCCCAAAACATGCTGAAAATCGATATTTTTGGTGCCCAAAGTCAATATGTGCATGTATCTTCTGTACCCGTTTATATCTCAAATTCAGGCTCAAAACACCCGAAAATTCAATATTTTGGGGTCCCAGAAGCAATCTGTACAGTGCTAAAATATTTTCAAAATATAGGCTAAAAACATGCTAAAAATCGATCTTTTAGGTGCCAAAAAGTCGATATCTCAAATTCAGTCCCAAAACACCCGAAAATTCGATATTAAGGGGTCCCAGATGCGATCTGTACATGCCTACTCCGTGTTAGAGTATTTTCAAAATACATGCTCAAAACATACTGAAAATCGATCTTTTAGGTGCCCAAAAGTCGATACGTGCATGCATCTTCAGTACCCGTTTATATCTCAAATTCAGGCTCAAAACACCCGAAAATTCAATATTTTGTGGTCCCAGAAGCAATCTGTACATGCCTACTCAGTGTTAGAGTATTTTCAAAATACAGGCCCAAAACATGCTGAAAATCGATATTTTAGATGCTCAAAGTCAATATGTGCATGTATCTTCTGTACCCGTTTATATCTCAAATTCAGGCTCAAAACACCCGAAAATTCAATATTTTGGGGTCCCAGAAGCAATCTGTACATGCCTAAACAGTGCTAGAATATTTTCAAAATATAGGCTAAAAACATGCTAAAAATCGACATTTTAGGTGCCAAAAAATCGATATCTCAAATTCAGTCCCAAAACACCCGAAAATTCGATATTTAGAGGTCCCAGAAGGTATCTGTACATGCCTACTCCGTGTTAGAGTATTTTCAAAATACAGGCCAAAAACATACTGAAAATCGATCTTTTAGGTGCACAAAAGTCGATATGTGCATGCATCTTCAGTACCCGTTTATATCTCAAATTCAGGCTCAAAACACCCGAAAATTCAATATTTTGGGGTCCCAGAAGCAATCTGTACATGCCTACACAGTGCTAGAATATTTTCAAAATATAGGTTAAAAACATGCTAAAAATCGACATTTTAGGTGCCAAAAAATCGATATCTCAAATTCAGTCCCAAAACACCCGAAAATTCGATATTTAGAGGTCCCAGAAGGTATCTGTACATGCCTACTCCGTGTTAGAGTATTTTCAAAATACAGGCCAAAAACATACTGAAAATCGATCTTTTAGGTGCCCAAAAGTCGATATGTGCATGCATCTTCTGTACCCGTTTATATCTCAAATTCTGGCCCTAAACACCCGAAAATTCGATATTTTGGGGTCCCAGAAGCGATCTGTACATGCCTACTCCGTATTGGAGTATTTTCAAAATTCAGGCCCAAAACATGCTGAAAATCGATATTTTTGGTGCCCAAAGTCAATATGTGCATGTATCTTCTGTACCCGTTTATATCTCAAATTTAGGCTCAAAACACCCGAAAATTCAATATTTTGGGGTCCCAGAAGCAATCTGTACAGTGCTAGAATATTTTCAAAATATAGGCTAAAAACATGCTAAAAATCGATCTTTTAGGTGCCAAAAAGTCGATATCTCAAATTCAGTCCCAAAACACCCGAAAATTCGATATTAAGGGGTCCCAGATGCGATCTGTACATGCCTACTCCGTGTTAGAGTATTTTCAAAATACATGCTCAAAACATACTGAAAATCGATCTTTTAGGTGCCCAAAAGTCGATACGTGCATGCATCTTCAGTACCCGTTTATATCTCAAATTCAGGCTCAAAACACCCGAAAATTCAATATTTTGTGGTCCCAGAAGCAATCTGTACATGCCTACTCAGTGTTAGAGTATTTTCAAAATACAGGCCCAAAACATGCTGAAAATCGATATTTTAGATGCTCAAAGTCAATATGTGCATGTATCTTCTGTACCCGTTTATATCTCAAATTCAGGCTCAAAACACCCGAAAATTCAATATTTTGGGGTCCCAGAAGCAATCTGTACATGCCTACACAGTGCTAGAATATTTTCAAAATATAGGCTAAAAACATGCTAAAAATCGACATTTTAGGTGCCAAAAAATCGATATCTCAAATTCAGTCCCAAAACACCCGAAAATTCGATATTTAGAGGTCCCAGAAGGTATCTGTACATGCCTACTCCGTGTTAGAGTATTTTCAAAATTCAGGCCCAAAACATGCTGAAAATCGATATTTTTGGTGCCCAAAGTCAATATGTGCATGTATCTTCTGTACCCGTTTATATCTCAAATTCAGGCTCAAAACACCCGAAAATTCAATATTTTGGGGTCCCAGAAGCAATCTGTACAGTGCTAGAATATTTTCAAAATATAGGCTAAAAACATGCTAAAAATCGATCTTTTAGGTGCCAAAAAGTCGATATCTCAAATTCAGTCCCAAAACACCCGAAAATTCGATATTTAGGGGTCCCAGAAGCGATCTGTACATACCTACTCCGTGTTAGAGTATTTTCAAAATACATGCTCAAAACATACTGAAAATCGATCTTTTAGGTGCACAAAAGTCGATATGTGCATGCATCTTCAGTACCCGTTTATATCTCAAATTCAGGCTCAAAACACCCGAAAATTCGATATTTTGGGGTCCCAGAAGCGATCTGTACATGCCTACTCCGTCTTAGAGTATTTTCAAAATTCAGGCCCAAAAAATGCTGAAAATCGATATTTTTGGTGCCCAAAGTCAATATGTGCATGTATCTTCTGTACCCGTTTATATCTCAAATTCAATCTCAAAACACCCGAAAATTCAATATTTTGGGGTCCCAGAAGCAATCTGTACAGTGCTAGAATATTTTCAAAATATAGGCTAAAAACATGCTAAAAATCGATCTTTTAGGTGCCAAAAAGTCGATATCTCAAATTCAGTCCCAAAACACCGGAAAATTCGATATTTAGGGGTCCCAGAAGCGATTTGTACATGCCTACTCCGTGTTAGAGTATTTTCAAAATACATGCTCAAAACATACTGAAAATCGATCTTTTAGGTGCACAAAAGTCGATATGTGCATGCATCTTCAGTACCCGTTTATATCTCAAATTCAGGCTCAAAACACCCGAAAATTCGATATTTTGGGGTCCCAGAAGCGATCTGTACATGCCTACTCCGTGTTAGAGTATTTTCAAAATTCAGGCCCAAAACATGCTGAAAATCGATATTTTTGGTGCCCAAAGTCAATATGTGCATGTATCTTCTGTACCCGTTTATATCTCAAATTCAGGCTCAAAACACCCGAAAATTCAATATTTTGGGGTCCCAGAAGCAATCTGTACATGCCTACTCAGTGCTAGAATATTTTCAAAATATAGGCTAAAAACATGCTAAAAATCGATCTTTTAGGTGCCAAAAAGTCGATATCTCAAATTCAGTCCCAAAACACCCGAAAATTCGATATTTAGGGGTCCCAGAAGCGATCTGTACATGCCTACTCCGTGTTAGAGTATTTTCAAAATACATGCTCAAAACATACTGAAAATCGATCTTTTAGGTGCACAAAAGTCGATATGTGCATGCATCTTCAGTACCCGTTTATATCTCAAATTCAAGCTCAAAACACCCGAAAATTCAATATTTTGGGGTCCCAGAAGCAATCTGTACATGCCTACTCCGTGTTAGAGTATTTTCAAAATACAGGCCCAAAACATGCTGAAAATCGATATTTTAGATGCCCAAAGTCAATATGTGCATGTATCTTCTGTACCCGTTTATATCTCAAATTCAGGCTCAAAACACCCGAAAGCTCAATATTTTGGGGTCCCAGAAGCAATCTGTACATGCCTACTCAGTGCTAGAATATTTTCAAAATATAGGCTAAAAACATGCTAAAAATCGATCTGTTAGGTGCCAAAAAGTCGATATCTCAAATTCAGTCCCAAAACACCCGAAAATTCGATATTTAGGGGTCCCAGAAGCGATCTGTACATGCCTACTCAGTGTAAGAGTATTTTCAAAATACAGGCCCAAAACATGCTGAAAATCGATATTTTAGATGCACAAAAGTCAATATGTGCATGTATCTTCTGTACCCGTTTATATCTCAAATTCAGGCTCAAAACACCCGAAAATTCAATATTTTGGGGTCCCAGAAGCAATCTGTACATGCCTACACAGTGCTAGAATATTTTCAAAATATAGGCTAAAAACATGCTAAAAATCGACATTTTAGGTGCCAAAAAATCGATATCTCAAATTCAGTCCCAAAACACCCGAAAATTCGATATTTAGAGGTCCCAGAAGGTATCTGTACATGACTACTCCGTGTTAGAGTATTTTCAAAATACAGGCCAAAAACATACTGAAAATCGATCTTTTAGGTGCCCAAAAGTCGATATGTGCATGCATCTTCTGTACCCGTTTATATCTCAAATTCTGGCCCTAAACACCCGAAAATTCGATATTTTGGGGTCCCAGAAGCGATCTGTACATGACTACTCCGTGTTAGAGTTTTTTCAAAATTCAGGCCCAAAACATGCTAAAAATCGATATTTTAGGTGCCCAAAGTCAATATGTGCATGTATCTTCTGTACCCGTTTATATCTGAAATTCAGGCTCAAAACACCCGAAAATTCAATATTTTGGGGTCCCAGAAGCAATCTGTACATGCCTACTCAGTGCTAGAATATTTTCAAAATATAGGCTAAAAACATGCTAAAAATCGATCTGTTAGGTGCCAAAAAGTCGATATCTCAAATTCAGTCCCAAAAAACCGGAAAATTCGATATTTAGGGGTCCCAGAAGCGATCTGTAGATGCCTACTCAGTGTTAGAGTATTTTCAAAATACAGGCCAAAAACATACTGAAAATCGATCTTTTAGGTGCCCAAAAGTCGATATGTGCATGCATCTTCTGTACTCGTTTATATCTCAAATTCTGGCCCTAAACACCCGAAAATTCGATATTTTGGGGTCCCAGAAGCGATCTGTACATGACTACTCCGTGTTAGAGTTTTTTCAAAATTCAGGCCCAAAACATGCTAAAAATCGATATTTTAGGTGCCCAAAGTCAATATGTGCATGTATCTTCTGTACCCGTTTATATCTCAAATTCAGGCTCAAAACACCCGAAAATTCAATATTTTGGGGTCCCAGAAGCAATCTGTACATGCCTACTCAGTGCTAGAATATTTTCAAAATATAGGCTAAAAACATGCTAAAAATCGATCTGTTAGGTGCCAAAAAGTCGATATCTCAAATTCAGTCCCAAAACACCGGAAAATTCGATATTTAGGGGTCCCAGAAGCGATCTGTACATGCCTACTCAGTGTTAGAGTATTTTCAAAATACAGGCCCAAAACATGCTGAAAATCGATATTTTAGATGCACAAAAGTCAATATGTGCTTGTATCTTCTGTACCCGTTTATATCTCAAATTCAGGCTCAAAACACCCGAAAATTCAATATTTTGGGGTCCCAGAAGCAATCTGTACATGCCTACACAGTGCTAGAATATTTTCAAAATATAGGCTAAAAACATGCTAAAAATCGACATTTTAGGTGCCAAAAAAATCGATATCTCAAATTCAGTCCCAAAACACCCGAAAATTCGATATTTAAAGGTCCCAGAAGTTATCTGTCCATGCCTACTCCGTGTTAGAGTATTTTCAAAATACAGGCCAAAAACATACTGAAAATCGATCTTTTAGGTGCCCAAAAGTCGATATGTGCATGCATCTTCTGTACCCGTTTATATCTCAAATTCTGGCCCTAAACACCCGAAAATTCGATATTTTAGGGTCCCAGAAGCGATCTGTACATGCCTACTCCGTGTTAGAGTATTTTCAAAATTCAGGCCCAAAACATGCTGAAAATCGATATTTTTGGTGACCAAAGTCAATATGTGCATGTATTTTCTGTACCCGTTTATATCTCAAATTCAGGCTCAAAACACCCAAAAATTCAATATTTTGGGGTCCCAGAAGCAATCTGTACATGCCTACTCAGTGCTAGAATATTTTCAAAATATAGGCTAAAAACATGGTAAAAATCGATCTTTTAGGTGCCAAAAAGTCGATATCTCGAATTCAGTCCCAAAACACCCGAAAATTCGATATTTAGGGGTCCCAGAAGCGATTTGTACATGCCTACTCCGTGTTAGAGTATTTTCAAAATACATGCTCAAAACACACTGAAAATCGATCTTTTAGGTGCAGAAAAGTCGATATGTGCATGCATCTTCAGTACCCGTTTATATCTCAAATTCAAGCTCAAAACACCCGAAAATTCAATATTTTGGGGTCCCAGAAGCAATCTGTACATGCCTACTCCGTGTTAGAGTATTTTCAAAATACAGGCCCAAAACATGCTGAAAATCGATATTTTAGATGCCCAAAGTCAATATGTGCATGTATCTTCTGTACCCGTTTATATCTCAAATTCAGGCTCAAAACACCCGAAAGCTCAATATTTTGGGGTCCCAGAAGCAATCTGTACATGCCTACTCAGTGCTAGAATATTTTCAAAATATAGGCTAAAAACATGCTAAAAATCGATCTGTTAGGTGCCAAAAAGTCGATATCTCAAATTCAGTCCCAAAACACCCGAAAATTCGATATTTAGGGGTCCCAGAAGCGATCTGTACATGCCTACTCAGTGTAAGAGTATTTTCAAAATACAGGCCCAAAACATGCTGAAAATCGATATTTTAGATGCACAAAAGTCAATATGTACATGTATCTTCTGTACCCGTTTATATCTCAAATTCAGGCTCAAAACACCCGAAAATTCAATATTTTGGGGTCCCAGAAGCAATCTGTACATGCCTACACAGTGCTAGAATATTTTCAAAATATAGGCTAAAAACATGCTAAAAATCGACATTTTAGGTGCCAAAAAATCGATATCTCAAATTCAGTCCCAAAACACCCGAAAATTCGATATTTAGAGGTCCCAGAAGGTATTTGTATATGCCTACTCCGTGTTAGAGTATTTTCAAAATACAGGCCAAAAGCATACTGAAAATCGATCTTTTAGGTGCCCAAAAGTCGATATGTGCATGCATCTTCAGTACGCGTTTATATCTCAAATTCAGGCTCAAAACACCCGAAAATTCAATATTTTGGGATCCCAGAAGCAATCTGTACATGCCTACACTGTGCTAGAATGTTTTCAAAATATAGGCTAAAAACATGCTAAAAATCGACATTTTAGGTGCCAAAAAATCGATATCTCAAATTCAGTCCCAAAACACCCGAAAATTCGAAATTTAGAGTTCCCAGAAGGTATCTGTATATGCCTACTCCGTGTTAGAGTATTTTCAAAATACAGGCCAAAAACATACTGAAAATCGATCTTTTAGGTGCCCAAAAGTCGATATGTGCATGCATCTTCTGTACTCGTTTATATCTCAAATTCTGGCCCTAAACACCCGAAAATTCGATATTTTGGGGTCCCAGAAGCGATCTGTACATGACTACTCCGTGTTAGAGTATTTTCAAAATTCAGGCCCAAAACATGCTAAAAATCGATATTTTTGGTGCCCAAAGTCAATATGTGCATGTATCTTCTGTACCCGTTTATATCTCAAATTCAGGCTCAAAACACCCGAAAATTCAATATTTTGGGGTCCCAGAAGCAATCTGTACATGCCTACTCAGTGCTAGAATATTTTCAAAATATAGGCTAAAAACATGCTAAAAATCGATCTGTTAGGTGCCAAAAAGTCGATATCTCAAATTCAGTCCCAAAACACCCGAAAATTCGATATTTAGGGGTCCCAGAAGCGATCTGTACATGCCTACTCAGTGTTAGAGTATTTTCAAAATACAGGCAAAAAACATACTGAAAATCGATCTTTTAGGTGCCCAAAAGTCGATATGTGCATGCATCTTCTGTATCCGTTTATATCTCAAGTTCTGGCCTTAAACACCCGAAAATTCGATATTTTGGGGTCCCAGAAGCGATCTGTACATGCCTACTCCGTGTTAGAGTATTTTCAAAATTCAGGCCCAAAACATGCTGAAAATCGATATTTTTGGTGCCCAAAGTCAATATGTGCATGTATCTTCTGTACCCGTTTATATCTCAAATTCAGGCTCAAAACACCCGAAAATTCAATATTTTGGGGACCCAGAAGCAATCTGTACATGCCTACTCAGTGCTAGAATATTTACAAAATATAGGCTAAAAACATGCTAAAAATCGATATTATAGGTGCCAAAAAATCGATATCTCAAATTCAGACCCATAACACCCGAAAATTCGATATTTAGAGGTCCCAGAAGGTATCTGTACATGACTACTCCGTGTTAGAGTATTTTCAAAATACAGGCCAAAAACATACTGAAAATCGATCTTTTAGGTGCCCAAAAGTCGATATGTGCATGCATCTTCTGTACTCGTTTATATCTCAAATTCTGGCCCTAAACACCCGAAAATTCGATATTTTGGGGTCCCAGAAGCGATCTGTACATGACTACTCCGTGTTAGAGTTTTTTCAAAATTCAGGCCCAAAACATGCTAAAAATCGATATTTTAGGTGCCCAAAGTCAATATGTGCATGTATCTTCTGTACCCGTTTATATCTCAAATTCAGGCTCAAAACACCCGAAAATTCAATATTTTGGGGTCCCAGAAGCAATCTGTACATGCCTACTCAGTGCTAGAATATTTTCAAAATATAGGCTAAAAACATGCTAAAAATCGATCTGTTAGGTGCCAAAAAGTCGATATCTCAAATTCAGTCCCAAAACACCGGAAAATTCGATATTTAGGGGTCCCAGAAGCGATCTGTACATGCCTACTCAGTGTTAGAGTATTTTCAAAATACAGGCCCAAAACATGCTGAAAATCGATATTTTAGATACACAAAAGTCAATATGTGCTTGTATCTTCTGTACCCGTTTATATCTCAAATTCAGGCTCAAAACACCCGAAAATTCAATATTTTGGGGTCCCAGAAGCAATCTGTACATGCCTACACAGTGCTAGAATATTTTCAAAATATAGGCTAAAAACATGCTAAAAATCGACATTTTAGGTGCCAAAAAATCGATATCTCAAATTCAGTCCCAAAACACCCGAAAATTCGATATTTAAAGGTCCCAGAAGGTATCTGTCCATGCCTACTCCGTGTTAGAGTATTTTCAAAATACAGGCCAAAAACATACTGAAAATCGATCTTTTAGGTGCCCAAAAGTCGATATGTGCACGCATCTTCTGTACCCGTTTATATCTCAAATTCTGGCCCTAAACACCCGAAAAATCGATATTTTGGTGTCCCAGAAGCGATCTGTACATGCCTACTCCGTGTTAGAGTATTTTCAAAATTCAGGCCCAAAACATGCTGAAAATCGATATTTTTGGTGCCCAAAGTCAATATGTGCATGTATTTTCTGTACCCGTTTATATCTCAAATTCAGGCTCAAAACACCCAAAAATTCAATATTTTGGGGTCCCAGTAGCAATCTGTACATGCCTACTCAGTGCTAGAATATTTTCAAAATATAGGCTAAAAACATGCTAAAAATCGATCTTTTAGGTGCCAAAAAGTCGATATCTCGAATTCAGTCCCAAAACACCCGAAAATTCGATATTTAGGGGTCCCAGAAGCGATCTGTACATGCCTACTCCGTGTTAGAGTATTTTCAAAATACATGCTCAAAACATACTGAAAATCGATCTTTTAGGTGCACAAAAGTCGATATGTGCATGCATCTTCAGTACCCGTTTATATCTCAAATTCAAGCTCAAAACACCCGAAAATTCAATATTTTGGGGTCCCAGAAGCAATCTGTACATGCCTACTCCGTGCTAGAATATTTTCAAAATATAGGCTAAAAACATGCTAAAAATCGATCTGTTAGGTGCCAAAAAGTCGATATCTCAAATTCAGTCCCAAAACACCCGAAAATTCGATATTTAGGGGTCCCAGAAGCGATCTGTACATGCCTACTCAGTGTAAGAGTATTTTCAAAATACAGGCCCAAAACATGCTGAAAATCGATATTTTAGATGCACAAAAGTCAATATGTGCATGTATCTTCTGTACCCGTTTATATCTCAAATTCAGGCTCAAAACACTCGAAAATTCAATATTTTGGGGTCCCAGAAGCAATCTGTACATGCCTACACAGTGCTAGAATATTTTCAAAATATAGGCTAAAAACATGCTAAAAATCGACATTTTAGGTGCCAAAAAATCGATATCTCAAATTCAGTCCCAAAACACCCGAAAATTCGATATTTAGAGGTCCCAGAAGGTATTTGTATATGCCTACTCCATGTTAGAGTATTTTCAAAATACAGGCCAAAAGCATACTGAAAATCGATCTTTTAGGTGCCCAAAATTCGATATGTGCATGCATCTTCAGTACGCGTTTATATCTCAAATTCAGGCTCCAAACACCCGAAAATTCAATATTTTGGGATCCCAGAAGCAATCTGTACATGCCTACACTGTGCTAGAATGTTTTCAAAATATAGGCTAAAAACATGCTAAAAATCGACATTTTAGTTGCCAAAAAATCGATATCTCAAATTCAGTCCCAAAACACCCGAAAATTCGATATTTAGGGGTCCCAGAAGCGATCTGTACATGCCTACTCCGTGTTAGAGTATTTTCAAAATACATGCTCAAAACATACTGAAAATCGATCTTTTAGGTGCACAAAAGTCGATATGTGCATGCATCTTCAGTACCCGTTTATATCTCAAATTCAAGCTCAAAACACCCGAAAATTCAATATTTTGGGGTCCCAGAAGCAATCTGTACATGCCTACTCCGTGTTAGAGTATTTTCAAAATACAGGCCCAAAACATGCTGAAAATCGATATTTTAGATGCCCAAAGTCAATATGTGCATGTATCTTCTGTACCCGTTTATATCTCAAATTCAGGCTCAAAACACCCGAAAGCTCAATATTTTGGGGTCCCAGAAGCAATCTGTACATGCCTACACTGTGCTAGAATGTTTTCAAAATATAGGCTAAAAACATGCTAAAAATCGACATTTTAGTTGCCAAAAAATCGATATCTCAAATTCAGTCCCAAAACACCCGAAAATTCGATATTTAGGGGTCCCAGAAGCGATCTGTACATGCCTACTCCGTGTTAGAGTATTTTCAAAATACATGCTCAAAACATACTGAAAATCGATCTTTTAGGTGCACAAAAGTCGATATGTGCATGCATCTTCAGTACCCGTTTATATCTCAAATTCAAGCTCAAAACACCCGAAAATTCAATATTTTGGGGTCCCAGAAGCAATCTGTACATGCCTACTCCGTGTTAGAGTATTTTCAAAATACAGGCCCAAAACATGCTGAAAATCGATATTTTAGATGCCCAAAGTCAATATGTGCATGTATCTTCTGTACCCGTTTATATCTCAAATTCAGGCTCAAAACACCCGAAAGCTCAATATTTTGGGGTCCCAAAAGCAATCTGTACATGCCTACTCAGTGCTAGAATATTTTCAAAATATAGGCTAAAAACATGCTAAAAATCGATCTGTTAGGTGCCAAAAAGTCGATATCTCAAATTCAGTCCCAAAACACCCGAAAATTCGATATTTAGGGGTCCCAGAAGCGATCTGTACATGCCTACTCAGTGTAAGAGTATTTTCAAAATACAGGCCCAAAACATGCTGAAAATCGATATTTTAGATACACAAAAGTCAATATGTGCTTGTATCTTCTGTACCCGTTTATATCTCAAATTCAGGCTCAAAACACCCGAAAATTCAATATTTTGGGGTCCCAGAAGCAATCTGTACATGCCTACACAGTGCTAGAATATTTTCAAAATATAGGCTAAAAACATGCTAAAAATCGACATTTTAGGTGCCAAAAAATCGATATCTCAAATTCAGTCCCAAAACACCCGAAAATTCGATATTTAAAGGTCCCAGAAGGTATCTGTCCATGCCTACTCCGTGTTAGATTATTTTCAAAATACAGGCCAAAAACATACTGAAAATCGATCTTTTAGGTGCCCAAAAGTCGATATGTGCACGCATCTTCTGTACCCGTTTATATCTCAAATTCTGGCCCTAAACACCCGAAAATTCGATATTTTGGGGTCCCAGAAGCGATCTGTACATGCCTACTCCGTGTTAGAGTATTTTCAAAATTCAGACCCAAAAAAAGCTGAAAATCGATATTTTTGGTGCCCAAAGTCAATATGTGCATGTATTTTCTGTACCCGTTTATATCTCAAATTCAGGCTCAAAACACCCAAAAATTCAATATTTTGGGGTCCCAGAAGCAATCTGTACATGCCTACTCAGTGCTAGAATATTTTCAAAATATAGGCTAAAAACATGCAAAAAATCGATCTTTTAGGTGCCAAAAAGTCGATATCTCGAATTCAGTCCCAAAACACCCGAAAATTCGATATTTAGGGGTCCCAGAAGCGATCTGTACATGCCTACTCCGTGTTAGAGTATTTTCAAAATACATGCTCAAAACATACTGAAAATCGATCTTTTAGGTGCACAAAAGTCGATATGTGCATGCATCTTCAGTACCCGTTTATATCTCAAATTCAAGCTCAAAACACCCGAAAATTCAATATTTTGGGGTCCCAGAAGCAATCTGTACATGCCTACTCCGTGTTAGAGTATTTTCAAAATACAGGCCCAAAACATGCTGAAAATCGATATTTTAGATGCCCAAAGTCAATATGTGCATGTATCTTCTGTACCCGTTTATATCTCAAATTCAGGCTCAAAACACCCGAAAGCTCAATATTTTGGGGTCCCAAAAGCAATCTGTACATGCCTACTCAGTGCTAGAATATTTTCAAAATATAGGCTAAAAACATGCTAAAAATCGATCTGTTAGGTGCCAAAAAGTCGATATCTCAAATTCAGTCCCAAAACACCCGAAAATTCGATATTTAGGGGTCCCAGAAGCGATCTGTACATGCCTACTCAGTGTAAGAGTATTTTCAAAATACAGGCCCAAAACATGCTGAAAATCGATATTTTAGATGCACAAAAGTCAATATGTGCATGTATCTTCTGTACCCGTTTATATCTCAAATTCAGGCTCAAAACACTCGAAAATTCAATATTTTGGGGTCCCAGAAGCAATCTGTACATGCCTACACAGTGCTAGAATATTTTCAAAATATAGGCTAAAAACATGCTAAAAATCGACATTTTAGGTGCCAAAAAATCGATATCTCAAATTCAGTCCCAAAACACCCGAAAATTCGATATTTAGAGGTCCCAGAAGGTATTTGTATATGCCTACTCCGTGTTAGAGTATTTTCAAAATACAGGCCAAAAGCATACTGAAAATCGATCTTTTAGGTGCCCAAAATTCGATATGTGCATGCATCTTCAGTACGCGTTTATATCTCAAATTCAGGCTCAAAACACCCGAAAATTCAATATTTTGGGATCCCAGAAGCAATCTGTACATGCCTACACTGTGCTAGAATGTTTTCAAAATATAGGCTAAAAACATGCTAAAAATCGACATTTTAGGTGCCAAAAAATCGATATCTCAAATTCAGTCCCAAAACACCCGAAAATTCGATATTTAGAGGTCCCAGAAGGTATTTGTATATGCCTACTCCGTGTTAGAGTATTTTCAAAATACAGGCCAAAAGCATACTGAAAATCGGTCTTTTAGGTGCCCAAAATTCGATATGTGCATGCATCTTCAGTACGCGTTTATATCTCAAATTCAGGCTCAAAACACCCGAAAATTCAATATTTTGGGATCCCAGAAGCAATCTGTACATGCCTACACTGTGCTAGAATGTTTTCAAAATATAGGCTAAAAACATGCTAAAAATCGACATTTTAGTTGCCAAAAAATCGATATCTCAAATTCAGTCCCAAAACACCCGAAAATTCGATATTTAGAGGTCCCAGAAGGTATTTGTATATGCCTACTCCGTGTTAGAGTATTTTCAAAATACAGGCCAAAAGCATACTGAAAATCGATCTTTTAGGTGCCCAAAAGTCGATATGTGCATGCATCTTCTGTACCCGTTTATATCTCAAATTCTGGCCCTAAACACCCGAAAATTTGATATTTTTGGGTCCCAGAAGCGATCTGTACATGCCTACTCCGTGTTAGAGTATTTTCAAAATTCAGGCCCAAAACATGCTGAAAATCGATATTTTTGGTGCCCAAAGTCAATATGTGCATGTATCTTCTGTACCCGTTTATATCTCAAATTCAGGCTCAAAACACCCGAAAATTCAATATTTTGGGGTCCCAGAAGCAATCTGTACATGCCTACTCAGTGCTAGAATATTTACAAAATATAGGCTAAAAACATGCTAAAAATCGATATTATAGGTGCCAAAAAATCGATATCTCAAATTCAGACCCATAACACCCGAAAATTCGATATTTAGAGGTCAAAGAAGGTATCTGTACATGACTACTCCGTGTTAGAGTATTTTCAAAATACAGGCCAAAAACATACTGAAAATCGATCTTTTAGGTGCCCAAAAGTCGATATGTGCATGCATCTTCTGTACTCGTTTATATCTCAAATTCTGGCCCTAAACACCCGAAAATTCGATATTTTGGGGTCCCAGAAGCGATCTGTACATGACTACTCCGTGTTAGAGTATTTTCAAAATTCAGGCCCAAAACATGCTAAAAATCGATATTTTTGGTGCCCAAAGTCAATATGTGCATGTATCTTCTGTACCCGTTTATATCTCAAATTCAGGCTCAAAACACCCGAAAATTCAATATTTTGGGGTCCCAGAAGCAATCTGTACATGCCTACTCAGTGCTAGAATATTTTCAAAATATAGGCTAAAAACATGCTAAAAATCGATCTGTTAGGTGCCAAAAAGTCGATATCTCAAATTCAGTCCCAAAACACCCGAAAATTCGATATTTAGGGGTCCCAGAAGCGATCTGTACATGCCTACTCAGTGTTAGAGTATTTTCAAAATACAGGCCCAAAACATGCTGAAAATCGATATTTTAGATGCACAAAAGTCGATATGTGCATGTATCTTCTGTACCCGTTTATATCTCAAATTCAGGCTCAAAACACCCGAAAATTCAATATTTTGGGGTCCCAGAAGCAATCTGTACATGCCTACACAGTGCTAGAATATTTTCAAAATATAGGCTAAAAACATGCTAAAAATCGACATTTTAGGTGCCAAAAAATCGATATCTCAAATTCAGTCCCAAAACACCCGAAAATTCGATATTTAGAGGTCCCAGAAGGTATTTGTATATGCCTACTCCGGGTTAGAGTATTTTCAAGATACAGGCCAAAAGCATACTGAAAATCGATCTTTTAGGTGCCCAAAAGTCGATATGTGCATGCATCTTCTGTACCCGTTTATATCTCAAATTCTGGCCCTAAACACCCGAAAATTCGATATTTTGGGGTCCCAGAAGCGATCTGTACATGCCTACTCCGTGTTAGAGTATTTTCAAAATTCAGGCCCAAAACATGCTGAAAATCGATATTTTTGGTGCCCAAAGTCAATATGTGCATGTATCTTCTGTACCCGTTTATATCTCAAATTCAGGCTCAAAACACCCGAAAATTCAATATTTTGGGGACCCAGAAGCAATCTGTACATGCCTACTCAGTGCTAGAATATTTACAAAATATAGGCTAAAAACATGCTAAAAATCGATATTATAGGTGCCAAAAAATCGATATCTCAATTTCAGACCCATAACACCCGAAAATTCGATATTTAGAGGTCCCAGAAGGTATCTGTACATGACTACTCCGTGTTAGAGTATTTTCAAAATACAGGCCAAAAACATACTGAAAATCGATCTTTTAGGTGCCCAAAAGTCGATATGTGCATGCATCTTCTGTACTCGTTTATATCTCAAATTCTGGCCCTAAACACCCGAAAATTCGATATTTTGGGGTCCCAGAAGCGATCTGTACATGACTACTCCGTGTTAGAGTTTTTTCAAAATTCAGGCCCAAAACATGCTAAAAATCGATATTTTAGGTGCCCAAAGTCAATATGTGCATGTATCTTCTGTACCCGTTTATATCTCAAATTCAGGCTCAAAACACCCGAAAATTCAATATTTTTGGGTCCCAGAAGCAATCTGTACATGCCTACTCAGTGCTAGAATATTTTCAAAATATAGGCTAAAAACATGCTAAAAATCGATCTTTTTGGTGCCAAAAAGTCGATATCACAAATTCAGTCCCAAAACACCCGAAAATTCGATATTTAGGGGTCCCAGAAGCGATCTGTACATGCCTACTCCGTGTTAGAGTATTTTCAAAATACAGGCCAAAAACATACTGAAAATCGATATTTTTGGTGCCCAAAGTCAATATGTGTATGTATCTTCTATACTCGTTTATATCTCAAATTCAGGCTCAAAACACCCGAAAATTCGATATTTTGGTGTTCAAGAAGCGATATGTACATGCTTACTCAGTGCTAGAATGTTTTCAAAATATTGGCTAAAAACATGCTCAAAATCGATATTTTTGGTGCCCAAAGTCAATATGTGTATGCATCTTTAGTACTCGTTTATATCTCAAATTCAGGCTCAAAACACCCGAAAATTCGATATTTTGGGGTCCCAGAAGCGATCTGTAACTGCCTACTCAGTGCTAGAATATTTTCAAAATATAGGCTCAAAACATGCTCAAAATCGATATTTTAGGTACGTAAAGTCGATATCTCAAATTCAGGCCCAAAACACCCGAAAATTCGATATTTTGGGGTCCCAAAAGCGATCTGTACATGCCTACTCCGTGTTAGAGTATTTTCAAAGTACAGGCCCAAAACATGCTTAAAATCGATATTTTTGGTGCCCAAAGTTAATATGTGTATGCATCTTCTGCACCCGTTTATATTCCAAATTCAGGCTCAAAACACCCGAAAATTCGATATTTTGGGGTCCCAGAAGCGATCTGTACATGCCTACTCCGTGTTAGAGTTTTTTCAAAATTCAGGTCCAAAACATGCTGAAAATCGATATTTTAGATGCCAAAAGTCAATATGTGCATGTATCTTCTGTACCCGTTTATATCTCAAATTCAGGTTCAAAACACCCGAAATTTCGATATTTTGGGGTCCCAGAAGCGATCTGTACATGCCTACTCAGTGCTAGAATATTTTCAAAATACATGCCAAAAACATGCTGAAAATCGATATTTTAGATGCCCAAAGTCAATATGTGCATGTATCTTCTGTACCCGATTATATCTCAAATTCAGGCTCAAAACACTCGAAAATTCAATATTTTGGGGTTCCAGAAGCAATCTGTACGGCACTCAGTGCTAGAATATTTTCAAAATATAGTCTAAAAACATGCTAAAAATCGATCTTTTTGGTGCCAAAAAGTCGATATCACAAATTCAGTCCCAAAACACCCGAAAATTCGATATTTAGGGGTCCCAGAAGCGATCTGTACATGCCTACTCCGTGTTAGAGTATTTTCAAAATACAGGCCAAAAACATACTGAAAATCGATATTTTTGGTGCCCAAAGTCAATATGTGTATGCATCTTCTATACTCGTTTATATCTCAAATTCAGGCTCAAAACACCCGAAAATTCGATATTTTGGTGTCCAAGAAGCGATATGTACATGCTTACTCAGTGCTAGAATGTTTTCAAAATATTGGCTCAAAACATGCTCAAAATCGATATTTATGGTGCCCAAAGTCAATATGTGTATGCATCTTCAGTACTCGTTTATATCTCAAATTCAGGCTCAAAACAAACGAAAATTCGATATTTTGGGGTCCCAGAAGCGATCTGTAACTGCCTACTCAGTGCTAGAATATTTTCAAAATATAGGCTCAAAACATGCTCAAAATCGATATTTTAGGTACGTAAAGTCGATATCTCAAATTCAGGCCCAAAACACCCGAAAATTCGATATTTTGGGGTCCCAAAAGCGATCTGTACATGCCTACTCCGTATTAGAGTATTTTCAATATACAGGCCCAAAACATGCTCAAAATCGATGTTTTAGGTGCCCAAAAGTCGATATGTGCATGCATCTTCAGTACCCGTTTTTATCTCAAATTCAGGCTCAAAACACCCGAAAATTCAATATTTTGGGGTCCCAGAAGCAATCTGTACATGCCTAGTCAGTGCTAGAATATTTTCACAATATAGGCTAAAAACATGCTAAAAATCGATATTTTAGGTGCCTAAGAGTCGATATGTGCATGCATCTTCAGTACCCGTTTATATCTCAAATTCAGGCTCAAAACACCCAAAAATTCGAAATTTTGGGGTCCCAGAAGCGATCTGTACATGCCTACTCCGTGTTAGAGTATTTTCAAAATTCAGGCCCAAAACATGCTGAAAATCGATATTTTTGGTGCCCAAAGTCAATATGTGTTTGCATCTTCTATACTCGTTTATATCTCAAATTCAGGCTCAAAACACCCGAAAATTCGATATTTTGGGGTCCAAGAAGCGATATGTACATGCCTAATCAGTGCTAGAATGTTTTCAAAATATAGGCTCAAAACATGCTCAAAATCGATATTTTAGGTGCCCAAAAGTCAATATGTGTATGCATCTTCTGTACTCGTTTATATCTCAAATTCAGGCTCAAAACACCCGAAAATTCGATATTTTGGGTTCCCAGAAGCGATCTGTACATGCCTACTCACTGCTAGAATATTTTCAAAATATAGGCTCAAAACATGCTAAAAATCGATATTTTAGGTGCCCAAAGTCGATATCTCAAATTCAGGCTCAAAACACCCGAAAATACGATATTTTGGGGTCCCAGAAGCGATCTGTTCATGCCTACTCCGTGTTAGAGTATTTTCAAAATACAGGCCCAAAACATGCTTAAAATCGATATTTTTGGTGCCCAAAGTTAATATGTGTATGCATCTTCTGCACCCGTTTATATTCCAAATTCAGGCTCAAAACACCCGAAAATTCGATATTTTGGGGTCCCAGAAGCGATCTGTACATGCCTACTCCGTGTTAGAGTTTTTTTTCAAAATTCAGGTCCAAAACATGCTGAAAATCGATATTTTAGATGCCAAAAGTCAATATGTGCATGTATCTTCTGTACCCGTTTATATCTCAAATTCAGGTTCAAAACACCCGAAATTTCGATATTTTGGGGACCCAGAAGCGATCTGTACATGCCTACTCAGTGCTAGAATATTTTCAAAATACATGCCAAAAACATGCTGAAAATCGATATTTTAGATGCCCAAAGTCAATATGTGCATGTATCTTCTGTACCCGATTATATCTCAAATTCAGGCTCAAAACACTCGAATTTTCAATATTTTGGGGTTCCAGAAGCAATCTGTACGGCACTCAGTGCTAGAATATTTTCAAAATATATGCTAAAAACATGCTAAAAATCGATCTTTTTGGTGCCAAAAAGTCGATATCACAAATTCAGTCCCAAAACACCCGAAAATTCGATATTTAGGGGTCCCAGAAGCGATCTGTACATGCCTACTCCGTGTTAGAGTATTTTCAAAATACAGGCCAAAAACATACTGAAAATCGATATTTTTGGTGCCCAAAGTCAATATGTGTATGCATCTTCTATACTCGTTTATATCTCAAATTCAGGCTCAAAACACCCGAAAATTCGATATTTTGGTGTCCAAGAAGCGATATGTACATGCTTACTCAGTGCTAGAATGTTTTCAAAATACAGGCCCAAAACATGCTTAAAATCGATATTTTTGGTGCCCAAAGTTAATATGTGTATGCATCTTCTGCACACGTTTATATTCCAAATTCAGGCTCAAAACACCCGAAAATTCGATATTTTGGGGTCCCCGAAGCGATCTGTACATGCCTACTCCGTGTTAGAGTATTTTCAAAATTCAGGACCAAAACATGCTGAAAATCGATATTTTAAGTGCGTAAAGGCGATATCTCAAATTAAGGCCCAAAACACCCGAAAATGCGATATTTTTGGGTCCCAGAAGCGATCTGTAAATGCCTACTCCGTATTAGAGTATTTTCAAAATACAGGCCAAAAACATACTGAAAATCGATATTTTTGGTGCCCAAAGTCAAAATGTGTATGCCTCTTCTATACTCGTTTATATCTCAAATTCAGGCTCAAAACACCCGAAAATTCGATATTTTGGGGACCCAGAAGCGATCTGTACATGCCTACTCAGTGCTAGAATGTTTTCAAAATATAGGCTCAAAACATGCTCAAAATCGATATTTTAGGTGCCCAAAAGTCAATATGTGTATGCATCTTCTGTACTCGTTTATATCTCAAATTCAGGCTCAAAACACCCGAAAATTCGATATTTTGGGTTCCCAGAAGCGATCTGTACATGCCTACTCAGTGCTAGAATATTTTCAAAATGTAGGCCCAAAACATGCTTAAAATCGATATTTTTGGTGCCCAAAGTCAATATGTGTATGCATCTTCAGTACTCGTTTATATCTCAAATTCAGGCTCAAAACACCCGAAAATTCGATATTTTGGGGTCCCAGAAGCGATCTGTAAATGCCTACTCAGTGCTAGAATATTTTCAAAATATAGGCTCAAAACATGCTCAAAATCGATAAATTAGGTGCGTAAAGTCGATATCTCAAATTCAGGCCCAAAACACCCGAAAAATCGATATTTTGGGGTCCCAAAAGCGATCTGTACATGCCTACTCCGTATTAGAGTATTTTCAATATACAGGCCCAAAACATGCTCAAAATCGATGTTTTAGGTGCCCAAAAGTCGATATGTGCATGCATCTTCAGTATCCGTTTTTATCTCAAATTCAGGCTCAAAACACCCGAAAATTCAATATTTTGGGGTCCCAGAAGCAATCTGTACATGCCTAGTCAGTGCTAGAATATTTTCACAATATAGGCTAAAAACATGCTAAAAATCGATATTTTAGGTGCCTAAGAGTCGATATGTGCATGCATCTTCAGTACCCGTTTATATCTCAAATTCAGGCTCAAAACACCCGAAAATTCGAAATTTTGGGGTCCCAGAAGCGATCTGTACATGCCTACTCCGTATTAGAGTATATTCAAAATTCAGTCCCAAAACATGCTGAAAATCGATATTTTTGGTGCCCAAAGTCAATATGTGTATGCATCTTCTATACTCGTTTATATCTCAAATTCAGGCTCAAAACACCCGAAAATTCGATATTTTGGGGTCCCAGAAGCAATCTGTACATGCCTACTCAGTGGTAGAATATTTTCAAAATATAGGCTCAAAACATGCTAAAAATCGATATTTTAGGTGCGTAAAGGCGATATCTCAAATTAAGGCCCAAAACACCCGATAATTCGATATTTTGGGGTCCCAGAAGCGATCTGTACATGCCTACTCCGTATTAGAGTATTTTCAAAATACAGGCCAAAAACATACTGAAAGTCGATATTTTTGGTGCCCAAAGTCAATATGTGTATGCCTCTTTTATACTCGTTTATATCTCAAATTCAGGCTCAAAACACCCGAAAATTCGATATTTTGGGGGCCCAGAAGCGATCTGTACATGCCTACTCAGTGCTAGAATGTTTTCAAAATATAGGCTCAAAACATGCTCAAAATCGATATTTTAGGTGCCCAAAAGTCAATATGTGTATGCATCTTCTGTACTCGTTTATATCTCAAATTCAGGCTCAAAACACCCGAAAATTCGATATTTTGGGTTCCCAGAAGCGATCTGTACATGCCTACTCAGTGCTAGAATATTTTCAAAATATAGGCTCAAAACATGCTAAAAATCGATATTTTAAGTGAGTAAAGTCGATATCTCAAATTCAGGTCCAAAACACTCGAAAATTCGATATTTTGGGGACCCAGAAGCGATCTGTACATGCCCTTACTCCTTGTTAGAGTATTTTTTAAAATACAGGCCCAAAACATGCTTAAAATCGATATTTTTGGTGCCCAAAGTTAATATGTGTATGCATCTTCTGCACCCGTTTATATTCCAAATTCAGGCTCAAAACACCCGAAAATTCGATATTTTGGGGTCCCAGAAGCGATCTGTACATGCCTACTCCGTGTTAGAGTTTTTTCAAAATTCAGGTCCAAAACATGCTGAAAATCGATATTTTAGATGCCAAAAGTCAATACGTGCATGTATCTTCTGTACCCGTTTATATCTCAAATTCAGGCTCAAAACACCCGAAAATTCAATATTTTGGGGTTCCAGAAGCAATCTGTACGGCACTCAGTGCTAGAATATTTTCAAAATATAGGCTAAAAACAAGCTAAAAATCGATCTTTTTGGTGCCAAAAAGTCGATATCTCAAATTCAGTCCCAAAACACCCGAAAATTCGATATTTAGGGGTCCCAGAAGCGATCTGTACATGCCTACTCCGTGTTAGAGTATTTTCAAAATACAGGCCAAAAACATACTGAAAATCGATATTTTTGGTGCCCAAAGTCGATATGTGCATGCATCTTCTGTACTCGTTTATATCTCAAATTCAGGCTCAAAACACCCGAAAATTCGATATTTTGGGGTCCCAGAAGCAATCTGTACATGCCTACTCAGTGGTAGAATATTTTCAAAATATAGGCTCAAAACATGCTAAAAATCGATATTTTAAGTGATTAAAGTCGATATCTCAAATTCAGGTCCAAAACACTCGAAAATTCGATATTTTGGGGACCCAGAAGCGATCTGTACATGCCCTTACTCCTTGTTAGAGTATTTTCAAAATACAGGCCCAAAACATGCTTAAAATCGATATTTTTGGTGCCCAAAGTTAATATGTGAATGCATCTTCTGTACCCGTTTATATCTCAAATTCAGTCTCAAAACACACGAAATTTCGATATTTTGGGGTCCCAGAAGCGATCTGTACATGCCTACTCAGTGCTAGAATATTTTCAAAATACATGCCAAAAACATGCTGAAAATCGATATTTTAGATGCCCAAAGTCAATATGTGCTTGTATCTTCTGTACCCGTTTATATCTCAAATTCAGGCTCAAAACACCCGAAAATTCAATATTTTGGGGTTCCAGAAGCAATCTGTACGGCACTCAGTGCTAGAATATTTTCAAAATATAGGCTAAAAACATGCTAAAAATCGATCTTTTTGGTGCCAAAAAGTCGATATCTCAAATTCAGTCCCAAAACACCCGAAAATTCGATATTTAGGGGTCCCAGAAGCGATCTGTACATGCCTACTCAGTGGTAGAATATTTTCAAAATACAGGCCAAAAACATACTGAAAATCGATATTTTTGCTGCCCAAAGTCAATATGTGTATGCATCTTCTATACTCGTTTATATCTCAAATTCAGGCTCAAAACACCCGAAAATTCGATATTTTGGGGTCCAAAAAGCGATATGTACATGCCTACTCAGTGCTAGAATGTTTTCAAAATATAGGCTCAAAACATGCTCAAAATCGATATTTTAGGTGCCCAAAAGTCGATATGTGCATGCATCTTCTGTACTCGTTTATATCTCAAATTCAGGCTCAAAACACCCGAAAACTCGATATTTTGGGTTCCCAGAAGCGATCTGTACATGCCTACTCAGTGCTAGAATATTTTCAAAATTTAGGCTAAAAACATGCTAAAAATCGATATTTTAGGTGCGTAAAGGCGATATCTCAATTTAAGGCCCAAAACACCCAAAAATTCGATATTTTGGGGTCCCAGAAGCGATCTGTACATGCCTACTCCGTGTTAGAGTATTTTCAAAATACAGGCCCATAACATGCTGAAAATCGATATTTTAGATGCCCAAAGTCAATATGTGCATGTATCTTCTGTACTCGTTTATATCTCAAATTAAGGCTCAAAACACCCGAAAATTCGATATTTTGGGGTCCCAGAAGCGATCTGTACATGCCTACTCAGTGCTAGAATATTTTCAAAATACATGCTCAAAACATGCTAAAAATCGATATTTTAGGTGCGTAAAGTCGATATCTCAAATTCAGGCCCAAAACACTCGAAAATTCGATATTTAGGGGTCCCAGAAGCGATCTGTACATGCCCTTACTCCTTGTTAGAGTATTTTCAAAATACAGGCGAAAAACATGCTCAAAATCGATGTTTTAGGTGCCCAAAAGTCGATATGTGCATGCATCTTCTGTACCCTTTTATATCTCAAATTCTGGCCCTAAACACCCGAAAATTCGATATTTTGGGGTCCCAGAAGCAATCTGTACATGCCTACTCGGTGCTAGAATATTTTCAAATTATAGGCTAAAAACATGCTAAAAATCGATATTTTAGGTGCGAAAAAGTCGATATCTCAAATTCAGTACCAAAACACCCGAAACTTCAATATTTAGGGGTCCCAGAAGCGATCTGTACATGCCTACTCCGTGTTAGAGCATTTTCAAAATACAGGCCAAAAACATACTGAAAATCGATATATTTGGTGCCCAAAGTCAATATGTGTATGCATTTTCTATACTCGTTTATATCTCAAATTCAGGCTCAAAACACCCGAAAATTCGATATTTTGGGGTCCCAGAAGCAATCTGTACATGCCTACTCGGTGCTAGAATATTTTAAAAATATAGGCTCAAAACATGCTAAAAATCGATATTTTAGGTGCGTAAAGTCGATATCTCAAATTCAGGCCCAAAACACTCGAAAATTCGATATTTTGGGGTCCCAGAAGCGATCTGTACATGCCTACTTCTTGTTAGAGTATTTTCAAAATACATGCCCAAAACATGCTCAAAATCGATGTTTTAGGTGCCAAAAAGTCGATATGTGCATGCATCTTCAGTACCCGTTTATATCTCAAATTCAGGCTCAAAACACCAGAAAATTCGATATTTTGGGGTCCCAGAAGCGATCTGTACATGCCTACTCCGTGTTAGAGTATTTTCAAAGTACAGGCCCAAAACATGCTCAAAATCGATTTTTTACGATGCCCAAAGTCAATATGTGCATGTATCTTCTGTACCCGTTTATATCTCAAATTCAGGCTCAAACCACCCGAAAATTCAATATTTTGGGGTCCCAGAAGCAATCTGTACATGCCTGCTCAGTGCTAGAATATTTCCAAAATATAGGCTAAAAACATGCTAAAAATCGATATTTTAGGTGCCAAAAAGTCGATATCTCAAATTCAGGCCCTAAACACCCGAAAATTCGATATTTAGGGGTCCCAGAAGCGATCTGTATATGCCTACACCGTGTTAGAGTATTTTCAAAATTCAGGCCAAAAACATACTGAAAATCGATCTTTTAGGTGCCCAAAAGTCGATATGTGCATGCATCTTCTGTACCCATTTATATCTCAAATTCTGGCTCAAAACACCCCCGAAAATTCTATATATTTGGGTCCCAGAAGCGATCTGTACATGCCTACTCCGTGTTAGAGTATTTTCAAAATAAAGGCCCAAAACATGCTAAAAATTGATATTTTGGGTACTCAAAGTCGATATGTGCATGCATTGTCTGTACCCGTTTATATCTCAAATTCAGTCTCAAAACACCCGAAAATTCGATATTTTTGGGTCCCAGAAGCAATCTGTACATGCCTACTCCGTGTTAGTGCATTTTCAAAATACAGGCCTAAAACATGCTAAAAATCGATATTTTAGGTGCCCAAAGTCGATATGTGCATGCATCTCCTGTATCCGATTATATCTCAAATTCAGGCTCAAAACACCCGAAAATTCGATATTTGAGGGTCCCAGAAGCGATCTGTACATGCCTACTCCGTGTTAGAGTATTTTTAAAATACCTGCCCAAAACATGCTGCAAATCGATATTTTAGGTGCCCAAAGTCGATATGTGCATGCATCTTCTGTACCCGTTTATATCTCAAATTCTGGCTCAAAACACCCGAAAATTCGATATTTTTGGCTCCCAGAAACGATCTTTACATGCCTACTCCGTGCTAGAGTATTTTCAAAGTACAGGCCAAAAACATGCTCAAAATGGATATTTTAGGTGCCTAAAGTCGATATGTGCATGCATCTTCTGTACCCGTTTATATCTCAAAAACAGGCTCAAAATACCCAAAAATTCGATTTTTATGGGTCCCAGAAGCGATCTGTAAATGCCTACTCCGTGTTAGAGTATTTTTAAGATAAAAGCCCAAAACATGTTAAAAATCGATATTTTGGGTGCCCAAAGTCGATATGTGCATGCATCTTCTGTACCCGTTTATATCTCAAATTCTGGCTCAAAACACCTGAAAATTCGATATGTTTGTGTCCCAGAAGAGATCTGTACATGCCTACTCCGTGTTAGAGTATTTTCAATATACAGGCTAAGAACATGCTGAAAATGGATATTTAAGGTGCCCAAAGTCGATATGTGTATGCATCTTTTGTACCCGCTTATATCTCAAATTCAGGCTCAAAACACCCGAAAATTCGATTTTTATGGGTCCCAAAAGCGATCTGTACATGCCTACTCCGTGTTAGAGTATTTTTAATATAAAGGCCCAAAACATGCTAAAAATCGATATTTTGAGTGCCCAAAGTCAATATGTGCATGTATCTTCTGTACCCGTTTATATCTCAAATGCAGGCTCAAAACACCCGAAAATTCGATATTTTTGGGTCCCAGAAGCGATCTGTACATGCCGACTCCGTGTTAGTGCATTTTCAAAATACAGGCCCAAAACATGCTAAAAATCGATATTTTAGGTGACCAAAGTCGATATGTGCATGCTTCTCCTGTACCCGTTTATATCTCAAATTCAGGCTCAAAACACCCGAAAATTCGATATTTTTGGGTCCCAGAAGCGATCTGTATATGCCTACTCCGTGTTAGAGTATTTTTAAAATACCTGCCCAAAACATGCTGCAAATCGATATTTTAGGTGCCCAAAGTCGATATGTGCATGCATCTTCTGTACCCGTTTATATCTCAAATTCTGGCTCAAAACACCCGAAAATTCGATATTTTTGGGTCCCAGAAGCGATCTGTAAATGCCTACTCCGTGTTAGAGTATTGTTTAGATAAAGGCCGAAAACATGTTATAAATCGATATTTTGGGTGCCCAAATTCGATATGTGCATGCATCTTCTGTACCCGTTTATATCTCAAACTCTGGCTCAAAACACCCGAAAATTCGATATGTTTGGGTCCCAGAAGCGATCTGTACATGCCTACTCCGTGTTAGAGTATTTTCAAAATACATTCCAAAAACATGCATAAAAGGGTTATTTTAGGTGCCCAAAGTCGATATGTGCATGCATCTTTTGTACCCGTTTATATCTCAAATTCAGGCTGAAAATACCAGAAGAATTGATTTTTATGGGTCCCAGAAGCGATCTGTACATGCCTACTCCTTGCTAGAATGTTTTCAAGATACAGACCCAAAACATGCTAAAAATCGATATTTTATGTGCCCAAAGTCGATATATGCATTTGTCTTCAGTACCCGTTTATATCTATAATTCAGGTTCAAAACAATGGAAAATTCGGTATTTTTGGGTACCAGAAGCGATCTGTAATTGCCTACTCAGTGTTAGACTTTTTTTTAAATACAGGCCCAAAATATGCTTAAAATCGATATTTTGGGTGCCCAAAGTCGATATTTGCATGCATCTTTTGTACCCGTTTATATCCCAAATTCAGGCTCAAAACACCCGAAAATTCGGTATTTTTGGGTACCAGAAGCAATCTGTACATGCCTACTCCTTGCTAAAATGTTTTCAGGATACAGACCCAAAACATGCTCAAAATCGAAATTTTAAGTGCAAAAAGTCAATATCTGCGTGCATCTTCAGTATCCGTTTATATCTCAAATTCAGGCTCAAAACAACGGAAAATTCGATATTTTTAGGCCCCAGAAGCGATATGTACATGCCTAGTCAGTACTAGAATGTTTTCAAAATAAAGGCTCAAAACATGCTAAAATTCGATAATTTAGGTGTCCAAAGTCGATATGTGCATGCATCTTCTGTACCCGTTTATATCTCAAATTCAGGCTCAAAACACCCGAAAATTCGGTATTTTTAGGTCCTGGAAGCGATCTGGACATCACTACTCTAAGTTAGAATGTTTTCAAGATACAGACCCAAAACATGCTCAAAATCGATATTTTAGGTGCCCAAAGTCAATATGTGAATGCATCTTCTGTACCCGTTTATATATCAAATTCTGGCTCAAAATACCCGAAAATTCGATATTTTTGGGTCCCAGAAGCAATCTGTACATGCCTACTCAGTGCTAGAATGTTTTAAAAAATAGATGCTTAAAACATGCTAAAAATCTATATTTAGGTGTCCCAAGTCGATATGTGCATGCATCTTCTGTACCCGTTTATATCTCAAATTCAGGCTCAAATTACCCGAAAATTCGATTTTTATGGGTCCTAGAAGCGATCTGTACATGCCTACTCTGTGTTAGAGTATTTTCAAAATACATGCCAAAACATGCTAAAAATCGATATTTTGGGTGCCCTAAGTCGATATGTGTATGCATCTTCTGTACCCGTTTATATCTCAAATTCTGGCTCAAAACACCCGAAAATTCGGTATTTTTTGGTACCAGAAGCAATCTGTACATGCCTGCCTACTCCTTGCTAGAATGTTCTCAAGATACAGACCCAAAACATGCTCAAAATCGATATTTTAAGTGCAAAAAGTCAATATCTGCATGCATCTTCAGTATCTGTTTATATCTCAAATTCATTCTCAAAACAACGGAAAATTCAATATTTTTAGGTCCCAGAAGCGACATGTACATGCCTACTCAGTACTAGAATGTTTTCAAAATATAGGCTCAAAACATGCTCAAAATGGATATTTTAGGTGCCCAAAGTCGATATGTGCATGCATATTCTGTACCCGTCTATATCCCAAATTCAGGCTCAAAACACCCGAAAATTCGGTATTTTTGAGTAACAGGAGCGATCTGTACATGCCTACTCCTTGCTAGAGTATTTTCAAAATACATGCTCAAAACATACTAAAAATCGATATTTTAGGTGAACAAAAGTCGATATGTGCATACATCTTCTGTACCCGTTTATATCTCAAATTCTGGCCCTAAACACCCGAAAATTCGATATTTTGGGGTCCCAGAAGCGATCTGTACATGCCTACTCCGTGTTAGAGTTTTTTCAAAATTCAGGCCCAAAACATGCTGAAAATCGATATTTTTGGTGCCCAAAGTCAATATGTGCATGTATCTTCTGTACCCGTTTATATCTCAAATTCAGGCTCAAAACACCCGAAAATTCAATATTTTGGGGTCCCAGAAGCAATCTGTACATGCCTACTCAGTGCTAGAATATTTTCAAAATATAGGCTAAAAACATGCTAAAAATCAATCTTTTAGGTGCCAAAAAGTCGATATCTCAAATTCAGTCCCAAAACACCCGAAAATTCGATATTTAGGGGTCCCAGAAGCGATCTGTACATGCCTACTCCGTGTTAGAGTATTTTCAAAATACATGCTCAAAACATACTGAAAATCGATCTTTTAGGTGCACAAAAGTCGATATGTGCATGCATCTTCAGTACCCGTTTATATCTCAAATTCAGGCTCAAAACACCCGAAAATTCAATATTTTGGGGTCCCAGAAGCAATCTGTACATGCCTACTCAGTGTTAGAGCATTTTCAAAATACAGGCCCAAAACATGCTGAAAATCGATATTTTAGATGCCCAAAGTAAATATGTGCATGTATCTTCTGTACCCGTTTTTATCTCAAATTCAGGCTCAAAACACCCGAAAATTCAATATTTTGGGGTCCCAGAAGCAATCTGTACATGCCTACTCCGTGTTAGAGTATTTTCAAAATACAGGCCAAAAACATACTGAAAATCGATCTTTTAGGTGCCCAAAAGTCGATATGTGCATGCATCTTCTGTACCCGTTTATATCTCAAATTCTGGCCCTAAACACCCGAAAATTCGATATTTGCGGGTCCCAGAAGCGATCTGTACATGCCTACTCAGTGTTAGAGTATTTTCAAAATTCAGGCCCAAAACATGCTGAAAATCGATATTTTTGGTGCCCAAAGTCAATATGTGCATGTATCTTCTGTACCCGTTTATATCTCGAATTCAGGCTCAAAACACCCGAAAATTCAATATTTTGGGGTCCCAGAAGCAATCTGTACAGTGCTAGAATATTTTCAAAATATAGGCTAAAAACATGCTAAAAATCGATCTTTTAGGTGCCAAAAAGTCGATATCTCAAATTCAGTCCCAAAACACCCGAAAATTCGATATTTAGGGGTCCCAAAAGCGATCTGTACATGCCTACTCCGTGTTAGAGTATTTTCAAAATACATGCTCAAAACATACTGAAAATCGATCTTTTAGGTGCACAAAAGTCGATATGTGCATGCATCTTCAGTACCCGTTTATATCTCAAATTCAGGCTCAAAACACCCGAAAATTCAATATTTTGGGGTCCCAGAAGCAATATGTACATGCCTACTCAGTGTTAGAGTATTTTCAAAATACAGGACCAAAACATGCTGAAAATCGATATTTTAGATGCCCAAAGTCAATATGAGCATGTATCTTCTGTACCCGTTTATATCTCAAATTCAGTCCCAAAACACCCGAAAATTCGATATTTAGAGGTCCCAGAAGGTATCTGTACATGCCTACTCCGTGTTAGAGTATTTTCAAAATACAGGCCAAAAACATACTGAAAATCGATCTTTTAGGTGCCCAAAAGTCGATATGTGCATGCATCTTCTGTACCCGTTTATATCTCAAATTCTGGCCCTAAACACCCCAAAATTCGATATTTTTGGGTCCCAGAAGCGATCCGTACATGCCTACTCCGTGTTAGAGTATTTTCAAAATTCAGGCCCAAAACATGCTGAAAATCGATATTTTTGGTGCCCAAAGTCAATATGTGCATGTATCTTCTGTACCCGTTTATATCTCAAATTCAGGCTCAAAACACCTGAAAATTCAATACTTTGGGGTCCCAGAAGCAATCTGTACATGCCTACTCTGTGCTAGAATATTTTCAAAATATAGGCTAAAAACATGCTAAAAATCGATCTTTTAGGTGCCAAAAAGTCGATATCTCAAATTCAGTCCCAAAACACCCGAAAATTCGATATTTAGGGGTCCCAGAAGCGATCTGTACATGCCTACTCCGTGTTAGAGTATTTTCAAAATACATGCTCAAAACATACTGAAAATCGATCTTTTAGGTGCACAAAAGTCGATATGTGCTTGCATCTTCAGTACCCGTTTATATCTCAAACTCAGGCTCAAAACACCCGAAAATTCAATATTTTGGGGTCCCAGAAGCAATCTGTACATGCCTACTCAGTGTTAGAGTATTTTCAAAATACAGGCTTAAAACATGCTGAAAATCGATATTTTAGATGCCCAAAGTCAATATGTGCATGTATCTTCTGTACCCGTTTATATCTCAAATTCAGGCTCAAAACACCCGAAAATTCAATATTTTGGGGTCCCAGAAGCAATATGTACATGCCTACACAGTGCTAGAATATTTTCAAAATATAGGCTAAAAACATGCTAAAAATCGACATTTTAGGTGCCAAAAAATCGATATCTCAAATTCAGTCCCAAAACACCCGAAAATTCGATATTTAGAGGTCCCAGAAGGTATCTGTACATGCCTACTCCGTGTTAGAGTATTTTCAAAATACAGGCCAAAAACATACTGAAAATCGATCTTTTAGGTGCCCAAAAGTCGATATGTGCATGCATCTTCTGTACCCGTTTATATCTCAAATTCTGGCTCAAAACACCCGAAAATTCGATATTTTGGGGTCCCAGAAGCGATCTGTACATGCCTACTCCGAGTTAGAGTATTTTCAAAATACATGCTCAAAACATACTGAAAATCGATCTTTTAGGTGCACAAAAGTCGATATGTGCATGCATCTTCAGTACCCGTTTATATCTCAAATTCAGGCTCAAAACACCCGAAAATTCAATATTTTGGGGTCCCAGAAGCAATCTGTACATGCCTACTCCGTGTTAGAGTATTTTCAAAATACAGGCCAAAAACATACTGAAAATCGATCTTTTAGGTGCCCAAAAGTCGATATGTGCATGCATCTTCTGTACCCGTTTATATCTCAAATTCTGGCCCTAAACACCCGAAAATTCGATATTTGCGGGTCCCAGAAGAGATCTGTACATGCCTACTCAGTGTTAGAGTATTTTCAAAATTCAGGCCCAAAACATGCTGAAAATCGATATTTTTGGTGCCCAAAGTCAATATGTGCATGTATCTTCTGTACCCGTTTATATCTCAAATTCAGACTCAAAACACCCGAAAATTCAATACTTTGGGGTCCCAGAAGAAATCTGTACATGCCTACTCTGTGCTAGAATATTTTCAAAATATAGGCTAAAAACATGCTAAAAATCGATCTTTTAGGTGCCAAAAAGTCGATATCTCAAATTCAGTCCCAAAACACCCGAAAATTCGATATTTAGGGGTCCCAGAAGCGATCTGTACATGCCTACTCCGTGTTAGAGTATTTTCAAAATACATGCTCAAAACATACTGAAAATCGATCTTTTAGGTGCACAAAAGTCGATATGTGCTTGCATCTTCAGTACCCGTTTATATCTCAAACTCAGGCTCAAAACACCCGAAAATTCAATATTTTGGGGTCCCAGAAGCAATCTGTACATGCCTACTCAGTGTTAGAGTATTTTCAAAATACAGGCTTAAAACATGCTGAAAATCGATATTTTAGATGCCCAAAGTCAATATGTGCATGTATCTTCTGTACCCGTTTATATCTCAAATTCAGGCTCAAAACACCCGAAAATTCAATATTTTGGGGTCCCAGAAGCAATATGTACATGCCTACACAGTGCTAGAATATTTTCAAAATATAGGCTAAAAACATGCTAAAAATCGACATTTTAGGTGCCAAAAAATCGATATCTCAAATTCAGTCCCAAAACACCCGAAAATTCGATATTTAGAGGTCCCAGAAGGTATCTGTACATGCCTACTCCGTGTTAGAGTATTTTCAAAATACAGGCCAAAAACATACTGAAAATCGATCTTTTAGGTGCCCAAAAGTCGATATGTGCATGCATCTTCTGTACCCGTTTATATCTCAAATTCTGGCTCAAAACACCCGAAAATTCGATATTTTGGGGTCCCAGAAGCGATCTGTACATGCCTACTCCGTGTTAGAGTTTTTTCAAAATTCAGGCCCAAAACATGCTGAAAATCGATATTTTTGGTGCCCAAAGTCAATATGTGCATGTATCTTCTGTACCCGTTTATATCTCAAATTCAGGCTCAAAACACCCGAAAATTCAATATTTTGGGGTCCCAGAAGCAATCTGTACATGCCTACTCAGTGCTAGAATATTTTCAAAATATAGGCTAAAAACATGCTAAAAATCGATCTTTTAGGTGCCAAAAAGTCGATATCTCAAATTCAGTCCCAAAACACCCGAAAATTCGATATTTAGGGGTCCCAGAAGCGATCTGTACATGCCTACTCCGAGTTAGAGTATTTTCAAAATACATGCTCAAAACATACTGAAAATCGATCTTTTAGGTGCACAAAAGTCGATATGTGCATGCATCTTCAGTACCCGTTTATATCTCAAATTCAGGCTCAAAACACCCGAAAATTCAATATTTTGGGGTCCCAGAAGCAATCTGTACATGCCTACTCAGTGTTAGAGCATTTTCAAAATTCAGGCCCAAAACATGCTGAAAATCGATATTTTTGGTGCCCAGAGTCAATATGTGCATGTATCTTCTGTACCCGTTTATATCTCAAATTCAGGCTCAAAACACCCGAAAATTCAAAATTTTGGGGTCCCAGAAGCAATCTGTACATGCCTACTCAGTGCTAGAATATTTTCAAAATATAGGCTAAAAACATGCTAAAAATCGATCTTTTAGGTGCCAAAAAGTCGATATCTCAAATTCAGTCATAAAACTCCCGAAAATTCGATATTTAGGGTTCCCAGAAGCGATCTGTACATGCCTACTCCGTGTTAGAGTATTTTCAAAATACATGCTCAAAACATACTGAAAATCGATCTTTTAGGTGCACAAAAGTCGTTATGTGCATGCATCTTCAGTACCCGTTTATATCTCAAGTTCTGGCCCTAAACACCCGAAAATTCGATATTTTGGGGTCCCAGAAGCGATCTGTACATGCCTACTCCGTGTTAGAGTATTTTCAAAATTCAGGCCCAAAACATGCTGAAAATCGATATTTTTGGTGCCCAAAGTCAATATGTGCATGTATCTTCTGTACCCGTTTATATCTCGAATTTAGGCTCAAAACACCCGAAAATTCAATATTTTGGGGTCCCAGAAGCAATCTGTACAGTGCTAGAATATTTTCAAAATATAGGCTAAAAACATGCTAAAAATCGATCTTTTAGGTGCCAAAAAGTCGATATCTCAAATTCAGTCCCAAAACACCCGAAAATTCGATATTTAGGGGTCCCAAAAGCGATCTGTACATGCCTACTCCGTGTTAGAGTATTTTCAAAATACATGCTCAAAACATACTGAAAATCGATCTTTTAGGTGCACAAAAGTCGATATGTGCATGCATCTTCAGTACCCGTTTATATCTCAAATTCAGGCTCAAAACACCCGAAAATTCAATATTTTGGGGTCCCAGAAGCAATCTGTACATGCCTACTCAGTGTTAGAGTATTTTCAAAATACAGGCCCAAAACATGCTGAAAATCGATATTTTAGATGCCCAAAGTCAATATGTGCATGTATCTTCTGTACCCGTTTATATCTCAAATTCAGTCCCAAAAACCCCGAAAATTCGATATTTAGAGGTCCCAGAAGGTATCTGTACATGCCTACTCCGTGTTAGAGTATTTTCAAAATACAGGCCAAAAACATACTGAAAATCGATCTTTTAGGTGCCCAATAGTCGATATGTGCATGCATCTTCTGTACCCGTTTATATCTCAAATTCTGGCCCTAAACACCCCAAAATTCGATATTTTTGGGTCCCAGAAGCAATCCGTACATGCCTACTCCGTGTTAGAGTATTTTCAAAATTCAGGCCCAAAACATGCTGAAAATCGATATTTTAGATGCCCAAAGTCAATATGTGCATGTATCTTCTGTACCCGTTTATATCTCAAATTCAGGCTCAAAACACCCGAAAATTCAATATTTTGGGGTCCCAGAAGCAATCTGTACATGCCTACACAGTGCTAGAATATTTTCAAAATATAGGCTAAAAACATGCTAAAAATCGACATTTTAGGTGCCAAAAAATCGATATCTCAAATTCAGTCCCAAAACACCCGAAAATTCGATATTTAGAGGTCCCAGAAGGTATCTGTACATGCCTTCTCCGTGTTAGAGTATTTTCAAAATACATGCTCAAAACATACTGAAAATCGATCTTTTAGGTGCCCAAAAGTAGATATGTGCATGCATCTTCTGTACCCGTTTATATCTCAAATTCTGGCCCTAAACACCCGAAAATTCAATATTTTGGGGTCCCAGAAGCGATCTGTACATGCCTACTCCGTGTTAGAGTATTTTCAAAATTCAGGCCCAAAACATGCTGAAAATCGATATTTTTGGTGCCCAAAGTCAATATGTGCATGTATCTTCTGTACCCGTTTATATCTCAAATTCAGGCTCAAAACACCCGAAAATTCAATATTTTGGGGTCACAGAAGCAATCTGTACATGCCTACACAGTGCTAGAATATTTTCAAAATATAGGCTAAAAACATGCTAAAAATCGACATTTTAGGTGCCAAAAAATCGATATCTCAAATTCAGTCCCAAAACACCCGAAAATTCGATATTTAGAGGTTGCAGAAGGTATCTGTACATGCCTACTCAGTGTTAGAGTATTTTCAAAATACATGCTCAAAACATACTGAAAATCGATCTTTTAGGTGCACAAAAGTCGATATGTGCATGCATCTTCAGTACCCGTTTATATCTCAAATTCAGGCTCAAAACACCCGAAAATTCAATATTTTGGGGTCCCAGAAGCAATCTGTACATGCTTACTCAATGTTAGAGTATTTTCAATATACAGGCCCAAAACATGCTGAAAATCGATATTTTAGATGCCCAAAGTCAATATGTGCATGTATCTTCTGTACCCGTTTATATCTCAAATTCAGGCTCAAAACACCCGAATATTCAATATTTTGGGGTCCCAGAAGCAATCTGTACATGCCTACACAGTGCTAGAATATTTTCAAAATATAGGCTAAAAACATGCTAAAAATCGACATTTTAGGTGCCAAAAAATCGATATCTCAAATTCAGTCCCAAAACACCCGAAAATTCGATATTTAGAGGTCCCAGAAGGTATCTGTACATGCCTACTCCGTGTTAGAGTATTTTCAAAATACAGGCCAAAAACATACTGAAAATCGATCTTTTAGGTGCCCAAAAGTCGATGTGTGCATGCATCTTCTGTACCCGTTTATATCTCAAATTCTGGCTCTAAACACCCGAAAATTCAATATTTTGGGGTCACAGAAGCAATCTGTACATGCCTACACAGTGCTAGAATATTTTCAAAATATAGGCTAAAAACATGCTAAAAATCGACATTTTAGGTGCCAAAAAATCGATATCTCAAATTCAGTCCCAAAACACCCGAAAATTCGATATTTAGAGGTTGCAGAAGGTATCTGTACATGCCTACTCAGTGTTAGAGTATTTTCAAAATACATGCTCAAAACATACTGAAAATCGATCTTTTAGGTGCACAAAAGTCGATATGTGCATGCATCTTCAGTACCCGTTTATATCTCAAATTCAGGCTCAAAACACCCGAAAATTCAATATTTTGGGGTCCCAGAAGCAATCTGTACATGCTTACTCAGTGTTAGAGTATTTTCAAAATACAGGCCCAAAACATGCTGAAAATCGATATTTTAGATGCCCAAAGTCAATATGTGCATGTATCTTCTGTACCCGTTTATATCTCAAATTCAGGCTCAAAACACCCGAAAATTCTATATTTTGGGGTCCCAGAAGCAATCTGTACATGCCTACACAGTGCTAGAATATTTTCAAAATATAGGCTAAAAACATGCTAAAAATCGACATTTTAGGTGCCAAAAAATCGATATCTCAAATTCAGTCCCAAAACACCCGAAAATTCGATATTTAGAGGTCCCAGAAGGTATCTGTACATGCCTACTCCGTGTTAGAGTATTTTCAAAATACAGGCCAAAAACATACTGAAAATCGATCTTTTAGGTGCCCAAAAGTCGATGTGTGCATGCATCTTCTGTACCCGTTTATATCTCAAATTCTGGCTCTAAACACCCGAAAATTCGATATTTTGGGGTCCCAGAAGCGATCTGTACATGCCTACTCCGTGTTAGAGTATTTTCAAAATATAGGCTAAAAACATGCTAAAAATCGATCTTTTAGGTGCCAAAAAGTCGATATCTCAAATTCAGTCCCAAAACACCCGAAAATTCGATATTTAGGGGTCCCAGAAGCGATCTGTACATGCCTACTCCGTGTTAGAGTATTTTCAAAATACATGCTCAAAACATACTGAAAATCGATCTTTTAGGTGCCTTCACAAAAGTCGATATGTGCATGCATCTTCAGTACCCGTTTATATCTCAAATTCAGGCTCAAAACACCCGAAAATTCAATATTTTGGGGTCCCAGTGTTAGAGTATTTTCAAAATACAGGCCCAAAACATGCTGAAAATCGATATTTTTGGTGCCCAAAGTCAATATGTGCATGTATCTTCTGTACCCGTTTATATCTCAAATTCAGGCTCAAAACACCCGAAAATTCAATATTTTGGGGTCCCAGAAGCAATCTGTACATGCCTACTCCGTGTTAGAGTATTTTCAAAATACAGGCCAAAAACATACTGAAAATCGATCTTTTAGGTGCCCAAAAGTCGATATGTGCATGCATATTCTGTACCCGTTTATATCTCAAATTATGGCCCTAAACACCCGAAAATTCGATATTTTGTGGTCCCAGAAACGATCTGTACATGCCTACTCCATGTTAGAGTATTTTCAAAATTCAGGCCCAAAACATGCTGAAAATCGATATTTTTGGTGCCCAAAGTCAATATGTGCATGTATCTTCTGTACCCGTTTATATCTCAAATTCAGGCTCAAAACACCCGAAAATTCAATATTTTGGGGTCCCAGAAGCAATCTGTACAGTGCTAGAATATTTTCAAAATATAGGCTAAAAACATGCTAAAAATCGATCTTTTAGGTGCCAAAAAGTCGATATCTCAAATTCAGTCCTAAAACACCCGAAAATTCGATATTTAGGGGTCCCAGAAGCGATCTGTACATGCCTACTCCGTGTTAGAGTTTTTTCAAAATGCATGCTCAAAACATACTGAAAATCGATCTTTTAGGTGCACAAAAGTCGATATGTGCATGCATCTTCAGTACCCGTTTATATCTCAAATTCAGGCTCAAAACACCCGAAAATTCAATATTTTGGGGTCCCAGAAGCAATCTGTACATGCCTACCCAGTGTTAGAGTATTTTCAAAATACAGGCCCAAAACATGCTGAAAATCGATATTTTAGATGCCCAAAGTCAATATGTGCATGTATCTTCTGTACCCGTTTATATCTCAAATTCAGGCTCAAAACACCCGAAAATTCAATATTTTGGGGTCCCAGAAGCAATCTGTACAGTGTTAGAATATTTTCAAAATATAGGCTAAAAACATGCTAAAAATCGACATTTTAGGTGCCAAAAAATCGATATATCAAATTCATTCCCAAAACACCCGAAAATTCGATATTTAGAGGTCCCAGAAGGTATCTGTACATGCCTACTCCGTGTTAGAGTATTTTCAAAGTACAGGCCAAAAACATACTGAAAATCGATCTTTTAGGTGGCCAAAAGTCGATATGTGCATGCATCTTCTGTACCCGTTTATATCTCAAATTCTGGCCCTAAACACCCGAAAATTCGATATTTTGGGGTCCCAGAAGCGATCTGTACATGCCTACTCCGTGTTAGAGTATTTTCAAAATTCAGGCCCAAAACATGCTGAAAATCGATATTTTTGGTGCCCAAAGTCAATATGTGCATGTATCTTCTGTACCCGTTTATATCTCAAATTCAGGCTCAAAACACCCGAAAATTCAATATTTTGGGGTCCCAGAAGCAATCTGTACATGCCTACTCAGTGCTAGAATATTTTCAAAATATAGGCTAAAAATATGCTAAAAATCGATCTTTTAGGTGCCAAAAAGTCGATATCTCAAATTCAGTCCCAAAACACCCGAAAATTCGATATTTAGGGGTCCCAGAAGGTATCTGTACATGCCTACTCCGTGTTAGAGTATTTTCAAAATACATGCTCAAAACATACTGAAAATCGATCTTTTAGGTGCACAAAAGTCGATATGTGCATGCATCTTCAGTACCCGTTTATATCTCAAATTCAGGCTCAAAACTCCCGAAAATTCAATATTTTGGGGTCCCAGAAGCAATCTGTACATGCCTACTCAGTGTTAGAGTATTTTCAAAATACAGGCCCAAAACATGCTGAAAATCGATATTTTAGATGTCCAAAGTCAATATGTGCATGTATCTTCTGTACCCGTTTATATCTCAAATTCAGGCTCAAAACACCCGAAAATTCAATATTTTGGGGTCCCAGAAGCAATCTGTACATGCCTACACAGTGCTAGAATATTTTCAAAATATAGGCTAAAAACATGCTAAAAATCGACATTTTAGGTGCCAAAAAATCGATATCTCAAATTCAGTCCCAAAACACCCGAAAATTCGATATTTAGAGGTCCCAGAAGGTACATGCCTACTCCGTGTTAGAGTATTTTTAAAATACAGGCCAAAAATATACTGAAAATCGATCTTTTAGGTGCCAGGGCAAAAGTCGATATGTGCATGCATCTTCTGTACCCGTTTATATCTCAAATTCTGGCCCTAAACACCCGAAAATTCGATATTTTGGGGTCCCAGAAGCGATCTGTACATGCCTACTCCGTGTTAGAGTATTTTCAAAATTCAGGCCCAAAACATGCTGAAAATCGATATTTTTGGTGCCCAAAGTCAATATGTGCGTGTATCTTCTGTACCCGTTTATATCTCAAATTCAGGCTCAAAACACCCGAAAATTCAATATTTTGGGGTCCCAGAAGCAATCTGTACATGCCTACACAGTGCTAGAATATTTTCAAAATATAGGCTAAAAACATGTTAAAAATCGACATTTTAGGTGCCAAAAAATCGATATCTCAAATTCAGTCCCAAAACACCCGAAAATTCGATATTTAGAGGTCCCAGAAGGTATCTGTACATGCCTACTCCGTGTTAGAGTATTTTCAAAATTAAGGCCCAAAACATGCTGAAAATCGATATTTTTGGTGCCCAAAGTCAAGATGTGCATGTATCTTCTGTACCCGTTTATATCTCAAATTCAGGCTCAAATCACCCGAAAATTCGATATTTTGGGGTCCCAGAAGCAATCTGTACATGCCTACTCAGTGCTAGAATATTTTCAAAATATAGGCTAAAAACATGCTAAAAATCGACATTTTAGGTGCCAAAAAATCGATATCTCAAATTCAGTCCCAAAACACCCGAAAATTCGATATTTAGAGGTCCCAGAAGGTATCTGTACATGCCTACTCCGTGTTAGAGTATTTTCAAAATACAGGCCCAAAACATGCTGAAAATCGATATTTTAGATGCCCAAAGTCAATATGTGCATGTATCTTCTGTACCCGTTTATATCTCAAATTCAGGCTCAAAACACCCGAAAATTCAATATTTTGGGGTCCCAGAAGTAATCCGTACATGCCTACACAGTGCTAGAATATTTTCAAAATATAGGCTAAAAACATGCTAAAAATCGATCTTTTAGGTGCCAAAAAATCGATATCTCAAATTCAGTCCCAAAACACCCGAAAATTCGATATTTAGAGGTCCCAGAAGGTATCTGTACATGCCTACTCCGTGTTAGAGTATTTTCAAAATACAGGCCAAAAACATACTGAAAATCGATCTATTAGGTGGCCAAAAGTCGATATGTGCATGCATCTTCTGTACCCGTTTATATCTCAAATTCTGGCCCTAAACACCCGAAAATTCGATATTTTGGGGTCCCAGAAGCGATCTGTACATGCCTACTCCGTGTTAGAGTATTTTCAAAATTCAGGCCTAAAACATGCTGAAAATCGATATTTTTGGTGCCCAAAGTCAATATGTGCATGTATCTTCTGTACCCGTTTATATCTCAAATTCAGGCTCAAAACACCCGAAAATTCAATATTTTGGGGTCCCAGAAGCAATCTGTACATGCCTACACAGTGCTAGAATATTTTCAAAATATAGGCTAAAAACATGCTAAAAATCGACATTTTAGGTGCCAAAAAATCGATATCTCAAATTCAGTCCCAAAACACCCGAAAATTCGATATTTAGAGGTCCCAGAAGGTATCTGTACATGCCTACTCCGTGTTAGAGTATTTTCAAAATACAGGCCAAAAACATACTGAAAATCGATATTTTAGGTGCCCAAAAGTCGATATGTGCATTCATCTTCTGTACCCGTTTATATCTCAAATTCTGGCCCTAAACACCCGAAAATTCGATATTTTGGGGTCCCAGAAGCGATTTGTACATGCCTACTCCGTGTTAGAGTATTTTCAAAATTCAGGCCCAAAACATGCTGAAAATCGATATTTTTGGTGCCCAAAGTCAATATGTGCATGTATCTTCTGTACCCGTTTATATCTCGAATTCAGGCTCAAAAAACCCGAAAATTCAATATTTTGGGGTCCCAGAAGCAATCTGTACATGCCTACACAGTGCTAGAATATTTTCAAAATATAGGCTAAAAACATGCTAAAAATCGACATTTTAGGTGCCAAAAAATCGATATCTCAAATTCAGTCCCAAAACACCCGAAAATTCGATATTTAGAGGTCCCAGAAGGTATCTGTACATGCCTACTCCGTGTTAGAGTATTTTCAAAATTAAGGCCCAAAACATGCTGAAAATCGATATTTTTGGTGCCCAAAGTCAATATGTGCATGTATCTTCTGTACCCGTTTATATCTCAAATTCAGGCTCAAAACACCCGAAAATTCGATATTTTGGGGTCCCAGAAGCAATCTGTACATGCCTACTCAGTGCTAGAATATTTTCAAAATATAGGCTAAAAACATGCTAAAAATCGACATTTTAGGTGCCAAAAAGTCGATATCTCAAATTCAGTCCCAAAACACCCGAAAATTCGATATTTAGAGGTCCCAAAAGGTATCTGTACATGCCTATTCCGTGTTAGAGTATTTTCAAAATACATGCTCAAAACATACTGAAAATCGATCTTTTAGGTGCACAAAAGTCGATATGTGCATGCATCTTTAGTACCCGTTTATATCTCAAATTCAGGCTCAAAACACCCGAAAATTCAATATTTTGGGGTCCCAGAAGCAATCTGTACATGCCTACTCAGTGTTAGAGTATTTTCAAAATACAGGCCCAAAACATGATGAAAATTGATATTTTAGATGCCCAAAGTCAATATGTGCATGTATCTTCTGTACCCGTTTATATCTCAAATTCAGGCTCAAAACACCCGAAAATTCAATATTTTGGGGTCCCAGAAGCAATCTGTACATGCCTACACAGTGCTAGAATATTTTCAAAATATAGGCTAAAAACATGCTAAAAATCGACATTTTAGGTGCCAAAAAATCGATATCTCAAATTCAGTCCCAAAACACCCGAAAATTCGATATTTAGAGGTCCCAGAAGCGATGTTAGAGTATTTTCAAAATACATGCTCAAAACATACTGAAAATCGATCTTTTAGGTGCACAAAAGTCGATATGTGCATGCATCTTCTGTACCCGTTTATATCTCAAATTCAGGCTCAAAACACCCGAAAATTCAATATTTTGGGGTCCCAGAAGCAATCTGTACATGCCTACTCAGTGTTAGAGTATTTTCAAAATACAGGCCAAAAACATACTGAAAATCGATCTTTTAGGTGGCCAAAAGTCGATATGTGCATGCATCTTCTGTACCCGTTTATATCTCAAATTCTGGCCCTAAGCACCCGAGAATTCGATATTTTGGGGTCCCAGAAGCGATCTGTACATGCCTACTCCGTGTTAGAGTATTTTCAAAATTCAGGCCCAAAACATGCTGAAAATCGATATTTTAGATGCCCAAAGTCAATATGTTCATGTATCTTCTGTACCGGTTTATATCTCAAATTAAGGCTCAAAACACCCGAAAATTCAATATTTTGGGGTCCCAGAAGCAATCTGTACATGCCTACACAGTGCTAGAATATTTTCAAAATATAGGCTAAAAACATGCTAAAAATCGACATTTTAGGTGCCAAAAAATCGATATCTCAAATTCAGTCCCAAAACACCCGAAAATTAGATATTTAGAGGTCCCAGAAGGTATCTGTACATGCCTACTCCGTGTTAGAGTATTTTCAAAATACAGGCCAAAAACATACTGAAAATCGATCTTTTAGGTGCTCAAAAGTCGTAATGTGCATGCATCTTCTGTACCCGTTTATATCTCAAATTCTGGCCCTAAACACCCGAAAATTCGATATTTTGGGGTCCCAGAAGCGATCTGTATATGCCTACTCCGTGTTAGAGTATTTTCAAAATTCAGGCCCAAAACATGCTGAAAATCGAAATTTTTGGTGCCCAAAGTCAATATGTACATGTACCCTCTGAACCCGTTTATATCTCAAATTCAGGCTCAAAACACCCCAAAATTCAATATTTTGTGGTACCAGAAGCAATCTGTACAGTGCTAGAATATTTTCAAAATATAGGCTAAAAACATGCTAAAAATCGATCTTTTAGGTGCCAAAAAGTCGATATCTCAAATTCAGTCCCAAAACACCCGAAAATTCGATATTTAGGGGTCCCAGAAGCGATCTGTACATGCCTACTCCGTGTTAGAGTATTTTTAAAATACATGCTCAAAACATACTTCATGAAAATCGATCTTTTAGGTGCACAAAAGTCGATATGTGCATGCATCTTCAGTACCCGTTTATATCTCAAATTCAGACTCAAAACACCCGAAAATTCAATATTTTGTGGTCCCAGAAGCAATCTGTACATGCCTACTCAGTGTTAGAGTATTTTCAAAATACAGGCCCATAACATGCTAATAATCGATATTTTAGATGCCCAAAGTCAATATGTGCATGTATCTTCTGTACCCGTTTATATCTCAAATTCAGGCTCAAAACACCCGAAAATTCAATATTTTGGGGTCCCAGAAGCAATCTGTACAGTGCTAGAATATTTTCAAAATATAGGCTAAAAACATGCTAAAAATCGATCTTTTAGGTGCCAAAAAGTCGATATCTCAAATTCAGTCCCAAAACACCCGAAAATTCGATATTTACGGGCCCCAGAAGCGATCTGTACATGCCTACTCCGTGTTAGAGTATTTTCAAAATACATGCCCAAAACATACTGAAAATCGATCTTTTAGGTGCACAAAAGTCGATCCGTGCATGCATCTTCAGTACCCGTTTATATCTCAAATTCAGGCTCAAAACACCCGAAAATTCAATATTTTGGGGTCCCAGAAGCAATCTGTACATGCCTACCCAGTGTTAGAGTATTTTCAAAATACAGGCCCAAAACATGCTGAAAATCGATATTTTAGATGCCCAAAGTCAATATGTGCATGTATCTTCTGTACCCGTTTATATCTCAAATTCAGGCTCAAAACACCCGAAAATTCAATATTTTGGGGTCCCAGAAGCAATCTGTACATGCCTACACAGTGCTAGAATATTTTCAAGATATAGGCGAAAAACATGCTAAAAATCGACATTTTAGGTGCCAAAAAATCGATATCTCAAATTCAGTCCCAAAACACCCGAAAATTCGATATTTAGGGGTCCCAGAAGGTATCTGTACATGCCTACTCCGTGTTAGAGTATTTTCAAAATAACGGCCAAAAACATACTGAAAATCGATCTTTTAGGTGCCCAAAAGACGATATGTGCATGCATCTTCTGTACCCGTTTATATCTCAAATTCAGGCCCTAAACACCCGAAAATTCGATATTTTGGGGTCCCAGAAGCGATCTGTACATGCCTACTCCGTGTTAGAGTATTTTCAAAATTCAGTCCCAAAACATGCTGAAAATCGATATTTTTGGTGCCCAAAGTCAATATGTGCATGTATCTTCTGTACCCGTTTATATCTCAAATTCAGGCTCAAAACACCCGAAAATTCAATATTTTGGGGTCCCAGAAGCAATCTGTACATGCCTACACAGTGCTAGAATATTTTCAAGATATAGGCGAAAAACATGCTAAAAATCGACATTTTAGGTGCCAAAAATTCGATATCTCAAATTCAGTCCCAAAACACCCGAAAATTCGATATTTAGAAGTCCCAGAAGGTATCTGTACATGCCTACTCCGTGTTAGAGTATTTTCAAAATAACGGCCAAAAACATACTGAAAATCGATCTTTTAAGTGCCCAAAAGTCGATATGTGCATGCATCTTCTGTACCCGTTTATATCTCAAATTCAGGCCCTAAACACCCGAAAATTCGATATTTTGGGGTCCCAGAAGCGATCTGTACATGCCTACTCCGTGTTAGAGTATTTTCAAAATTCAGTCCCAAAACATGCTGAAAATCGATATTTTTGGTGCCCAAAGTCAATATGTGCATGTATCTTCTGTACCCGTTTATATCTCAAATTCAGGCTCAAAACACCCGAAAATTCAATATTTTGGGGTCCCAGAAGCAATCTGTATATGCCTACACAGTGCTAGAATATTTTCAAAATATAGGCTAAAAACATGCTAAAAATCGACATTTTAGGTGCCGAAAAATCGATATCTCAAATTCAGGCTCAAAACACCCGAAAATTCAATATTTTGGGGTCCCAGAAGCAATCTGTACAGTGCTAGAATATTTTCAAAATATAGGCTAAAAACATGCTAAAAATCGATCTTTTAGGTGCCAAAAAGTCGATATCTCAAATTCAGTCCCAAAACACCCGAAAAACCGATATTTAGGGGTCCCAGAAGCGATCTGTACATGCCTACTCCGTGTTAGAGTATTTTCAAAATACATGCTCAAAACATACTGAAAATCGATCTTTTAGCTGCACAAAAGTCGATATGTGCATGCATCTTCAGTACCCGTTTATATCTCAAATTCAGGCTCAAAACACCCGAAAATTCAATATTTTGGGGTCCCAGAAGCAATCTGTACATGCCTACCCAGTGTTAGAGTATTTTCAAAATACAGGCCAAAAACATACTGAAAATCGATCTTTTAGGTGGCCAAAAGTCGATATATGCATGCATCTTCTGTACCCGTTTATATCTCAAATTCTGGCCCTAAACACCCGAGAATTCGATATTTTGGGGTCCCAGAAGCTATCTATACATGCCTACTCCGTGTTAGAGTATTTTCAAAATTCAGGCCCAAAACATGCTGAAAATCGATATTTTAGATGCCCAAAGTCAATATGTGCATGTATCTTCTGTACCCGTTTATATCTCAAATTCAGGCTCAAAACACCCGAAAATTCAATATTTTTGGGTCCCAGAAGCAATCTGTACATGCCTACACAGTCCTAGAATATTTTCAAAATATAGGCTAAAAACATGCTAAAAATCGACATTTTAGGTGCCAAAAAATCGATATCTCAAATTCAGTCCCAAAACACCCGAAAATTCGATATTTAGAGGTCCCAGAAGGTATCTGTACATGCCTACTCAGTGTTAGAGTATTTTCAAAATACAGGCCAAAAACATACTGAAAATCGATGTTTTAGGTGCCCAAAAGTCGATATGTGCATGTATCTTCTGTACCCGTTTATATCTCAAATTCAGGCCCTAAACACCCGAAAATTTGATATTTTAGGGTCCCAGAAGCGATCTGTACATGCCTACTCCGTGTTAGAGTATTTTCAAAATTCAGTCCCAAAACATGCTGAAAATCGATATTTTTGGTGCCCAAAGTCAATATGTGCATGTATCTTCTGTACCCGTTTATATCTCAAATTCAGGCTCAAAACACCCGAAAATTCAATATTTTAGGGTCCCAGAAGCAATCTGTACATGCCTACACAGTGCTAGAATATTTTCAAGATATAGGCGAAAAACATGCTAAAAATCGACATTTTAGGTGCCAAAAATTCGATATCTCAAATTCAGTCCCAAAACACCCGAAAATTCGATATTTAGAGGTCCCAGAAGGTATCTGTACATGCCTACTCCGTGTTAGAGTATTTTCAAAATAACGGCCAAAAACATACTGAAAATCGATCTTTTAGGTGCCCAAAAGTCGATATGTGCATGCATCTTCAGTACCCGTTTATATCTCAAATTCAGGCCCTAAACACCCGAAAATTCGATATTTTGGGGTCCCAGAAGCGATCTGTACATGCCTAATCCGTGTTAGAGTATTTTCAAAATTCAGTCCCAAAACATGCTGAAAATCGATATTTTTAGTACCCAAAGTCAATATGTGCATGTATCTTCTGTACCCGTTTATATCTCAAATTCAGGCTCAAAACACCCGAAAATTCAATATTTTTGGGTCCCAGAAGCAATCTGTACATGCCTACACAGTCCTAGAATATTTTCAAAATATAGGCTAAAAACATGCTAAAAATCGACATTTTAGGTGCCAAAAAATCGATATCTCAAATTCAGTCCCAAAACACCCGAAAATTCGATATTTAGAGGTCCCAGAAGGTATCTGTACATGCCTACTCCGTGTTAGAGTATTTTCAAAATACAGGCCAAAAACATACTGAAAATCGATGTTTTAGGTGCCCAAAAGTCGATATGTGCATGTATCTTCTGTACCCGTTTATATCTCAAATTCAGGCCCTAAACACCCGAAAATTTGATATTTTAGGGTCCCAGAAGCGATCTGTACATGCCTACTCCGTGTTAGAGTATTTTCAAAATTCAGTCCCAAAACATGCTGAAAATCGATATTTTTGGTGCCCAAAGTCAATATGTGCATGTATCTTCTGTACCCGTTTATATCTCAAATTCAGGCTCAAAATACCCGAAAATTCAATATTTTAGGGTCCCAGAAGCAATCTGTACATGCCTACACAGTGCTAGAATATTTTCAAGATATAGGCGAAAAACATGCTAAAAATCGACATTTTAGGTGCCAAAAATTCGATATCTCAAATTCAGTCCCAAAACACCCGAAAATTCGATATTTAGAGGTCCCAGAAGGTATCTGTACATGCCTACTCCGTGTTAGAGTATTTTCAAAATAACGGCCAAAAACATACTGAAAATCGATCTTTTAGGTGCCCAAAAGTCGATATGTGCATGCATCTTCAGTACCCGTTTATATCTCAAATTCAGGCCCTAAACACCCGAAAATTCGATATTTTGGGGTCCCAGAAGCGATTTGTACATGCCTACTCCGTGTTAGAGTATTTTCAAAATTCAGTCCCAAAACATGCTGAAAATCGATATTTTTGGTACCCAAAGTCAATATGTGCATGTATCTTCTGTACCCGTTTATATCTCAAATTCAGGCTCAAAACACCCGAAAATTCAATATTTTGGGGTCCCAGAAGCAATCTGTATATGCCTACACAGTGCTAGAATATTTTCAAAATATAGGCTAAAAACATGCTAAAAATCGACATTTTAGGTGCCGAAAAATCGATATCTCAAATTCAGGCTCAAAACACCCTAAAATTCAATATTTTGGGGTCCCAGAAGCAATCTGTACAGTGCTAGAATATTTTCAAAATATAGGCTAAAAACATGCTAAAAATCGATCTTTTAGGTGCCAAAAAGTCGATATCTCAAATTCAGTCCCAAAACACCCGAAAAACCGATATTTAGGGGTCCCAGAAGCGATCTGTACATGCCTACTCCGTGTTAGAGTATTTTCAAAATACATGCTCAAAACATACTGAAAGTCGATCTTTTAGGTGCACAAAAGTCGATATGTGCATGCATCTTCAGTACCCGTTTATATCTCAAATTCAGGCACAAAACACCCGAAAATTCAATATTTTGGGGTCCCAGAAGCAATCTGTACATGCCTACTCAGTGTTAGAGTATTTTCAAAATACAGGCCAAAAACATACTGAAAATCGATCTTTTAGGTGGCCAAAAGTCGATATGTGCATGCATCTTCTGTACCCGTTTATATCTCAAATTCTGGCCCTAAACACCCGAGAATTCGATATTTTGGGGTCCCAGAAGCTATCTATACATGCCTACTCCGTGTTAGAGTATTTTCAAAATTCAGGCCCAAAACATGCTGAAAATCGATATTTTAGATGCCAAAAGTCAATATGTGCATGTATCTTCTGTACCCGTTTATATCTCAAATTCAGGCTCAAAACACCCGAAAATTCAATATTTTGGGGTCCCAGAAGCAATCTGTACATGCCTACACAGTGCTAGAATATTTTCAAAATATAGGCTAAAAACATGCTAAAAATCGACATTTTAGGTGCCAAAAAATCGATATCTCAAATTCAGTCCCAAAACACCCGAAAATTCGATATTTAGAGGTCCCAGAAGGTATCTGTACATGCCTACTCCGTGTTAGAGTATTTTCAAAATACATGCTCAAAACATACTGAAAATCGATCTTTTAGGTGCCCAAAAGTCGATATGTGCATGCATCTTCAGTACCCGTTTATATCTCAAATTCAGGCTCAAAACACCCGAAAATTCAATATTTTGGGGTCCCAGAAGCAATCTGTACATGCCTACTCAGTGTTAGAGTATTTTCAAAATACAGGCCCAAAACATGCTGAAAATCGATATTTTAGATGCCCAAAGTCAATATGTGCATGTATCTTCTGTACCCGTTTATATCTCAAATTCAGGCTCAAAACACCCAAAAATTCAATATTTTGGGGTCCCAGAAGCAATCTGTACAGTGCTAGAATATTTTCAAAATATAGGCTAAAAACATGCTAAAAATCGACATTTTAGGTGCCAAAAAATCGATATCTCAAATTCAGTCCCAAAACACCCGAAAATTCGATATTTAGAGGTCCCAGAAGGTATCTGTACATGCCTACTCCGTGTTAGAGTATTTTCAAAATACAGGCCAAAAACATACTGAAAATCGATCTTTTAGGTGCCCAAAAGTCGATATGTGCATGCATCTTCAGTACCCGTTTATATCTCAAATTCTGGCCCTAAACACCCGACAAGTCGATATTTTGTGCTCCCAGAAGCGATCTGTACATGCCTACTCCGTGTTAGAGTATTTTCAAAATTCAGGCCCAAAACATGCTGAAAATCGATATTTTTGGTGCCCAAAGTCAATATGTGCATGTATCTTCTGTACCCGTTTATATCTCAAATTCAGGCTCAAAACTCCCGAAAATTCAATATTTTGGGGTCCCAGAAGCAATCTGTACATGCCTACTCAGTGCTAGAATATTTTCAAAATATAGGCTAGAAATATGCTAAAAATCGATCTTTTAGGTGCCAAAAAGTCGATATCTCAAATTCAGACGCAAAACACCCGAAAATTCGATATTTAAGGGTCCTAGAAGCGATCTGTACATGCCTACTCCGTGTTAGAGTATTTTCAAAATACATGCTCAAAACATACTGAAAATCGATCTTTTAGGTGCACAAAAGTCGATATGTGCATGCATCTTCAGTACCCGTTTATATCTCAAATTCAGGCTCAAAACACCCGAAAATTCAATATTTTGGGGTCCCAGAAGCAATCTGTACATGCCTACTCAGTGTTAGAGTATTTTCATAATACAGGCCCAAATCATGCTGAAAATCGATATTTTAGATGCCCAAAGTCAATATGTGCATGTATCTTCTGTACCCGTTTATATCTCAAATTCAGGCTTAAAAAACCCGAAAATTCAATATTTTGGGGTCCCAGAAGCAATCTGTACATGCCTACACAGTGCTAGAATATTTTCAAAATATAGGCTAAAAACATGCTAAAAATTGACATTTTAGGTACCAAAAAATCGATATCTCAAATTCAGTCCCAAAACACCCGAAAATTCGATATTTAGAGGTCCCAGAAGGTATCTGTACATGCCTACTCCGTGTTAGAGTATTTTTAAAATTACAGGTCAAAAACATACTGAAAATCGATCTTTTAGGTGCCCAAAAGTCGATATGTGCATGCATCTTCTGTACCCGTTTATATCTCAAATTCTGGCCCTAAACACCCGAAAATTCGATATTTTGGGGTCCCAGAAGCGATCTGTACATGCCTACTCCGTGTTAGAGTATTTTCAAAATTCAGTCCCAAAACATGCTGAAAATCGATATTTTTGGTGCCCAAAGTCAATATGTGCATGTATCTTCTGTACCCGTTTATATATCAAATTCAGGCTCAAAACACCCGAAAATTCAATATTTTGGGGTCCCAGAAGCAATCTGTACAGTGCTAGAATACTTTCAAAATATAGGCTAAAAACATGCTAAAAATCGATCTTTTAGGTGCCAAAAAGTCGATATCTCAAATTCAGTCCCAAAACACCCGAAAATTCGATATTTAGGGGTCCCAGAAGCGATCTGTACATGCCTACTCCGTGTTAGAGTATTTTCAAAATACATGCTCAAAACATACTGAAAATCGATCTTTTAGGTGCACAAAAGTCGATAAGTGCATGCATCTTCAGTACCCGTTTATATCTCAAATTCAGGCTCAAAACACACGAAAATTCAATATTTTGGGGTCCCAGAAGCAATCTGTACATGACAACTCAGTGTTAGAGTATTTTCAAAATACAGGCCAAAAACATACTGAAAATCGATCTTTTAGGTGCCCAAAAGTCGATATGTGCATGCATCTTCTGTACCCGTTTATATCTCAAATTCTGGCCCTAAACACCCGAAAATTCGATATTTTGGGGTCCCAGAAGCGATCTGTACTGTATTTTCAAAATTCAGGCCCAAAACATGCTGAAAATCGATATTTTTGGTGCCCAAAGTCAATATGTGCATGTATCTTCTGTACCCGTTTATATCTCAAATTCAGGCTCAAAACACCCGAAAATTCAATATTTTGGGGTCCCAGAAGCAATCTGTACATGCCTACACAGTGCTAGAATATTTTTAAAATATAGGCTAAAAACATGCTAAAAATCGACATTTTAGGTGCCAAAAAATCGATATCTCAAATTCAGTCCCAAAACACCCGAAAATTCGATATTTAGAGGTCCCAGAAGGTATCTGTACATGCCTACTCCGTGTTAGAGTATTTTCAAAATACAGGCCAAAAACATACTGAAAATCGATCTTTTAGGTGGCCAAAAGTCGATATGTGCATGCATTTTCTGTACCCGTTAATATCTCAAATTCTGGCCCTAAACACCCGAAAATTCGATATTTTGGGGTCCCAGAAGCGATCTGTACATGCCTACTCCGTGTTAGAGTATTTTCAAAATTCAGGACAAAAACATGCTGAAAATCGATATTTTTGGTGCCCAAAGTCAATATGTGCCTGTATCTTCTGTACCCGTTTATATCTCAAATTCAGGCTCAAAACACCCGAAAATTCAATATTTTGGGGTCCCAGAAGCAATCTGTACAGTGCTAGAATATTTTCAAAATATAGGCTAAAAACATGCTAAAAATCGATCTTTTAGGTGCCAAAAAGTCGATATCTCAAATTCAGTCCCAAAACACCCGAAAATTCGATATTTAGGGGTCCCAGAAGCGATCTGTACATGCCTACTCCGTGTTAGAGTATTTTCAAAATACATGCTCAAAACATACTGAAAATCGAACTTTTAGGTGCACAAAAGTCGATATGTGCATGCATCTTCAGTACCCGTTTATATCTCAAATTCAGGCTCAAAACACCCGAAAATTCAATATTTTGGGGTCCCAGAAGCAATCTGTACATGCCTACTCAGTGTTAGAGTATTTTCAAAATACAGGCCCAAAACATTCTGAAAATCGATATTTTAGATGCCCAAAGTCAATATGTGCATGTATCTTCTGTACTCGTTTATATCTCAAATTCAGGCTCAAAACACCCGAAAATTCAATATTTTGGGGTCCCAGAAGCAATCTGTACATGCCTACTCAGTGTTAGAGTATTTTCAAAATACAGGCCAAAAACATACTGAAAATCGATCTTTTAGGTGGCCAAAAGTCGATATGTGCATGCATCTTCTGTACCCGTTTATATCTCAAATTCTGGCCCTAAACACCCGAGAATTCGATATTTTGGGGTCCCAGAAGCGATCTGTACATGCCTACTCCGTGTTAGAGTATTTTCAAAATTCAGGCCCAAAACATGCTGAAAATCGATATTTTAGATGCCCAAAGTCAATATGTGCATGTATCTTCTGTACCCGTTTATATCTCAAATTAAGGCTCAAAACACCCGAAAATTCAATATTTTGGGGTCCCAGAAGCAATCTGTACATGCCTACACAGTGCTAGAATATTTTCAAAATATAGGCTAAAAACATGCTAAAAATCGACATTTTAGGTGCCAAAAAATCGATATCTCAAATTCAGTCCCAAAACACCCGAAAATTCGATATTTAGAGGTCCCAGAAGGTATCTGTACATGCCTACTCCGTGTTAGAGTATTTTCAAAATACAGGCCAAAAACATACTGAAAATCGATCTTTTAGGTGCCCAAAAGTCGATATGTGCATGCATCTTCTGTACCCGTTTATATCTCAAATTCTGGCCCAAAACACCCGAAAATTCGATATTTTTGGGTCCCAGAAGCGATCTGTATATGCCTACTCCGTGTTAGAGTATTTTCAAAATTCAGGCCCAAAACATGCTGAAAATCGAAATTTTTGGTGCCCAAAGTCAATATGTGCATGTACCTTCTGTACCCGTTTATATCTCAAATTCAGGTTCAAAACACCCGAAAATTCAATATTTTGTGGTACCAGAAGCAATCTATACAGTGCTAGAATATTTTCAAAATATAGGCTAAAAACATGCTAAAAATCGATCTTTTAGGTGCCAAAAAGTCGATATCTCAAATTCAGTCCCAAAACACCCGAAAATTCGATATTTAGGGGTCCCAGAAGCGATCTGTACATGCCTACTCCGTGTTAGAGTATTTTTAAAATACATGCTCAAAACATACTTCATGAAAATCGATCTTTTAGGTGCACAAAAGTCGATATGTGCATGCATCTTCAGTACCTGTTTATATCTCAAATTCAGGCTCAAAACACCCGAAAATTCAATATTTTGGGGTCCCAGAAGCAATCTGTACATGCCTACTCAGTGTTAGAGTATTTTCAAAATACAGGCCCAAAACATGCTGAAAATCGATATTTTAGATGCCCAAAGTCAATATGTGCATGTATCTTCTGTACCCGTTTATATCTCAAATTCAGGCTTAAAACACCCGAAAATTCAATATTTTGGGGTCCCAGAAGCAATCTGTACATGCCTACACAGTGCTAGAATATTTTCAAAATATAGGCTAAAAACATGCTAAAAATTGACATTTTAGGTACCAAAAAATCGATATCTCAAATTCAGTCCCAAAACACCCGAAAATTCGATATTTAGAGGTCCCAGAAGGTATCTGTACATGCCTACTCCGTGTTAGAGTATTTTTAAAATTACAGGTCAAAAACATACTGAAAATCGATCTTTTAGGTGCCCAAAAGTCGATATGTGCATGCATCTTCTGTACCCGTTTATATCTCAAATTCTGGCCCTAAACACCCGAAAATTCGATATTTTGGGGTCCCAGAAGCGATCTGTACATGCCTACTCCGTGTTAGAGTATTTTCAAAATTCAGTCCCAAAACATGCTGAAAATCGATATTTTTGGTGCCCAAAGTCAATATGTGCATGTATCTTCTGTACCCGTTTATATATCAAATTCAGGCTCAAAACACCCGAAAATTCAATATTTTGGGGTCCCAGAAGCAATCTGTACAGTGCTAGAATACTTTCAAAATATAGGCTAAAAACATGCTAAAAATCGATCTTTTAGGTGCCAAAAAGTCGATATCTCAAATTCAGTCCCAAAACACCCGAAAATTCGATATTTAGGGGTCCCAGAAGCGATCTGTACATGCCTACTCCGTGTTAGAGTATTTTCAAAATACATGCTCAAAACATACTGAAAATCGATCTTTTAGGTGCACAAAAGTCGATAAGTGCATGCATCTTCAGTACCCGTTTATATCTCAAATTCAGGCTCAAAACACACGAAAATTCAATATTTTGGGGTCCCAGAAGCAATCTGTACATGACAACTCAGTGTTAGAGTATTTTCAAAATACAGGCCAAAAACATACTGAAAATCGATCTTTTAGGTGCCCAAAAGTCGATATGTGCATGCATCTTCTGTACCCGTTTATATCTCAAATTCTGTCCCTAAACACCCGAAAATTCGATATTTTGGGGTCCCAGAAGCGATCTGTACTGTATTTTCAAAATTCAGGCCCAAAACATGCTGAAAATCGATATTTTTGGTGCCCAAAGTCAATATGTGCATGTATCTTCTGTACCCGTTTATATCTCAAATTCAGGCTCAAAACACCCGAAAATTCAATATTTTGGGGTCCCAGAAGCAATCTGTACATGCCTACACAGTGCTAGAATATTTTCAAAATATAGGCTAAAAACATGCTAAAAATCGACATTTTAGGTGCCAAAAAATCGATATCTCAAATTCAGTCCCAAAACACCCGAAAATTCGATATTTAGAGGTCCCAGAAGGTATCTGTACATGCCTACTCCGTGTTAGAGTATTTTCAAAATACAGGCCAAAAACATACTGAAAATCGATCTTTTAGGTGGCCAAAAGTCGATATGTGCATGCATTTTCTGTACCCGTTAATATCTCAAATTCTGGCCCTAAACACCCGAAAATTCGATATTTTGGGGTCCCAGAAGCGATCTGTACATGCCTACTCCGTGTTAGAGTATTTTCAAAATTCAGGCCAAAAACATGCTGAAAATCGATATTTTTGGTGCCCAAAGTCAATATGTGCCTGTATCTTCTGTACCCGTTTATATCTCAAATTCAGGCTCAAAACACCCGAAAATTCAATATTTTGGGGTCCCAGAAGAAATCTGTACAGTGCTAGAATATTTTCAAAATATAGGCTAAAAACATGCTAAAAATCGATCTTTTAGGTGCCAAAAAGTCGATATCTCAAATTCAGTCCCAAAACACCCGAAAATTCGATATTTAGGGGTCCCAGAAGCGATCTGTACATGCCTACTCCGTGTTAGAGTATTTTCAAAATACATGCTCAAAACATACTGAAAATCGAACTTTTAGGTGCACAAAAGTCGATATGTGCATGCATCTTCAGTACCCGTTTATATCTCAAATTCAGGCTCAAAACACCCGAAAATTCAATATTTTGGGGTCCCAGAAGCAATCTGTACATGCCTACTCAGTGTTAGAGTATTTTCAAAATACAGGCCCAAAACATTCTAAAAATCGATATTTTAGATGCCCAAAGTCAATATGTGCATGTATCTTCTGTACTCGTTTATATCTCAAATTCAGGCTCAAAACACCCGAAAATTCAATATTTTGGGGTCCCAGAAGCAATCTGTACATGCCTACTCAGTGTTAGAGTATTTTCAAAATACAGGCCAAAAACATACTGAAAATCGATCTTTTAGGTGGCCAAAAGTCGATATGTGCATGCATCTTCTGTACCCGTTTATATCTCAAATTCTGGCCCTAAACACCCGAGAATTCGATATTTTGGGGTCCCAGAAGCGATCTGTACATGCCTACTCCGTGTTAGAGTATTTTCAAAATTCAGGCCCAAAACATGCTGAAAATCGATATTTTAGATGCCCAAAGTCAATATGTGCATGTATCTTCTGTACCCGTTTATATCTCAAATTAAGGCTCAAAACACCCGAAAATTCAATATTTTGGGGTCCCAGAAGCAATCTGTACATGCCTACACAGTGCTAGAATATTTTCAAAATATAGGCTAAAAACATGCTAAAAATCGACATTTTAGGTGCCAAAAAATCGATATCTCAAATTCAGTCCCAAAACACCCGAAAATTCGATATTTAGTGGTCCCAGAAGGTATCTGTACATGACTACTCCGTGTTAGAGTATTTTCAAAATACAGGCCAAAAACATACTGAAAATCGATCTTTTAGGTGCCCAAAAGTCGATATGTGCATGCATCTTCTGTACTCGTTTATATCTCAAATTCTGGCCCTAAACACCCGAAAATTCGATATTTTGGGGTCCCAGAAGCGATTTGTACATGACTACTCCGTGTTAGAGTATTTTCAAAATTCAGGCCCAAAACATGCTTAAAATCGATATTTTTGGTGCCCAAAGTCAATATGTGCATGTATCTTCTGTACCCGTTTATATCTCAAATTCAGGCTCAAAACACCCGAAAATTCAATATTTTGGGGTCCCAGAAGCAATCTGTACATGCCTACTCAGTGCTAGAATATTTTCAAAATATAGGCTAAAAACATGCTAAAAATCGATCTGTTAGGTGCCAAAAAGTCGATATCTCAAATTCAGTCCCAAAACACCCGAAAATTCGATATTTAAAGGTCCCAGAAGGTATCTGTCCATGCCTACTCCGTGTTAGAGTATTTTCAAAATACATGCTCAAAACATACTGAAAATCGATCTTTTAGGTGCACAAAAGTCGATATGTGCATGCATCTTCAGTACCCGTTTATATCTCAAATTCAGGCTCAAAACACCCGAAAATTCAATATTTTGGGGTCCCAGAAGCAATCTGTACATGCCTACTCAGTGTTAGAGTATTTTCAAAATACAGGCCCAAAACATGCTGAAAATCGATAATTTAGATGACCAAAGTCAATATGTGCATGTATCTTCTGTACCCGTTTATATCTCAAATTCAGGCTCAAAACACCCGAAAATTCAATATTTTGGGGTCCCAGATGCAATCTGTACATGCCTACACAGTGCTAGAATATTTTCAAAATATATGCTAAAAACATGCTAAAAATCGACATTTTAGGTGCCAAAAAATCGATATCTCAAATTCAGTCCCAAAACACCCGGAAATTCGATATTTAGAGATCCCAGAAGGTATCTGTACATGCCTACTCCGTTTTAGAGTATTTTCAAATGCAGGCCAAAAACATACTGAAAATCGATCTTTTAGGTGCCTAAAAGTCGATATGTGCATGCATCTTCTGTACCCGTTTATATCTCAAATACTGGCCCTAAACACCCGAAAATTCGATATTTTGGGGTCCCAGAAGCGATCTGTACATGCCTACTCCGTGTTAGAGTATTTTCAAAATTCAGGCCCAAAACATGCTTAAAATCGATATTTTTAGTGCCCAAAGTCAATATGTGTATGTATCTTCTGTACCCGTTTATATCTCAAATTCAGGCTCAAAACACCCGAAAATTCAATATTTTGGGGTCCCAGAAGCAATCTGTACATGCCTACTCAGTGCTAGAATATTTTCAAAATATAGGCTAAAGACATGCTAAAAATCGATATTTTAGGTGCCAAAAAGTCGATATCTCAAATTCAGTCCCAAAACATCCGAAAATTCGATATTTAGGGGTCCCAGAAGCGATCTGTACATGCCTACTCCGTGTTAGAGTATTTTCAAAATACATGCTCAAAACATACTGAAAATCGATCTTTTAGGTGCACAAAAGTCGATATGTGCATGCATCTTCAGTACCCGTTTATATCTCAAATTCAGGCTCAAAACACCCGAAAATTCAATATTTTGGGGTCCCAGAAGCAATCTGTACATGCCTACTCAGTGTTAGAGTATTTTCAAAATACAGGCCCAAAACATGCTGAAAATCGGTATTTTAGATGCCCAAAGTCAATATGTGCATGTATCTTCTGTACCCGTTTATATCTCAAATTCAGGCTCAAAACACCCGAAAATTCAATATTTTGGGGTCCCAGAAGCAATCTGTACATGCCTACACAGTGCTAGAATATTTTCAAAATATAGGCTAAAAACATGCTAAAAATCGACATTTTAGGTGCCAAAAAATCGATATCTCAAATTCAGTCCCATAACACCCTAAAATTCGATATTTAGAGGTCCCAGAAGGTATCTGTACATGCCTACTCCGTGTTAGAGTATTTTCAAAATACAAGCCAAAAACATACTGAAAATCGATCTTTTAGGTGCCCAAAAGTCGATATGTGCATGAATCTTCTGTACCCGTTTATATCTCAAATTCTGGCCCTAAACACCCGAAAATTCGATATTTTGGGGTGCCAGAAGCGATCTGTACATGCCTACTCAGTGCTAGAATATTTTCAAAATATAGGCTTAAAACATGCTAAAAATCGATCTTTTAGGTGCCAAAAAGTCGATATCTCAAATTCATTCCCAAAACACCCGCAAATTCGATATTTAGGGGCCCCAGAAGCGATCTGTACAGTCGGCAAAAAAAGTTTCGTTACCATCCCTACGTTAATTTTAACATGGGTAGCCGGTGTTGGGTTGGTACTCTGCCTACTTGGCTGCTAAGCCTTATCATCCGAGACTGATATCGTCTTTGCCTGGGCTGGACAGTACGGGTGGTGGAGGCATTGGTGGTCTGCCTTCGGATGTCGTCACTCATCACTCATCAGTAGCCTAGTAGCTTTCAACGAGATAGGACGGGTGCTCGTTGCTCTTATGCACTGCTATGCCAGCTTAATAAACTTACATTATACCTGTGAAATTCTTACTCTGATGTAATGTTTTGACCATAAAATAAAACCGCCATTTAGTTCCATCCATGGAAGTGGCAAGTGCTTGGCTGAGTGTGTGTAGAAGGTGAGTGACGGCCACACACAGCCTATACCCTACACAGGCCACAATGGTGATAATATGTGGGCCGCGGCCCGTAGCAGTCACAAACATTGCATTCTGTTTCTTTATATCAAAAGTTTAACTAATTTTAAATTAAATTTTGAATGTTCAAGAACTCTTACTATTTAACTAATCATTATTAAACATAAGGAAATGAGTCTGAGTATTTTAGAACAAGAATAACCGTGAAATACCCAGAAAAAGTAGCACGTCATTCCTACTCCCCTGCCCAATAGACACTGAAGAGCACATGGGTTGACGGAGGTATATATAGGACACTCGCGTCACGCCAGGCCTACCACCATTACATCACAGTGTTAAAAGGATGGTAACGAAACTTTTTTTGCCGACTGTACATGCCTACTCCGTGTTAGAGTATTTTCAAAATACATGCTCAAAACATACTGAAAATCGATCTTTTAGGTGCACAAAAGTCGATATGTGCATGCATCTTCAGTACCCGTTTATATCTCAAATTCAGGCTCAAAACACCCGAAAATTCAATATTTTGGGGTCCCAGAAGCAATCTGTACATGCCTACTCAGTGTTAGAGTATTTTCAAAATACAGGCCCAAAACATGCTGAAAATCGATATTTTAGATGCCCAAAGTCAATATGTGCATGTATCTTCTGTACCCGTTTATATCTCAAATTCAGGCTCAAAACACCCGAAAATTCAATATTTTGGGGTCCCAGAAGCAATCTGTACATGCCTACTCAGTGTTAGAGTATTTTCAAAATACAGGCCCAAAACATGCTGAAAATCGATATTTTAGATGCCCAAAGCCAATATCTGCATGTATCTTCTGTACCCGTTTATATCTCAAATTCTGGCCCTAAACACCCGAAAATTCGATATTTTGGGGTCCCAGAAGCAATCTGTACATGCGTACTCAGTGCTAGAATATTTTCAAAATATAGGCTAAAAACATGCTAAAAATCGATCTATTAGGTGCCAAAAAGTCGATATCTCAAATTCAGTCCCAAAACACCCGACAATTCGATATTTTGGGGTCCCAGAAGCGATCTGTACATGCCTACTCCGTGTTAGAGTATTTTCAAAATTCAGGCCCAAAACATGCTGAAAATCGATATTTTTGGTGCCCAAAGTCAATATGTGCATGTATCTTCTGTACCCGTTTATATCTCAAATTCAGGCTCAAAACACCCGAAAATTCAATATTTTGGGGTCCCAGAAGCAATCTGTATATGCCTACTCAGTGCTAGAATATTTTCAAAATATAGGCTAAAAACATGCTAAAAATCGATATTTTAGGTGCCAAAAAGTCGATATCTCAAATTCAGTCCCAAAACATCCGAAAATTCGATATTTAGGGGTCCCAGAAGCGATCTGTACATGCCTACTCCGTGTTAGAGTATTTTCAAAATACATGCTCAAAACATACTGAAAATCGATCTTTTAGGTGCACAAAAGTCGATATGTGCATGCTTCTTCAGTACCCGTTTATATCTCAAATTCAGGCTCAAAACACCCGAAAATTCAATATTTTGGGGTCCCAGAAGCAATCTGTACATGCCTACTCAGTGTTAGAGTATTTTCAAAATACAGGCCCAAAACATGCTGAAAATCGATATTTTAGATGCCCAAAGTCAATATGTGCATGTATCTTCTGTACCCGTTTATATCTCAAATTCAGGCTCAAAACACCCGAAAATTCAATATTTTGGGGTCCCAGAAGCAATCTGTACATGCCTACTCAGTGTTAGAGTATTTTCAAAATACAGGCCCAAAACATGCTGAAAATCGATATTTTAGATGCCCAAAGCCAATATCTGCATGTATCTTCTGTACACGTTTATATCTCAAATTCTGGCCCTAAACATCCGAAAATTCGATATTTTGGGGTCCCAGAAGCAATCTGTACATGCCTACTCAGTGCTAGAATATTTTCAAAATATAGGCTAAAAACATGCTAAAAATCGATCTATTAGGTGCCAAAAAGTCGATATCTCAAATTCAGTCCCAAAACACCCGACAATTCGATATTTTGGGGTCCCAGAAGCGATCTGTACATGCCTACTCCGTGTTAGAGTATTTTCAAAATTCAGGCCCAAAACATGCTGAAAATCGATATTTTTGGTGCCCAAAGTCAATATGTGCATGTATCTTCTGTACCCGTTTATATCTCAAATTCAGGCTCAAAACACCCGAAAATTCAATATTTTGGGGTACCAGAAGCAATCTGTACATGCCTACACAGTGCTAGAATATTTTCAAAATATAAGCTAAAAACATGCTAAAAATCGATATTTTAGGTGCCAAAAAGTCGATATCTCAAATTCAGTCCCAAAACATCCGAAAATTCGATATTTAGGGGTCCCAGAAGCGATCTGTACTTGCCTACTCCGTGTTAGAGTATTTTCAAAATACATGCTCAAAACATACTGAAAATCGATCTTTTAGGTGCACAAAAGTCGATATGTGCATGCTTCTTCAGTACCCGTTTATATCTCAAATTCAGGCTCAAAACACCCGAAAATTCGATATTTTGGGGTCCCAGAAGCAATCTGTACATGCCTACTCCGTGTTAGAGTATTTTCAAAATACAGGCCAAAAACATACTGAAAATCGATCTTTTAGGTGCCCAAAAGTCGATATGTGCATGCATCTTCTGTACCCGTTTATATCTCAAATTCTGGCCCTAAACACCCGAAAATTCGATATTTAGGGGTCCCAGAAGCGATCTGTACATGCCTACTCTGTGCTAGAATATTTTCAAAATATAGGCTTAAAACATGCTAAAAATCGATCTTTTAGTTGCCAAAAAGTCGATATCTCAAATTCAGTCCCAAAACACCCGAAAATTCGATATTTAGGGGCCCCAGAAGCGATCTGTACATGCCTACTCCGTGTTAGAGTATTTTCAAAATACATGCTCAAAACATACTGAAAATCGATCTTTTAGGTGCACAAAAGTCGATATGTGCATGCATCTTCTGTACCCGTTTATATCTCAAATTCTGGCCCTAAACACCCGAAAATTCGATATTTTGGGGTCCCAGAAGCGATCTGTACATGCCTACTCAGTGCTAGAATATTTTCAAAATATAGGCTTAAAACATGCTAAAAATCGATCTTTTAGGTGCCAAAAAGTCGATATCTCAAATTCAGTCCCAAAACACCCGAAAATTCGATATTTAGGGGCCCCAGAAGCAATCTGTACATGCCTACTCCGTGTTAGAGTATTTTCAAAATACATGCTCAAAACATACTGAAAATCGATCTTTTAGGTGCACAAAAGTCGATATGTGCATGCATCTTCAGTACCCGTTTATATCTCAAATTCAGGCTCAAAACACCCGAAAATTCAATATTTTGGGGTCCCAGAAGCAATCTGTCCATGCCTACTCAGTGCTAGAATATTTTCAAAATATAGGCTAAAAACATGCTAAAAATCGATATTTTAGGTCCCAAAAAGTCGATATCTCAAATTCAGTCCCAAAACATAAGAAAATTCGATATTTAGGGGTCCCAGAAGCGATCTGTACATGCCTACTCCGTGTTAGAGTATTTTCAAAATACATGCTCAAAACATACTGAAAATCGATCTTTTAGGTGCACAAAAGTCGATATGTGCATGCTTCTTCAGTACCCGTTTATATCTCAAATTCAGGCTCAAAACACCCGAAAATTCAATATTTTGGGGTCCCAGAAGCAATCTGTACATGCCTACTCAGTGTTAGAGTATTTTTAAAATTCAGGCCCAAAACATGCTGAAAATCGATATTTTAGATGCCCAAAGTCAATATGTGCATGTATCTTCTGTACCCGTTTATATCTCAAATTCAGGCTCAAAACACCCGAAAATTCAATATTTTGGGGTCCCAGAAGCAATCTGTACATGCCTACACAGTGCTAGAATATTTTCAAAATATAGGCTAAAAACATGCTAAAAATCGACATTTTAGGTGCCAAAAATCGATATCTCAAATTCAGTCCCAAAACACCCGAAAATTCGATATTTAGAGGTCCCAGAAGGTATCTGTACATGCCTACTCCGTGTTAGAGTATTTTCAAAATACAGGCTAAAAACATACTGAAAATCGATCTTTTAGGTGCCCAAAAGTCGATATGTGCATGCATCTTCTGTACCCGTTTATATCTCAAATTCTGGCCCTAAACACCCGAAAATTCGATATTTTGGGGTCCCAGAAGCGATCTGTACATGCCTACTCAGTGTTAGAATATTTTCAAAATATAGGCTTAAAACATGCTAAAAATCGATCTTTTAGGTGCCAAAAAGTCGATATCTCAAATTCAGTCCCAAAACACCCGAAAATTCGATATTTAGGGGCTCCAAAAGCGATCTGTACATGCCTACTCCGTGTTAGAGTATTTTCAAAATACATGCTCAAAACATACTGAAAATCGATCTTTTAGGTGCACAAAAGTCGATATGTGCATGCATCTTCTGTACCCGTTTATATCTCAAATTCTGGCCCTAAACACCCGAAAATTCGATATTTTGGGGTCCCAGAAGCGATCTGTACATGCCTACTCAGTGCTAGAATATTTTCAAAATATAGGCTTAAAACATGCTAAAAATCGATCTTTTAGGTGCCAAAAAGTCGATATCTCAAATTCAGTCCCAAAACACCCGAAAATTCGATATTTAGGGGCCCCAGAAGCGATCTGTACATGCCTACTCCGTGTTAGAGTATTTTCAAAATACATGCTCAAAACATACTGAAAATCGATCTTTTAGGTGCACAAAAGTCGATATGTGCATGCATCTTCAGTACCCGTTTATATCTCAAATTCAGGCTTAAAACACCCGATAATTCAATATTTTGGGGTCCCAGAAGCAATCTGTACATGCCTACTCAGTGCTAGAATATTTTCAAAATATAGGCTAAAAACATGCTAAAAATCGATATTTTAGGTCCCAAAAAGTCGATATCTCAAATTCAGTCCCAAAACATAAGAAAATTCGATATTTAGGGGTCCCAGAAGCGATCTGTACATGCCTACTCCGTGTTAGAGTATTTTCAAAATACATGCTCAAAACATGCTGAAAATCGAAATTTTTGGTGCCCAAAGTCAATATGTGCATGTATCTTCTGTACCCGTTTATATCTCAAATTCAGGCTCAAAACACCCGAAAATTCAATATTTTGGGGTCCCAGAAGCGATCTGTACATGCCTACTCAGTGTTAGAGTATTTTTAAAATTCAGGCCCAAAACATGCTGAAAATCGATATTTTAGATGCCCAAAGTCAATATGTGCATGTATCTTCTGTACCCGTTTATATCTCAAATTCAGGCTCAAAACACCCGAAAATTCAATATTTTGGGGTCCCAGAAGCAATCTGTACATGCCTACTCAGTGCTAGAATATTTTCAAAATATAGGCTAAAAACATGCTAAAAATCGATCTTTTAGGTGCCAAAAAGTCGATATCTCAAATTCAGTCCCAAAACACCCGAAAATTCAATATTTAGGGGTCCCAGAAGCGATCTGTACATGCCTACTCCGTGTTAGAGTATTTTCAAAATACATGCTCAAAGCATACTGAAAATCGATCTTTTAGGTGCCCAAAAGTCGATATGTGCATGCATCTTCTGTACCCGTTTATATCTCAAATTCAGGCTCAAAACACCCGAAAATTCAATATTTTGGGATCCCAGAAGCAATCTTTACATGCCTACACTGTGCTAGAATATTTTCAAAATATAGGCTAAAAACATGCTAAAAATCGACAGTTTAGGTGCCAAAAAATCGATATCTCAAATTCAGTCCCAAAACACCCGAAAATTCGATATTTAGAGATCCCAGAAGGTATCTGTATATGCCTACTCCGTGTTAGAGTATTTTCAAAATACAGGCCAAAAGCATACTGAAAACCGATCTTTTAGGTGCCCAAAAGTCGATATGTGCATGCATCTTCTGTACCCGTTTATATCTCAAATTCTGGCCCTAAACACCCGAAATTTCGATATTTTGGGGTCCCAGAAGCGATCTGTACATGCCTACTCCGTGTTAGAGTATTTTCAAAATTCAGGCCCAAAACATGCTGAAAATCGATATTTTTGGTGCCGAAAGTCAATATGTGCATGTATCTTATGTACCCGTTTATATCTCAAATTCAGGCTCAAAACACCCGAAAATTCAATATTTTGGGGTCCAAGAAGCAATCTGCACATGCTAGAATATTTACAAAATATAGGCTAAAAACATGCTAAAAATCGATATTATAGGTGCCAAAAAATCGATATCTCAAATTCAGACCCATAACACCCGAAAATTCGATATTTAGTGGTCCCAGAAGGTATCTGTACATGACTACTCCGTGTTAGAGTATTTTCAAAATACAGGCCAAAAACATACTGAAAATCGATCTTTTAGGTGCCCAAAAGTCGATATGTGCATGCATCTTCTGTACTCGTTTATATCTCAAATTCTGGCCCTAAACACCCGAAAATTCGATATTTTGGGGTCCCAGAAGCGATTTGTACATGACTACTCCGTGTTAGAGTATTTTCAAAATTCAGGCCCAAAACATGCTTAAAATCGATATTTTTGGTGCCCAAAGTCAATATGTGCATGTATCTTCTGTACCCGTTTATATCTCAAATTCAGGCTCAAAACACCCGAAAATTCAATATTTTGGGGTCCCAGAAGCAATCTGTACATGCCTACTCAGTGCTAGAATATTTTCAAAATATAGGCTAAAAACATGCTAAAAATCGATCTGTTAGGTGCCAAAAAGTCGATATCTCAAATTCAGTCCCAAAACACCCGAAAATTCGATATTTAAAGGTCCCAGAAGGTATCTGTCCATGCCTACTCCGTGTTAGAGTATTTTCAAAATACATGCTCAAAACATACTGAAAATCGATCTTTTAGGTGCACAAAAGTCGATATGTGCATGCATCTTCAGTACCCGTTTATATCTCAAATTCAGGCTCAAAACACCCGAAAATTCAATATTTTGGGGTCCCAGAAGCAATCTGTACATGCCTACTCAGTGTTAGAGTATTTTCAAAATACAGGCCCAAAACATGCTGAAAATCGATAATTTAGATGACCAAAGTCAATATGTGCATGTATCTTCTGTACCCGTTTATATCTCAAATTCAGGCTCAAAACACCCGAAAATTCAATATTTTGGGGTCCCAGATGCAATCTGTACATGCCTACACAGTGCTAGAATATTTTCAAAATATATGCTAAAAACATGCTAAAAATCGACATTTTAGGTGCCAAAAAATCGATATCTCAAATTCAGTCCCAAAACACCCGGAAATTCGATATTTAGAGATCCCAGAAGGTATCTGTACATGCCTACTCCGTGTTAGAGTATTTTCAAATGCAGGCCAAAAACATACTGAAAATCGATCTTTTAGGTGCCTAAAAGTCGATATGTGCATGCATCTTCTGTACCCGTTTATATCTCAAATTCTGGCCCTAAACACCCGAAAATTCGATATTTTGGGGTCCCAGAAGCGATCTGTACATGCCTACTCCGTGTTAGAGTATTTTCAAAATTCAGGCCCAAAACATGCTTAAAATCGATATTTTTAGTGCCCAAAGTCAATATGTGTATGTATCTTCTGTACCCGTTTATATCTCAAATTCAGGCTCAAAACACCCGAAAATTCAATATTTTGGGGTCCCAGAAGCAATCTGTACATGCCTACTCAGTGCTAGAATATTTTCAAAATATAGGCTAAAGACATGCTAAAAATCGATATTTTAGGTGCCAAAAAGTCGATATATCAAATTCAGTCCCAAAACATCCGAAAATTCGATATTTAGGGGTCCCAGAAGCGATCTGTACATGCCTACTCCGTGTTAGAGTATTTTCAAAATACAGGCCCAAAACATGCTGAAAATCGATATTTTAGATGCCCAAAGTCAATATGTGCATGTATCTTCTGTACCCGTTTATATCTCAAATTCAGGCTCAAAACACCCGAAAATTCAATATTTTGGGGTCCCAGAAGCAATCTGTACATGCCTACACAGTGCTAGAATATTTTCAAAATATAGGCTAAAAACATGCTAAAAATCGACATTTTAGGTGCCAAAAAATCGATATCTCAAATTCAGTCCCATAACACCCTAAAATTCGATATTTAGAGGTCCCAGAAGGTATCTGTACATGCCTACTCCGTGTTAGAGTATTTTTAAAAATACAAGCCAAAAACATACTGAAAATCGATCTTTTAGGTGCCCAAAAGTCGATATGTGCATGAATCTTCTGTACCCGTTTATATCTCAAATTCTGGCCCTAAACACCCGAAAATTCGATATTTTGGGGTGCCAGAAGCGATCTGTACATGCCTACTCAGTGCTAGAATATTTTCAAAATATAGGCTTAAAACATGCTAAAAATCGATCTTTTAGGTGCCAAAAAGTCGATATCTCAAATTCAGTCCCAAAACACCCGCAAATTCGATATTTAGGGGCCCCAGAAGCGATCTGTACATGCCTACTCCGTGTTAGAGTATTTTCAAAATACATGCTCAAAACATACTGAAAATCGATCTTTTAGGTGCACAAAAGTCGATATGTGCATGCATCTTCAGTACCCGTTTATATCTCAAATTCAGGCTCAAAACACCCGAAAATTCAATATTTTGGGGTCCCAGAAGCAATCTGTACATGCCTACTCAGTGTTAGAGTATTTTCAAAATACAGGCCCAAAACATGCTGAAAATCGATATTTTAGATGCCCAAAGTCAATATGTGCATGTATCTTCTGTACCCGTTTATATCTCAAATTCAGGCTCAAAACACCCGAAAATTCAATATTTTGGGGTCCCAGAAGCAATCTGTACATGCCTACTCAGTGTTAGAGTATTTTCAAAATACAGGCCCAAAACATGCTGAAAATCGATATTTTAGATGCCCAAAGCCAATATCTGCATGTATCTTCTGTACCCGTTTATATCTCAAATTCTGGCCCTAAACACCCGAAAATTCGATATTTTGGGGTCCCAGAAGCAATCTGTACATGCCTACTCAGTGCTAGAATATTTTCAAAATATAGGCTAAAAACATGCTAAAAATCGATCTATTAGGTGCCAAAAAGTCGATATCTCAAATTCAGTCCCAAAACACCCGACAATTCGATATTTTGGGGTCCCAGAAGCGATCTGTACATGCCTACTCCGTGTTAGAGTATTTTCAAAATTCAGGCCCAAAACATGCTGAAAATCGATATTTTTGGTGCCCAAAGTCAATATGTGCATGTATCTTCTGTACCCGTTTATATCTCAAATTCAGGCTCAAAACACCCGAAAATTCAATATTTTGGGGTCCCAGAAGCAATCTGTATATGCCTACTCAGTGCTAGAATATTTTCAAAATATAGGCTAAAAACATGCTAAAAATCGATATTTTAGGTGCCAAAAAGTCGATATCTCAAATTCAGTCCCAAAACATCCGAAAATTCGATATTTAGGGGTCCCAGAAGCGATCTGTACATGCCTACTCCGTGTTAGAGTATTTTCAAAATACATGCTCAAAACATACTGAAAAACGATCTTTTAGGTGCACAAAAGTCGATATGTGCATGCTTCTTCAGTACCCGTTTATATCTCAAATTCAGGCTCAAAACACCCGAAAATTCAATATTTTGGGGTCCCAGAAGCAATCTGTACATGCCTACTCAGTGTTAGAGTATTTTCAAAATACAGGCCCAAAACATGCTGAAAATCGATATTTTAGATGCCCAAAGTCAATATGTGCATGTATCTTCTGTACCCGTTTATATCTCAAATTCAGGCTCAAAACACCCGAAAATTCAATATTTTGGGGTCCCAGAAGCAATCTGTACATGCCTACTCAGTGTTAGAGTATTTTCAAAATACAGGCCCAAAACATGCTGAAAATCGATATTTTAGATGCCCAAAGCCAATATCTGCATGTATCTTCTGTACACGTTTATATCTCAAATTCTGGCCCTAAACACCCGAAAATTCGATATTTTGGGGTCCCAGAAGCAATCTGTACATGCCTACTCAGTGCTAGAATATTTTCAAAATATAGGCTAAAAACATGCTAAAAATCGATCTATTAGGTGCCAAAAAGTCGATATCTCAAATTCAGTCCCAAAACACCCGACAATTCGATATTTTGGGGTCCCAGAAGCGATCTGTACATGCCTACTCCGTGTTAGAGTATTTTCAAAATTCAGGCCCAAAACATGCTGAAAATCGATATTTTTGGTGCCCAAAGTCAATATGTGCATGTATCTTCTGTACCCGTTTATATCTCAAATTCAGGCTCAAAACACCCGAAAATTCAATATTTTGGGGTCCCAGAAGCAATCTGTACATGCCTACTCAGTGCTAGAATATTTTCAAATTATAAGCTAAAAACATGCTAAAAATCGATATTTTAGGTGCCAAAAAGTCGATATCTCAAATTCAGTCCCAAAACATCCGAAAATTCGATATTTAGGGGTCCCAGAAGCGATCTGTACTTGCCTACTCCGTGTTAGAGTATTTTCAAAATACATGCTCAAAACATACTGAAAATCGATCTTTTAGGTGCACAAAAGTCGATATGTGCATGCTTCTTCAGTACCCGTTTATATCTCAAATTCAGGCTCAAAACACCCGAAAATTCAATATTTTGGGGTCCCAGAAGCAATCTGTACATGCCTACTCCGTGTTAGAGTATTTTCAAAATACAGGCCAAAAACATACTGAAAATCGATCTTTTAGGTGCCCAAAAGTCGATATGTGCATGCATCTTCTGTACCCGTTTATATCTCAAATTCTGGCCCTAAACACCCGAAAATTCGATATTTAGGGGTCCCAGAAGCGATCTGTACATGCCTACTCTGTGCTAGAATATTTTCAAAATATAGGCTTAAAACATGCTAAAAATCGATCTTTTAGTTGCCAAAAAGTCGATATCTCAAATTCAGTCCCAAAACACCCGAAAATTCGATATTTAGGGGCCCCAGAAGCGATCTGTACATGCCTACTCCGTGTTAGAGTATTTTCAAAATACATGCTCAAAACATACTGAAAATCGATCTTTTAGGTGCACAAAAGTCGATATGTGCATGCATCTTCTGTACCCGTTTATATCTCAAATTCTGGCCCTAAACACCCGAAAATTCGATATTTTGGGGTCCCAGAAGCGATCTGTACATGCCTACTCAGTGCTAGAATATTTTCAAAATATAGGCTTAAAACATGCTAAAAATCGATCTTTTAGGTGCCAAAAAGTCGATATCTCAAATTCAGTCCCAAAACACCCGAAAATTCGATATTTAGGGGCCCCAGAAGCAATCTGTACATGCCTACTCCGTGTTAGAGTATTTTCAAAATACATGCTCAAAACATACTGAAAATCGATCTTTTAGGTGCACAAAAGTCGATATGTGCATGCATCTTCAGTACCCGTTTATATCTCAAATTCAGGCTCAAAACACCCGATAATTCAATATTTTGGGGTCCCAGAAGCAATCTGTACATGCCTACTCAGTGCTATAATATTTTCAAAATATAGGTTAAAACATGCTAAAAATCGATCTTTTAGGTGCCAAAAAGTCGATATCTCAAATTCAGTCCCAAAACACCCGACAATTTGATATTTTGGGGTCCCAGAAGCGATCTGTACATGCCTACTCCGTGTTAGAGTATTTTCAAAATTCAGGCCCAAAACATGCTGAAAATCGATATTTTTGGTGCCCAAAGTCAATATGTGCATGTATCTTCTGTACCCGTTTATATCTCAAATTCAGGCTCAAAACACCCGAAAATTCAATATTTTGGGGTCCCAGAAGCAATCTGTCCATGCCTACTCAGTGCTAGAATATTTTCAAAATATAGGCTAAAAACATGCTAAAAATCGATATTTTAGGTCCCAAAAAGTCGATATCTCAAATTCAGTCCCAAAACATAAGAAAATTCGATATTTAGGGGTCCCAGAAGCGATCTGTACATGCCTACTCCGTGTTAGAGTATTTTCAAAATACATGCTCAAAACATACTGAAAATCGATCTTTTAGGTGCACAAAAGTCGATATGTGCATGCTTCTTCAGTACCCGTTTATATCTCAAATTCAGGCTCAAAACACCCGAAAATTCAATATTTTGGGGTCCCAGAAGCAATCTGTACATGCCTACTCAGTGTTAGAGTATTTTTAAAATTCAGGCCCAAAACATGCTGAAAATCGATATTTTAGATGCCCAAAGTCAATATGTGCATGTATCTTCTGTACCCGTTTATATCTCAAATTCAGGCTCAAAACACCCGAAAATTCAATATTTTGGGGTCCCAGAAGCAATCTGTACATGCCTACACAGTGCTAGAATATTTTCAAAATATAGGCTAAAAACATGCTAAAAATCGACATTTTAGGTGCCAAAAATCGATATCTCAAATTCAGTCCCAAAACACCCGAAAATTCGATATTTAGAGGTCCCAGAAGGTATCTGTACATGCCTACTCCGTGTTAGAGTATTTTCAAAATACAGGCCAAAAACATACTGAAAATCGATCTTTTAGGTGCCCAAAAGTCGATATGTGCATGCATCTTCTGTACCCGTTTATATCTCAAATTCTGGCCCTAAACACCCGAAAATTCGATATTTTGGGGTCCCAGAAGCGATCTGTACATGCCTACTCAGTGTTAGAATATTTTCAAAATATAGGCTTAAAACATGCTAAAAATCGATCTTTTAGGTGCCAAAAAGTCGATATCTCAAATTCAGTCCCAAAACACCCGAAAATTCGATATTTAGGGGCTCCAAAAGCGATCTGTACATGCCTACTCCGTGTTAGAGTATTTTCAAAATACATGCTCAAAACATACTGAAAATCGATCTTTTAGGTGCACAAAAGTCGATATGTGCATGCATCTTCAGTACCCGTTTATATCTCAAATTCAGGCTCAAAACACTCGATAATTCAATATTTTGGGGTCCCAGAAGCAATCTGTACATGCCTACTCAGTGCTAGAATATTTTCAAAATATAGGCTAAAAACATGCTAAAAATCGATCTTTTAGGTGCCAAAAAGTCGATATCTCAAATTCAGTCCCAAAACACCCGACAATTTGATATTTTGGGGTCCCAGAAGCGATCTGTACATGCCTACTCCGTGTTAGAGTATTTTCAAAATTCAGGCCCAAAACATGCTGAAAATCGATATTTTTGGTGCCCAAAGTCAATATGTGCATGTATCTTCTGTACCCGTTTATATCTCAAATTCAGGCTCAAAACACCCGAAAATTCAATATTTTGGGGTCCCAGAAGCAATCTGTACATGTCTACTCAGTGCTAGAATATTTTCAAAATATAGGCTAGAAACATGCTAAAAATCGACATTTTAGGTGCCAAAAAATCGATATCTCAAATTCAGTCCCAAAACATCCGAAAATTCGATATTTAGGGGTCCCAGAAGCGATCTGTACATGCCTACTCCGTGTTAGAGTATTTTCAAAATACATGCTCAAAACATACTGAAAATCGATCTTTTAGGTGCACAAAAGTCGATATGTGCATGCTTCTTCAGTACCCGTTTATATCTCAAATTCAGGCTCAAAACACCCGAAAATTCAATATTTTGGGGTCCCAGAAGCAATCTGTACATGCCTACTCAGTGTTAGAGTATTTTTAAAATACAGGCCCAAAACATGCTGAAAATCGATATTTTAGATGCCCAAAGTCAATATGTGCATGTATCTTCTGTACCCGTTTATATCTCAAATTCAGGCTCAAAACACCCGAAAATTCAATATTTTGGGGTCCCAGAAGCAATCTGTACATGCCTACACAGTGCTAGAATATTTTTAAAATATAGGATAAAAACATGCTAAAAATCGACATTTTAAGTGCCAAAAATCGATATCTCAAATTCAGTCCCAAAACACCCGAAAATTCGATATTTAGAGGTCCCAGAAGGTATCTGTACATGCCTACTCCGTGTTAGAGTATTTTCAAAATACAGGCCAAAAACATACTGAAAATCGATCTTTTAGGTGCCCAAAAGTCGATATGTGCATGCATCTTCTGTACCCGTTTATATCTCAAATTCTGGCCCTAAACACCCGAAAATTCGATATTTTGGGGTCCCAGAAGCGATCTGTACATGCCTACTCAGTGCTAGAATATTTTCAAAATATAGGCTTAAAACATGCTAAAAATCGATCTTTTAGGTGCCAAAAAGTCGATATCTCAAATTCAGTCCCAAAACACCCGAAAATTCGATATTTAGGGGCCCCAGAAGCGATCTGTACATGCCTACTCCGTGTTAGAGTATTTTCAAAATACATGCTCAAAACATACTGAAAATCGATCTTTTAGGTGCACAAAAGTCGATATGTGCATGCATCTTCAGTACCCGTTTATATCTCAAATTCAGGCTCAAAACACCCGATAATTCAATATTTTGGGGTCCCAGAAGCAATCTGTACATGCCTACTCAGTGTTAGAGTATTTTCAATATACAGGCCCAAAACATGCTGAAAATCGATATTTTAGATGCCCAAAGTCAATATGTGCATGTATCTTCTATACCCGTTTATATCTCAAATTCAGGCTCAAAACACCCAAAAATTCAATATTTTGGGGTCCCAGAAGCAATCTGTACATGCCTACTCAGTGTTAGAGTATTTTCAAAATACAGGCCCAAAACATGCTGAAAATCGATATTTTAGATGCCCAAAGCCAATATCTGCATGTTTTCTTCTGTACCCGTTTATATCTCAAATTCTGGCCCTAAACACCCGAAAATTCGATATTTTGGGGTCCCAGAAGCAATCTGTACATGCCTACTCAGTGCTAGAATATTTTCAAAATATAGGCTTAAAACATGCTAAAAATCGATCTTTTAGGTGCCAAAAAGTCGATATCTCAAATTCAGTCCCAAAACACCCGAAAATTCGATATTTAGGGGCCCCAGAAGCGATCTGTACATGCCTACTCCGTGTTAGAGTATTTTCAAAATACATGCTCAAAACATACTGAAAATCGATCTTTTAGGTGCACAAAAGTCGATATGTGCATGCATCTTCAGTACCCGTTTATATCTCAAATTCAGGCTCAAAACACCCGAAAATTCAATATTTTGGGGTCCCAGAAGCAATCTGTACATGCCTACTCAGTGCTAGAATATTTTCAAAATATAGGCTAAAAACATGCTAAAAATCGATATTTTAGGTCCCAAAAAGTCGATATCTCAAATTCAGTCCCAAAACATCCGAAAATTCGATGTTTAGGGGTCCCAGAAGCGATCTGTACATGCCTACTCCGTGTTAGAGTATTTTCAAAATACATGCTCAAAACATACTGAAAATCGATCTTTTAGGTGCACAAAAGTCGATATGTGCATGCTTCTTCAGTACCCGTTTATATCTCAAATTCAGGCTCAAAACACCCGAAAATTCAATATTTTGGGGTCCCAGAAGCAATCTGTACATGCCTACTCAGTGTTAGAGTATTTTTAAAATACAGGCCCAAAACATGCTGAAAATCGATATTTTAGATGCCCAAAGTCAATATGTGCATGTATCTTCTGTACCCGTTTATATCTCAAATTCAGGCTCAAAACACCCGAAAATTCAATATTTTGGGGTCCCAGAAGCAATCTGTACATGCCTACACAGTGCTAGAATATTTTCAAAATATAGGATAAAAACATGCTAAAAATCGACATTTTAAGTGCCAAAAATCGATATCTCAAATTCAGTCCCAAAACACCCGAAAATTCGATATTTAGAGGTCCCAGAAGGTATCTGTACATGCCTACTCCGTGTTAGAGTATTTTCAAAATACAGGCCAAAAACATACTGAAAATCGATCTTTTAGGTGCCCAAAAGTCGATATGTGCATGCATCTTCTGTACCCGTTTATATCTCAAATTCTGGCCCTAAACACCCGAAAATTCGATATTTTGGGGTCCCAGAAGCGATCTGTACATGCCTACTCAGTGCTAGAATATTTTCAAAATATAGGCTTAAAACATGCTAAAAATCGATCTTTTAGGTGCCAAAAAGTCGATATCTCAAATTCAGTCCCAAAACACCCGAAAATTCGATATTTAGGGGCCCCAGAAGCGATCTGTACATGCCTACTCCGTGTTAGAGTATTTTCAAAATACATGCTCAAAACATACTGAAAATCGATCTTTTAGGTGCACAAAAGTCGATATGTGCATGCATCTTCAGTACCCGTTTATATATCAAATTCAGGCTCAAAACACCCGATAATTCAATATTTTGGGGTCCCAGAAGCAATCTGTACATGCCTACTCAGTGTTAGAGTATTTTCAAAATACAGGCCCAAAACATGCTGAAAATCGATATTTTAGATGCCCAAAGTCAATATGTGCATGTATCTTCTGTACCCGTTTATATCTCAAATTCAGGCTCAAAACACCCAAAAATTCAATATTTTGGGGTCCCAGAAGCAATCTGTACATGCCTACTCAGTGTTAGAGTATTTTCAAAATACAGGCCCAAAACATGCTGAAAATCGATATTTTAGATGCCCAAAGCCAATATCTGCATGTATCTTCTGTACCCGTTTATATCTCAAATTCTGGCCCTAAACACCCGAAAATTCGATATTTTGGGGTCCCAGAAGCAATCTGTACATGCCTACTCAGTGCTAGAATATTTTCAAAATATAGGCTTAAAACATGCTAAAAATCGATCTTTTAGGTGCCAAAAAGTCGATATCTCAAATTCAGTCCCAAAACACCCGAAAATTCGATATTTAGGGGCCCCAGAAGCGATCTGTACATGCCTACTCCGTGTTAGAGTATTTTCAAAATACATGCTCAAAACATACTGAAAATCGATCTTTTAGGTGCCCAAAAGTCGATATGTGCATGCATCTTCAGTACCCGTTTATATCTCAAATTCAGGCTCAAAACACCTGAAAATTCAATATTTTGGGGTCCCAGAAGCAATCTGTACATGCCTACTCAGTGTTAGAGTATTTTCAAAATACAGGCCCAAAACATGCTGAAAATCGATATTTTAGATGCCCAAAGTCAATATGTGCATGTATCTTCTGTACCCGTTTATATCTCAAATTCAGGCTCAAAACACCCGAAAATTCAATATTTTGGGGTCCCAGAAGCAATCTGTACATGCCTACTCAGTGCTAGAATATTTTCAAAATATAGGCTAAAAACATGCTAAAAATCGATCTTTTAGGTGCCAAAAAGTCGATATCTCAAATTTAGTCCCAAAACACCCGAAAATTCAATATTTAGGGGTCCCAGAAGCGATTTGTACATGCCTACTCCGTGTTAGAGTATTTTCAAAATACATGCTCAAAGCATACTGAAAATCGATCTTTTAGGTGCCCAAAAGTCGATATGTGCATGCATCTTCAGTACCCGTTTATATCTCAAATTCAAGCTCAAAACACCCGAAAATTCAATATTTTGGGATCCCAGAAGCAATCTGTACATGCCTACACTGTGCTAGAATATTTTCAAAATATAGGCTAAAAACATGCTAAAAATCGACAGTTTAGGTGCCAAAAATCGATATCTCAAATTCAGTCCCAAAACACCCGAAAATTCGATATTTAGAGGTCCCAGAAGGTATCTGTACATGCCTACTCCGTGTTAGAGTATTTTCAAAATACAGGCCCAAAACATACTGAAAATCGATCTTTTAGGTGCCCAAAAGTCGATATGTTCATGCATCTTCTGTACCCGTTTATATCTCAAATTCTGGCCCTAAACACCCGAAAATTCGATATTTTGGGGTCCCAGAAGCAATCTGTACATGCCTACTCAGTGCTAGAATATTTTCAAAATATAGGCTTAAAACATGCTAAAAATCGATATTTTAGGTGCCAAAAAGTCGATATCTCAAATTCAGTCCCAAAACACCCGAAAATTCGATATTTAGGGGCCCCAGAAGCGATCTGTACATGCCTACTCCGTGTTAGAGTATTTTCAAAATACATGCTCAAAACATACTGAAAATCGATCTTTTAGGTGCACAAAAGTCGATATGTGCATGCATCTTCAGTACCCGTTTATATCTCAATTTCAGGCTCAAAACACCCGAAAATTCAATATTTTGGGGTCCCAGAAGCAATCTGTACATGCCTACTCAGTGTTAGAGTATTTTCAAAATACAGGCCCAAAACATGCTGAAAATCGATATTTTAGATGCCCAAAGTCAATATGTGCATGTATCTTCTGTACCCGTTTATATCTCAAATTTAGGCTCAAAACACCCGAAAATTCAATATTTTGGGGTCCCAGAAGCAATCTGTACATGCCTACTCATTGCTAGAATATTTTCAAAATATAGGCTAAAAACATGCTAAAAATCGATCTTTTAGGTGCCAAAAAGTCGATATCTCAAATTCAGTCCCAAAACACCCGAAAATTCAATATTTAGGGGTCCCAGAAGCGATCTGTACATGCCTACTCCGTGTTAGAGTATTTACAAAATACATGCTCAAAGCATACTGAAAATCGATCTTTTAGGTGCCCAAAAGTCGATATGTGCATGCATCTTCAGTACCCGTTTATATCTCAAATTCAGGCTCAAAACACCCGAAAATTCAATATTTTGGGATCCTAGAAGCAATCTGTACATGCCTACACTGTGCTAGAATATTTTCAAAATATAGGCTAAAAACATGCTAAAAATCGACAGTTTAGGTGCCAAAAAATCGATATCTCAAATTCAGTCCCAAAACACCCGAAAATTCGATATTTAGAGGTCCCAGAAGGTATCTGTACATGCCTACTCCGTGTTAGAGTATTTTCAAAATACAGGCCAAAAACATACTGAAAATCGATCTTTTAGGTGCCCAAAAGTCTATATGTGCATGCATCTTCTGTACTCGTTTATATCTCAAATTCTGGCCCTAAACACCCGAAAATTCGATATTTTGGGGTCCCAGAAGCGATCTGTACATGACATGACTACTCCGTGTTAGAGTATTTTCAAAATTCAGGCCCAAAACATGCTTAAAATCGATATTTTTGGTGCCCAAAGTCAATATGTGCATGTATCTTCTGTACCCGTTTATATCTCAAATTCAGGCTCAAAACACCCGAAAATTCAATATTTTGGGGTCCCAGAAGCAATCTGTACATGCCTACTCAGTGCTAGAATATTTTCAAAATATAGGCTAAAAACATGCTAAAAATCGATCTGTTAGGTGCCAAAAAGTCGATATCTCAAATTCAGTCCCAAAACACCCGAAAATTCTATATTTAAAGGTCCCAGAAGGTATCTGTCCATGCCTACTCCGTGTTAGAGTATTTTCAAAATACATGCTCAAAACATACTGAAAATCGATCTTTTAGGTGCCCAAAAGTCGATATGTGCATGCATCTTCAGTACCCGTTTATATCTCAAATTCAGGCTCAAAACACCCGAAAATTCAATATTTTGGGGTCCCAGAAGCAATCTGTACATGCCTACTCAGTGTTAGAGTATTTTCAAAATACAGGCCGAAAACATGCTGAAAATCGATATTTTAGATGCCCAAAGTCAATATGTGCATGTATCTTCTGTACCCGTTTATATCTCAAATTCAGGCTCAAAACACCCGAAAATTCAATATTTTGGGGTCCCAGAAGCAATCTGTACATGCCTACTCAGTGCTAGAATATTTTCAAAATATAGGCTAAAAACATGCTAAAAATCGATCTTTTAGGTGCCAAAAAGTCGATATCTCAAATTCAGTCCCAAAAACACCCGAAAATTCAATATTTAGGGGTCCCAGAAGCGATCTGTACATGCCTACTCCGTGTTAGAGTATTTTCAAAATACATGCCCAAAGCATACTGAAAATCGATCTTTTAGGTGCCCAAAAGTCGATATGTGCATGCATCTTCAGTACCCGTTTATATCTCAAATTCAGGCTCAAAACACCCGAAAATTCAATATTTTGGGATCCCAGAAGCATTCTGTACATGCCTACACTGTGCTAGAATATTTTCAAAATATAGGCTAAAAACATGCTAAAAATCGACAGTTTAGGTGCCAAAAAATCGATATCTCAAATTCAGTCCCAAAACACCCGATAATTCGATATTTAGAGGTCCCAGAAGGTATCTGTATATGCCTACTCCGTGTTAGAGTATTTTCAAAATACAGGCCAAAAGTATACTGAAAATCGATCTTTTAGGTGCCCAAAAGTCGATATGTGCATGCATCTTCTGTACCCGTTTATATCTCAAATTCTGGCCCTAAACACCCGAAAATTCGATATTTTGGGGTCCCAGAAGCAATCTGTACATGCCTACTCAGTGCTAGAATATTTTCAAAATATAGGCTAAAAACATGCTAAAAATCGATCTGTTAGGTGCCAAAAAGTAGATATCTCAAATTCAGTCCCAAAACATCCGAAAATTCGATATTTAGGGGTCCCAGAAGCGATCTGTACATGCCTACTCCGTGTTAGAGTATTTTCAAAATACATGCTCAAAACATACTGAAAATCGATCTTTTAGGTGCACAAAAGTCGATATGTGCATGCATCTTCAGTACCCGTTTATATCTCAATTTCAGGCTCAAAACACCCGAAAATTCAATATTTTGGGGTCCCAGAAGCAATCTGTACATGCCTACTCAGTGTTAGAGTATTTTCAAAATACAGGCCCAAAACATGCTGAAAATCGATATTTTAGATGCCCAAAGTCAATATGTGCATGTATCTTCTGTACCCGTTTATATCTCAAATTTAGGCTCAAAACACCCGAAAATTCAATATTTTGGGGTCCCAGAAGCAATCTGTACATGCCTACTCATTGCTAGAATATTTTCAAAATATAGGCTAAAAACATGCTAAAAATCGATCTTTTAGGTGCCAAAAAGTCGATATCTCAAATTCAGTCCCAAAACACCCGAAAATTCAATATTTAGGGGTCCCAGAAGCGATCTGTACATGCCTACTCCGTGTTAGAGTATTTACAAAATACATGCTCAAAGCATACTGAAAATCGATCTTTTAGGTGCCCAAAAGTCGATATGTGCATGCATCTTCAGTACCCGTTTATATCTCAAATTCAGGCTCAAAACACCCGAAAATTCAATATTTTGGGATCCTAGAAGCAATCTGTACATGCCTACACTGTGCTAGAATATTTTCAAAATATAGGCTAAAAACATGCTAAAAATCGACAGTTTAGGTGCCAAAAAATCGATATCTCAAATTCAGTCCCAAAACACCCGAAAATTCGATATTTAGAGGTCCCAGAAGGTATCTGTACATGCCTACTCCGTGTTAGAGTATTTTCAAAATACAGGCCAAAAACATACTGAAAATCGATCTTTTAGGTGCCCAAAAGTCTATATGTGCATGCATCTTCTGTACTCGTTTATATCTCAAATTCTGGCCCTAAACACCCGAAAATTCGATATTTTGGGGTCCCAGAAGCGATCTGTACATGACATGACTACTCCGTGTTAGAGTATTTTCAAAATTCAGGCCCAAAACATGCTTAAAATCGATATTTTTGGTGCCCAAAGTCAATATGTGCATGTATCTTCTGTACCCGTTTATATCTCAAATTCAGGCTCAAAACACCCGAAAATTCAATATTTTGGGGTCCCAGAAGCAATCTGTACATGCCTACTCAGTGCTAGAATATTTTCAAAATATAGGCTAAAAACATGCTAAAAATCGATCTGTTAGGTGCCAAAAAGTCGATATCTCAAATTCAGTCCCAAAACACCCGAAAATTCTATATTTAAAGGTCCCAGAAGGTATCTGTCCATGCCTACTCCGTGTTAGAGTATTTTCAAAATACATGCTCAAAACATACTGAAAATCGATCTTTTAGGTGCCCAAAAGTCGATATGTGCATGCATCTTCAGTACCCGTTTATATCTCAAATTCAGGCTCAAAACACCCGAAAATTCAATATTTTGGGGTCCCAGAAGCAATCTGTACATGCCTACTCAGTGTTAGAGTATTTTCAAAATACAGGCCGAAAACATGCTGAAAATCGATATTTTAGATGCCCAAAGTCAATATGTGCATGTATCTTCTGTACCCGTTTATATCTCAAATTCAGGCTCAAAACACCCGAAAATTCAATATTTTGGGGTCCCAGAAGCAATCTGTACATGCCTACTCAGTGCTAGAATATTTTCAAAATATAGGCTAAAAACATGCTAAAAATCGATCTTTTAGGTGCCAAAAAGTCGATATCTCAAATTCAGTCCCAAAAACACCCGAAAATTCAATATTTAGGGGTCCCAGAAGCGATCTGTACATGCCTACTCCGTGTTAGAGTATTTTCAAAATACATGCCCAAAGCATACTGAAAATCGATCTTTTAGGTGCCCAAAAGTCGATATGTGCATGCATCTTCAGTACCCGTTTATATCTCAAATTCAGGCTCAAAACACCCGAAAATTCAATATTTTGGGATCCCAGAAGCATTCTGTACATGCCTACACTGTGCTAGAATATTTTCAAAATATAGGCTAAAAACATGCTAAAAATCGACAGTTTAGGTGCCAAAAAATCGATATCTCAAATTCAGTCCCAAAACACCCGATAATTCGATATTTAGAGGTCCCAGAAGGTATCTGTATATGCCTACTCCGTGTTAGAGTATTTTCAAAATACAGGCCAAAAGTATACTGAAAATCGATCTTTTAGGTGCCCAAAAGTCGATATGTGCATGCATCTTCTGTACCCGTTTATATCTCAAATTCTGGCCCTAAACACCCGAAAATTCGATATTTTGGGGTCCCAGAAGCAATCTGTACATGCCTACTCAGTGCTAGAATATTTTCAAAATATAGGCTAAAAACATGCTAAAAATCGATCTGTTAGGTGCCAAAAAGTAGATATCTCAAATTCAGTCCCAAAACATCCGAAAATTCGATATTTAGGGGTCCCAGAAGCGATCTGTACATGCCTACTCCGTGTTAGAGTATTTTCAAAATACATGCTCAAAACATACTGAAAATCGATCTTTTAGGTGCACAAAAGTCGATATGTGCATGCTTCTTCAGTACCTGTTTATATCTCAAATTCAGGCTCAAAACACCCGAAAATTCAATATTTTGGGGTCCCAGAAGCAATCTGTACATGCCTACTCAGTGTTAGAGTATTTTCAAAATACAGGCCCAAAACATGCTGAAAATCGATATTTTAGATGCCCAAAGTCAATATGTGCATGTATCTTCTGTACCCGTTTATATCTCAAATTCAGGCTCAAAACACCCGAAAATTCAATATTTTGGGGTCCCAGAAGCAATCTGTACATGCCTACACAGTGCTAGAATATTTTCGAAATATAGGCTAAAAACATGCTAAAAATCGACATTTTAGGTGCCAAAAATCGATATCTCAAATTCAGTCCCAAAACACCCGAAAATTCGATATTTAGAGGTCCCAGAAGGTATCTGTACATGCCTACTCCGTGTTAGAGTATTTTCAAAATACAGGCCAAAAACATACTGAAAATCGATCTTTTAGGTGCCCAAAAGTCGATATGTGCATGCATCTTCTGTACCCGTTTATATCTCAAATTCTGGCCCTAAACACCCGAAAATTCGATATTTTGGGGTCCCAGAAGCGATCTGTACATGCCTACTCAGTGCTAGAATATTTTCAAAATATAGGCTTAAAACATGCTAAAAATCGATCTTTTAGGTGCCAAAAAGTCGATATCTCAAATTCAGTCCCAAAACACCCGAAAATTCGATATTTAGGGGCCCCAGAAGCGATCTGTACATGCCTACTCCGTGTTAGAGTATTTTCAAAATACATGCTCAAAACATACTGAAAATCGATCTTTTAGGTGCACAAAAGTCGATATGTGCATGCATCTTCAGTACCCGTTTATATCTCAATTTCAGGCTCAAAACACCCGAAAATTCAATATTTTGGGGTCCCAGAAGCAATCTGTACATGCCTACTCAGTGTTAGAGTATTTTCAAAATACAGGCCCAAAACATGCTGAAAATCGATATTTTAGATGCCCAAAGTCAATATGTGCATGTATCTTCTGTACCCGTTTATATCTCAAATTCAGGCTCAAAACACCCGAAAATTCAATATTTTGGGGTCCCAGAAGCAATCTGTACATGCCTACTCATTGCTAGAATATTTTCAAAATATAGGCTAAAAACATGCTAAAAATCGATCTTTTAGGTGCCAAAAAGTCGATATCTCAAATTCAGTCCCAAAACACCCGAAAATTCAATATTTAGGGGTCCCAGAAGCGATCTGTACATGCCTACTCCGTGTTAGAGTATTTTCAAAATACATGCTCAAAGCATACTGAAAATCGATATTTTAGGTGCCCAAAAGTCGATATGTGCATGCATCTTCAGTACCCGTTTATATCTCAAATTCAGGCTCAAAACACCCGAAAATTCAATATTTTGGGATCCTAGAAGCAATCTGTACATGCCTACACTGTGCTAGAATATTTTCAAAATATAGGCTAAAAACATGCTAAAAATCGACAGTTTAGGTGCCAAAAAATCGATATCTCAAATTCACTCCCAAAACACCCGATAATTCGATATTTAGAGGTCCCAGAAGGTATCTGTATATGCCTACTCCGTGTTAGAGTATTTTCAAAATACAGGCCAAAAGTATACTGAAAATCGATCTTTTAGGTGCCCAAAAGTCGATATGTGCATGTATCTTCTGTACCCGTTTATATCTCAAATTCAGGCTCAAAACACCCGAAAATTCAATATTTTGGGGTCCCAGAAGCAATCTGTACATGCCTACTCAGTGTTAGAGTATTTTCAAAATACAGGCCCAAAACATGCTGAAAATCGATATTTTAGATGCCCAAAGTCAATATGTGCATGTATCTTCTGTACCCGTTTATATCTCAAATTCAGGCTCAAAACACCCGAAAATTCAATATTTTGGGGTCCCAGAAGCAATCTGTACATGCCTACACAGTGCTAGAATATTTTCGAAATATAGGCTAAAAACATGCTAAAAATCGACATTTTAGGTGCCAAAAATCGATATCTCAAATTCAGTCCCAAAACACCCGAAAATTCGATATTTAGAGGTCCCAGAAGGTATCTGTACATGCCTACTCCGTGTTAGAGTATTTTCAAAATACAGGCCAAAAACATACTGAAAATCGATCTTTTAGGTGCCCAAAAGTCGATATGTGCATGCATCTTCTGTACCCGTTTATATCTCAAATTCTGGCCCTAAACACCCGAAAATTCGATATTTTGGGGTCCCAGAAGCGATCTGTACATGCCTACTCAGTGCTAGAATATTTTCAAAATATAGGTTTAAAACATGCTAAAAATCGATCTTTTAGGTGCCAAAAAGTCGATATCTCAAATTCAGTCCCAAAACACCCGAAAATTCGATATTTAGGGGCCCCAGAAGCGATCTGTACATGCCTACTCCGTGTTAGAGTATTTTCAAAATACATGCTCAAAACATACTGAAAATCGATCTTTTAGGTGCACAAAAGTCGATATGTGCATGCATCTTCAGTACCCGTTTATATCTCAATTTCAGGCTCAAAACACCCGAAAATTCAATATTTTGGGGTCCCAGAAGCAATCTGTACATGCCTACTCAGTGTTAGAGTATTTTCAAAATACAGGCCCAAAACATGCTGAAAATCGATATTTTAGATGCCCAAAGTCAATATGTGCATGTATCTTCTGTACCCGTTTATATCTCAAATTCAGGCTCAAAACACCCGAAAATTCAATATTTTGGGGTCCCAGAAGCAATCTGTACATGCCTACTCATTGCTAGAATATTTTCAAAATATAGGCTAAAAACATGCTAAAAATCGATCTTTTAGGTGCCAAAAAGTCGATATCTCAAATTCAGTCCCAAAACACCCGAAAATTCAATATTTAGGGGTCCCAGAAGCGATCTGTACATGCCTACTCCGTGTTAGAGTATTTTCAAAATACATGCTCAAAGCATACTGAAAATCGATATTTTAGGTGCCCAAAAGTCGATATGTGCATGCATCTTCAGTACCCGTTTATATCTCAAATTCAGGCTCAAAACACCCGAAAATTCAATATTTTGGGATCCTAGAAGCAATCTGTACATGCCTACACTGTGCTAGAATATTTTCAAAATATAGGCTAAAAACATGCTAAAAATCGACAGTTTAGGTGCCAAAAAATCGATATCTCAAATTCAGTCCCAAAACACCCGAAAATTCGATATTTAGAGGTCCCAGAAGGTATCTGTACATGCCTACTCCGTGTTAGAGTATTTTCAAAATACATGCTCAAAACATACTGAAAATCGATCTTTTAGGTGCACAAAAGTCGATATGTGCATGCATCTTCAGTACCCGTTTATATCTCAAATTCAGGCTCAAAACACCCGAAAATTCAATATTTTGGGGTCCCAGAAGCAATCTGTACATGCCTACTCAGTGTTAGAGTATTTTCAAAATACAGGCCCAAAACATGCTGAAAATCGATAATTTAGATGACTAAAGTCAATATGTGCATGTATCTTCTGTACCCGTTTATATCTCAAATTCAGGCTCAAAACAACCGAAAATTCAATATTTTGGGGTCCCAGAAGCAATCTGTACATGCCTACACAGTGCTAGAATATTTTCAAAATATAGGCTAAAAACATGCTAAAAATCGATCTTTTAGGTGCCAAAAAGTCGATATCTCAAATTCAGTCCCAAAACACCCGAAAATTCAATATTTAGGGGTCCCAGAAGCGATCTGTACATGCCTACTCCGTGTTAGAGTATTTTCAAAATACATGCTCAAAGCATACTGAAAATCGATCTTTTAGGTGCCCAAAAGTCGATATGTGCATGCATCTTCAGTACCCGTTTATATCTCAAATTCAGGCTCAAAACACCCGAAAATTCAATATTTTGGGATCCTAGAAGCAATCTGTACATGCCTACACTGTGCTAGAATATTTTCAAAATATAGGCTAAAAACATGCTAAAAATCGACAGTTTAGGTGCCAAAAAATCGATATCTCAAATTCAGTCCCAAAACACCCGAAAATTCGATATTTAGAGGTCCCAGAAGGTATCTGTACATGCCTACTCCGTGTTAGAGTATTTTCAAAATACAGGCCAAAAACATACTGAAAATCGATCTTTTAGGTGCCCAAAAGTCGATATGTGCATGCATCTTCTGTACTCGTTTATATCTCAAATTCTGGCCCTAAACACCCGAAAATTCGATATTTTGGGGTCCCAGAAGCGATCTGTACATGACTACTCCGTGTTAGAGTATTTTCAAAATTCAGGCCCAAAACATGCTTAAAATCGATATTTTTGGTGCCCAAAGTCAATATGTGCATGTATCTTCTGTACCCGTTTATATCTCAAATTCAGGCTCAAAACACCCGAAAATTCAATATTTTGGGGTCCCAGAAGCAATCTGTACATGCCTACTCAGTGCTAGAATATTTTCAAAATATAGGCTAAAAACATGCTAAAAATCGATCTGTTAGGTGCCAAAAAGTCGATATCTCAAATTCAGTCCCAAAACACCCGAAAATTCTATATTTAAAGGTCCCAGAAGGTATCTGTCCATGCCTACTCCGTGTTAGAGTATTTTCAAAATACATGCTCAAAACATACTGAAAATCGATCTTTTAGGTGCCCAAAAGTCGATATGTGCATGCATCTTCAGTACCCGTTTATATCTCAAATTCAGGCTCAAAACACCCGAAAATTCAATATTTTGGGGTCCCAGAAGCAATCTGTACATGCCTACTCAGTGTTAGAGTATTTTCAAAATACAGGCCGAAAACATGCTGAAAATCGATATTTTAGATGCCCAAAGTCAATATGTGCATGTATCTTCTGTACCCGTTTATATCTCAAATTCAGGCTCAAAACACCCGAAAATTCAATATTTTGGGGTCCCAGAAGCAATCTGTACATGCCTACTCAGTGCTAGAATATTTTCAAAATATAGGCTAAAAACATGCTAAAAATCGATCTTTTAGGTGCCAAAAAGTCGATATCTCAAATTCAGTGCCAAAACACCCGAAAATTCAATATTTAGGGGTCCCAGAAGCGATCTGTACATGCCTACTCCGTGTTAGAGTATTTTCAAAATACATGCTCAAAGCATACTGAAAATCGATCTTTTAGGTGCCCAAAAGTCGATATGTGCATGCATCTTCAGTACCCGTTTATATCTCAAATTCAGGCTCAAAACACCCGAAAATTCAATATTTTGGGATCCCAGAAGCAATCTGTACATGCCTACACTGTGCTAGAATATTTTTAAAATATAGGCTAAAAACATGCTAAAAATCGACAGTTTAGGTGCCAAAAAATCGATATCTCAAATTCAGTCCCAAAACACCCGAAAATTCGATATTTAGAGGTCCCAGAAGGTATCTGTATATGCCTACTCCGTGTTAGAGTATTTTCAAAATACAGGCCAAAAGTATACTGAAAATCGATCTTTTAGGTGCCCAAAAGTCGATATGTGCATGCATCTTCTGTACCCGTTTATATCTCAAATTCAGGCTCAAAACACCCGAAAATTCGATATTTTGGGGTCCCAGAAGCAATCTGTACATGCCTACTCAGTGCTAGAATATTTTCAAAATATAGGCTAAAAACATGCTAAAAATCGATATTTTAGGTGCCAAAAAGTAGATATCTCAAATTCAGTCCCAAAACATCCGTAAATTCGATATTTAGGGGTCCCAGAAGCGATCTGTACATGCCTACTCCGTGTTAGAGTATTTTCAAAATACATGCTCAAAACATACTGAAAATCGATCTTTTAGGTGCACAAAAGTCGATATGTGCATGCTTCTTCAGTACCTGTTTATATCTCAAATTCAGGCTCAAAACACCCGAAAATTCAATATTTTGGGGTCCCAGAAGCAATCTGTACATGCCTACTCAGTGTTAGAGTATTTTCAAAATACAGGCCCAAAACATGCTGAAAATCGATATTTTAGATGCCCAAAGTCAATATGTGCATGTATCTTCTGTACCCGTTTATATCTCAAATTCAGGCTCAAAACACCCGAAAATTCAATATTTTGGGGTCCCAGAAGCAATCTGTACATGCCTACACAGTGCTAGAATATTTTCGAAATATAGGCTAAAAACATGCTAAAAATCGACATTTTAGGTGCCAAAAATCGATATCTCAAATTCAGTCCCAAAACACCCGAAAATTCGATATTTAGAGGTCCCAGAAGGTATCTGTACATGCCTACTCCGTGTTAGAGTATTTTCAAAATACAGGCCAAAAACATACTGAAAATCGATCTTTTAGGTGCCCAAAAGTCGATATGTGCATGCATCTTCTGTACCCGTTTATATCTCAAATTCTGGCCCTAAACACCCGAAAATTCGATATTTTGGGGTCCCAGAAGCGATCTGTACATGCCTACTCAGTGCTAGAATATTTTCAAAATATAGGCTTAAAACATGCTAAAAATCGATCTTTTAGGTGCCAAAAAGTCGATATCTCAAATTCAGTCCCAAAACACCCGAAAATTCGATATTTAGGGGCCCCAGAAGCGATCTGTACATGCCTACTCCGTGTTAGAGTATTTTCAAAATACATGCTCAAAACATACTGAAAATCGATCTTTTAGGTGCACAAAAGTCGATATGTGCATGCATCTTCAGTACCCGTTTATATCTCAATTTCAGGCTCAAAACACCCGAAAATTCAATATTTTGGGGTCCCAGAAGCAATCTGTACATGCCTACTCAGTGTTAGAGTATTTTCAAAATACAGGCCCAAAACATGCTGAAAATCGATATTTTAGATGCCCAAAGTCAATATGTGCATGTATCTTCTGTACCCGTTTATATCTCAAATTCAGGCTCAAAACACCCGAAAATTCAATATTTTGGGGTCCCAGAAGCAATCTGTACATGCCTACTCATTGCTAGAATATTTTCAAAATATAGGCTAAAAACATGCTAAAAATCGATCTTTTAGGTGCCAAAAAGTCGATATCTCAAATTCAGTCCCAAAACACCCGAAAATTCAATATTTAGGGGTCCCAGAAGCGATCTGTACATGCCTACTCCGTGTTAGAGTATTTTCAAAATACATGCTCAAAGCATACTGAAAATCGATCTTTTAGGTGCCCAAAAGTCGATATGTGCATGCATCTTCAGTACCCGTTTATATCTCAAATTCAGGCTCAAAACACCCGAAAATTCAATATTTTGGGGTCCCAGAAGCAATCTGTACATGCCTACTCAGTGTTAGAGTATTTTCAAAATACAGGCCCAAAACATGCTGAAAATCGATAATTTAGATGACCAAAGTCAATATGTGCATGTATCTTCTGTACCCGTTTATATCTCAAATTCAGGCTCAAAACACCCGAAAATTCAATATTTTGGGGTCCCAGAAGCAATCTGTACATGCCTACACAGTGCTAGAATATTTTCAAAATATAGGCTAAAAACATGCTAAAAATCGACATTTTAGGTGCCAAAAAATCGATATCTCAAATTCAGTCCCAAAACACCCGAAAATTCGATATTTAGAGGTCCCAGAAGGTATCTGTACATGCCTACTCCGTGTTAGAGTATTTTCAAAATACAGGCCAAAAACATACTGAAAATCGATCTTTTAGGTGCCTAAAAGTCGATATGTGCATGCATCTTCTGTACCCGTTTATATCTCAAATTCTGGCCCTAAACACCCGACAATTCGATATTTTGGGGTCCCAGAAGCGATCTGTTCATGACTACTCCGTGTTAGAGTATTTTCAAAATTCAGGCCCAAAACATGCTTAAAATCGATATTTTTGGTGCCCAAAGTCAATATGTGCATGTATCTTCTGTACCCGTTTATATCTCAAATTCAGGCTCAAAACACCCGAAAATTCAATATTTTGGGGTCCCAGAAGCAATCTGTACATGCCTACTCAGTGCTAGAATATTTTCAAAATATTGGCTAAAAACATGCTAAAAATCGATCTGTTAGGTGCCAAAAAGTCGATATCTCAAATTCAGTCCCAAAACACCCGAAAATTCGATATTTAAAGGTCCCAGAAGGTATCTGTCCATGCCTACTCCGTGTTAGAGTATTTTCAAAATACATGCTCAAAGCATACTGAAAATCGATCTTTTAGGTGCACAAAAGTCGATATGTGCATGCATCTTCAGTACCCGTTTATATCTCAAATTCAGGCTCAAAACACCCGAAAATTCAATATTTTGGGGTCCCAGAAGCAATCTGTACATGCCTACTCAGTGTTAGAGTATTTTCAAAATACAGGCCCAAAACATGCTGAAAATCGATAATTTAGATGACTAAAGTCAATATGTGCATGTATCTTCTGTACCCGTTTATATCTCAAATTCAGGCTCAAAACACCCGAAAATTCAATATTTTGGGGTCCCAGAAGCAATCTGTACATGCCTACACAGTGCTAGAATATTTTCAAAATATAGGCTAAAAACATGCTAAAAATCGACATTTTAGGTGCCAAAAAATCGATATCTCAAATTCAGTCCCAAAACACCCGAAAATTCGATATTTAGAGGTCCCAGAAGGTATCTGTACATGCCTACTCCGTGTTGGAGTATTTTCAAAATACAGGCCAAAAACATACTGAAAATCGATCTTTTAGGTGCCTAAAAGTCGATATGTGCATGCATCTTCTGTACCCGTTTATATCTCAAATTCTGGCCCTAAACACCCGACAACTCGATATTTTGGGGTCCCAGAAGCGATCTGTACATGCCTACTCCGTGTTAGAGTATTTTCAAAATTCAGGCCCAAAACATGCTGAAAATCGATATTTTTGGTGCCCAAAGTCAATATGTGCATGTATCTTCTGTACCCGTTTATATCTCAAATTCAGGCTCAAAACACCCGAAAATTCAATATTTTGGGGTCCCAGAAGCAATCTGTACATGCCTACTCAGTGCTAGAATATTATCAAAATATAGGCTAAAAACATGCTAAAAATCGATATTTTAGGTGCCAAAAAGTCGATATCTCAAATTCAGTCCCAAAACATCCGAAAATTCGATATTTAGGGGTCCCAGAAGCGATCTGTACATGCCTACTCCGTGTTAGAGTATTTTCAAAATACATGCTCAAAACATACTGAAAATCGATCTTTTAGGTGCACAAAAGTCGATATGTGCATGCATCTTCAGTACCCGTTTATATCTCAAATTCAGGCTCAAAACACCCGAAAATTCAATATTTTGGGGTCCCAGAAGCAATCTGTACATGCCTACTCAGTGTTAGAGTATTTTCAAAATACAGGCCCAAAACATGCTGAAAATCGATATTTTAGATGCCCAAAGTCAATATGTGCATGTATCTTCTGTACCCGTTTATATCTCAAATTCAGGCTCAAAACACCCGAAAATTCAATATTTTGGGGTCCCAGAAGCAATCTGTACATGCCTACACAGTGCTAGAATATTTTCAAAATATAGGCTAAAAACATGCTAAAAATCGACATTTTAGGTGCCAAAAAATCGATATCTCAAATTCAGTCCCAAAACACCCGAAAATTCGATATTTAGAGGTCCCAGAAGGTATCTGTACATGCCTACTCAGTGTTAGAGTATTTTCAAAATTCAGGCCCAAAACATGCTTAAAATCGATATTTTTGGTGCCCAAAGTCAATATGTGCATGTATCTTCTGTACCCGTTTATATCTCAAATTCAGGCTCAAAACACCCGAAAATTCAATATTTTGGGGTCCCAGAAGCAATCTGTACATGCCTACTCAGTGCTAGAATATTTTCAAAATATAGGCTAAAAACATGCTAAAAATCGATCTGTTAGGTGCCAAAAAGTCGATATCTCAAATTCAGTCCCAAAACACCCGAAAATTCGATATTTAAAGGTCCCAGAAGGTATCTGTCCATGCCTACTCCGTGTTAGAGTATTTTCAAAATACATGCTCAAAACATACTGAAAATCGATCTTTTAGGTGCACAAAAGTCAATATGTGCATGCATCTTCAGTACCCGTTTATATCTCAAATTCAGGCTCAAAACACCCGAAAATTCAATATTTTGGGGTCCCAGAAGCAATCTGTACATGCCTACTCAGTGTTAGAGTATTTTCAAAATTCAGGCCCAAAACATGCTTAAAATCGATATTTTTGGTGCCCAAAGTCAATATGTGCATGTATCTTCTGTACCCGTTTATATCTCAAATTCAGGCTCAAAACACCCGAAAATTCAATATTTTGGGGTCCCAGAAGCAATCTGTACATGCCTACTCAGTGCTAGAATATTTTCAAAATATAGGCTAAAAACATGCTAAAAATCGATCTGTTAGGTGCCAAAAAGTCGATATCTCAAATTCAGTCCCAAAACACCCGAAAATTCGATATTTAAAGGTCCCAGAAGGTATCTGTCCATGCCTACTCCGTGTTAGAATATTTTCAAAATACATGCTCAAAACATACTGAAAATCGATCTTTTAGGTGCACAAAAGTCAATATGTGCATGTATCTTCTGTACCCGTTTATATCTCAAATTCAGGCTCAAAACACCCGAAAATTCAATATTTTGGGGTCCCAGAAGCAATCTGTACATGCCTACTCAGTGCTAGAATATTTTCAAAATATAGGCTAAAAACATGCTAAAAATCGATCTGTTAGGTGCCAAAAAGTCGATATCTCAAATTCAGTCCCAAAACACCCGAAAATTCGATATTTAAAGGTCCCAGAAGGTATCTGTCCATGCCTACTCCGTGTTAGAGTATTTTCAAAATACATGCTCAAAACATACTGAAAATCGATCTTTTAGGTGCACAAAAGTCGATATGTGCATGTATCTTCTGTACCCGTTTATATCTCAAATTCAGGCTCAAAACACCCGAAAATTCAATATTTTGGGGTACCAGAAGCAATCTGTACATGCCTACACAGTGCTAGAATATTTTCAAAATATAGGCTAAAAACTTGCTAAAAATCGACATTTTAGGTGCCAATAAATTGATATCTCAAATTCAGTCCCAAAACACCCGAAAATTCGATATTTAGAGGTCCCAGAAGGTATCTGTACATGCCTACTCCGTGTTGGAGTATTTTCAAAATACAGGCCAAAAACATACTGAAAATCGATCTTTTAGGTGCCTAAAAGTCGATATGTGCATGCATCTTCTGTACCCGTTTATATCTCAAATTCTGGCCCTAAACACCCGACAACTCGATATTTTGGGGTCCCAGAAGCGATCTGTACATGCCTACTCCGTGTTAGAGTATTTTCAAAATTCAGGCCCAAAACATGCTGAAAATCGATATTTTTGGTGCCCAAAGTCAATATGTGCATGTATCTACTGTACCCGTTTATATCTCAAATTCAGGCTCAAAACACCCGAAAATTCAATATTTTGGGGTCCCAGAAGCAATCTGTACATGCCTACTCAGTGCTAGAATATTTTCAAAATATAGGCTAAAAACATGCTAAAAATCGATATTTTAGGTGCCAAAAAGTCGATATCTCAAATTCAGACCCAAAACATCCGAAAATTCGATATTTAGGGGTTCCAGAAGCGATCTGTACATGCCTACTCCGTGTTAGAGTATTTTCAAAATACATGCTCAAAACATACTGAAAATCGATCTTTTAGGTGCACAAAAGTCGATATGTGCATGCATCTTCAGTACCCGTTTATATCTCAAATTCAGGCTCAAAACACCCGAAAATTCGATATTTAGAGGTCCCAGAAGGTATCTGTACATGCCTACTCCGTGTTAGAGTATTTTCAAAATACAAGCCAAAAACATACTGAAAATCGATCTTTTAGGTGCCCAAAAGTCGATATGTGCATGAATCTTCTGTACCCGTTTATATCTCAAATTCTGGCCCTAAACACCCGAAAATTCGATATTTTGGGGTCCCAGAAGCGATCTGTACATGCCTACTCAGTGCTAGAATATTTTCAAAATATAGGCTTAAAACATGCTAAAAATCGATCTTTTAGGTGCCAAAAAGTCGATATCTCAAATTCAGTCCCAAAACACCCGCAAATTCGATATTTAGGGGCCCCAGAAGCGATCTGTACATGCCTACTCCGTGTTAGAGTATTTTCAAAATACATGCTCAAAACATACTGAAAATCGATCTTTTAGGTGCACAAAAGTCGATATGTGCATGCATCTTCAGTACCCGTTTATATCTCAAATTCAGGCTCAAAACACCCGATAATTCAATATTTTGGGGTCCCAGAAGCAATCTGTACATGCCTACTCAGTGTTAGAGTATTTTCAAAATACAAGCCCAAAACATGCTGAAAATCGATATTTTAGATGCCCAAAGTCAATATGTGCATGTATCTTCTGTACCCGTTTATATCTCAAATTCAGGCTCAAAACACCCGAAAATTCAATATTTTGGGGTCCCAGAAGCAATCTGTACATGCCTACTCAGTGTTAGAGTATTTTCAAAATACAGGCCCAAAACATGCTGAAAATCGATAATTTAGATGACCAAAGTCAATATGTGCATGTATCTTCTGTACCCGTTTATATCTCAAATTCAGGCTCAAAACACCCGAAAATTCAATATTTTGTGGTCCCAGAAGCAATCTGTACATGCCTACACAGTGCTAGAATATTTTCAAAATATAGGCTAAAAACATGCTAAAAATCGACATTTTAGGTACCAAAAAATCGATATCTCAAATTCAGTCCCAAAACACCCGAAAATTCGATATTTAGAGGTCCCAGAAGGTATCTGTACATGCCTACTCCGTGTTAGAGTATTTTCAAAATACAGGCCAAAAACATACTGAAAATCGATCTTTTAGGTGCCTAAAAGTCGATATGTGCATGCATCTTCTGTACCCGTTTATATCTCAAATTCTGGCCCTAAACACCCGAAAATTCGATATTTTGGGGTCCCAGAAGCGATCTGTACATGCCTACTCCGTGTTAGAGTATTTTCAAAATTCAGGCCCAAATATGCTGAAAATCGATATTTTTGGTGCCCAAAGTCAATATGTGCATGTATCTTCTGTACCCGTTTATATCTCAAATTCAGGCTCAAAACACCCGAAAATTCAATATTTTGGGGTCCCAGAAGCAATCTGTACATGCCTACTCAGTGCTAGAATATTTTCAAAATATAGGCTAAAAACATGCTAAAAATCGATATTTTAGGTGCCAAAAAGTCGATATCTCAAATTCAGTCCCAAAACATCCGAAAATTCGATATTTAGGGGTCCCAAAAGCGATCTGTACATGCCTACTCCGTGTTAGAGTATTTTCAAAATACCTGCTCAAAACATACTGAAAATCGATCTTTTAGGTGCATAAAAGTCGATATGTGCATGCATCTTCAGTACCCGTTTATATCTCAAATTCAGGCTCAAAACACCCGAAAATTCAATATTTTGGGGTCCCAGAAGCAATCTGTACATGCCTACTCAGTGTTAGAGTATTTTCAAAATACAGGCCCAAAACATGCTGAAAATCGATATTTTAGATGCCCAAAGTCAATATGTGCATGTATCTTCTGTACCCGTTTATATCTCAAATTCAGGCTCAAAACACCCGAAAATTCAATATTTTGGGGTCCCAGAAGCGATCTGTACATGCCTACTCCGTGTTAGAGTATTTTCAAAATACATGCTCAAAGCATACTGAAAATCGATCTTTTAGGTGCCCAAAAGTCGATATGTGCATGCATCTTCAGTACCCGTTTATATCTCAAATTCAGGCTCAAAACACCCGAAAATTCAATATTTTGGGATCCCAGAAGCAATCTGTACATGCCTACACTGTGCTAGAATATTTTCAAAATATAGGCTAAAAACATGCTAAAAATCGACAGTTTAGGTCCAAAAAAATCGATATCTCAAATTCAGTCCCAAAACACCCGAAAATTCGATATTTAGAGGTCCCAGAAGGTATCTGTATATGCCTACTCCGTGTTAGAGTATTTTCAAAATACAGGCCAAAAGCATACTGAAAATCGATCTTTTAGGTGCCCAAAAGTCGATATGTGCATGCATCTTTTGTACCCGTTTATATCTCAAATTCTGGCCCTAAACACCCGAAAATTCGATATTTTGGGGTCCCAGAAGCGATCTGTACATGCCTACTCCGTGTTAGAGTATTTTCAAAATTCAGGCCCAAAACATGCTGAAAACCGATATTTTTGGTGCCGAAAGTCAATATGTGCATGTATCTTATGTACCCGTTTATATCTCAAATTCAGGCTCAAAACACCCGAAAATTCAATATTTTGGGGTCCAAGAAGCAATCTGCACATGCCTACTCAGTGCTAGAATATTTACAAAATATAGGCTAAAAACATGCTAAAAATCGATATTATAGGTGCCAAAAAATCGATATCTCAAATTCAGACCCATAACACCCGAAAATTCGATATTTAGAGGTCCCAGAAGGTATCTGTACATGACTACTCCGTGTTAGAGTATTTTCAAAATACAGGCCAAAAACATACTGAAAATCGATCTTTTAGGTGCCCAAAAGTCGATATGTGCATGCATCTTCTGTACTCGTTTATATCTCAAATTCTGGCCCTAAACACCCGAAAATTCGATATTTTGGGGTCCCAGAAGCGATCTGTACATGACTACTCCGTGTTAGAGTATTTTCAAAATTCAGGCCCAAAACATGCTTAAAATCGATATTTTTGGTGCCCAAAGTCAATATGTGCATGTATCTTCTGTACCCGTTTATATCTCAAATTCAGGCTCAAAACACCCGAAAATTCAATATTTTGGGGTCCCAGAAGCAATCTGTACATGCCTACTCAGTGCTAGAATATTTTCAAAATATAGGCTAAAAACATGCTAAAAATCGATCTGTTAGGTGCCAAAAAGTCGATATCTCAAATTCAGTCCCAAAACACCCGAAAATTCGATATTTAAAGGTCCCAGAAGGTATCTGTCCATGCCTACTCCGTGTTAGAGTATTTTCAAAATACATGCTCAAAACATACTGAAAATCGATCTTTTAGGTGCACAAAAGTCGATATGTGCATGTATCTTCTGTACCCGTTTATATCTCAAATTCAGGCTCAAAACACCCGAAAATTCAATATTTTGGGGTCCCAGAAGCAATCTGTACATGCCTACACAGTGCTAGAATATTTTCAAAATATAGGCTAAAAACATGCTAAAAATCGACATTTTAGGTGCCAAAAAATCGATATCTCAAATTCAGTCCCAAAACACCCGAAAATTCGATATTTAGAGGTCCCAGAAGGTATCTGTACATGCCTACTCCGTGTTGGAGTATTTTCAAAATACAGGCCAAAAACATACTGAAAATCGATCTTTTAGGTGCCTAAAAGTCGATATGTGCATGCATCTTCTGTACCCGTTTATATCTCAAATTCTGGCCCTAAACACCCGACAACTCGATATTTTGGGGTCCCAGAAGCGATCTGTACATGCCTACTCCGTGTTAGAGTATTTTCAAAATTCAGGCCCAAAACATGCTGAAAATCGATATTTTTGGTGCCCAAAGTCAATATGTGCATGTATCTTCTGTACCCGTTTATATCTCAAATTCAGGCTCAAAACACCCGAAAATTCAATATTTTGGGGTCCCAGAAGCAATCTGTACATGCCTACTCAGTGCTAGAATATTTTCAAAATATAGGCTAAAAACATGCTAAAAATCGATATTTTAGGTGCCAAAAAGTCGATATCTCAAATTCAGACCCAAAACATCCGAAAATTCGAGATTTAGGGGTTCCAAAAGCGATCTGTACATGCCTACTCCGTGTTAGAGTATTTTCAAAATACATGCTCAAAACATACTGAAAATCGATCTTTTAGGTGCACAAAAGTCGATATGTGCATGCATCTTCAGTACCCGTTTATATCTCAAATTCAGGCTCAAAACACCCGAAAATTCAATATTTTGGGGTCCCAGAAGCAATCTGTACATGCCTACTCAGTGTTAGAGTATTTTCAAAATACAGGCCCAAAACATGCTGAAAATCGATATTTTAGATGCCCAAAGTCAATATGTGCATGTATCTTCTGTACCCGTTTATATCTCAAATTCAGGCTCAAAACACCCGAAAATTCAATATTTTGGGGTCCCAGAAGCAATCTGTACATGCCTACACAGTGCTAGAATATTTTCAAAATATAGGCTAAAAACATGCTAAAAATCGACATTTTAGGTGCCAAAAAATCGATATCTCAAATTCAGTCCCAAAACACCCGAAAATTCGATATTTAGAGGTCCCAGAAGGTATCTGTACATTCCTACTCAGTGTTAGAGTATTTTCAAAATTCAGGCCCAAAACATGCTTAAAATCGATATTTTTGGTGCCCAAAGTCAATATGTGCATGTATCTTCTGTACCCGTTTATATCTCAAATTCAGGCTCAAAACACCCGAAAATTCAATATTTTGGGGTCCCAGAAGCAATCTGTACATGCCTACTCAGTGCTAGAATATTTTCAAAATATAGGCTAAAAACATGCTAAAAATCGATCTGTTAGGTGCCAAAAAGTCGATATCTCAAATTCAGTCCCAAAACACCCGAAAATTCGATATTTAAAGGTCCCAGAAGGTATCTGTCCATGCCTACTCCGTGTTAGAGTATTTTCAAAATACATGCTCAAAACATACTGAAAATCGATCTTTTAGGTGCACAAAAGTCAATATGTGCATGCATCTTCAGTACCCGTTTATATCTCAAATTCAGGCTCAAAACACCCGAAAATTCAATATTTTGGGGTCCCAGAAGCAATCTGTACATGCCTACTCAGTGTTAGAGTATTTTCAAAATTCAGGCCCAAAACATGCTTAAAATCGATATTTTTGGTGCCCAAAGTCAATATGTGCATGTATCTTCTGTACCCGTTTATATCTCAAATTCAGGCTCAAAACACCCGAAAATTCAATATTTTGGGGTCCCAGAAGCAATCTGTACATGCCTACTCAGTGCTAGAATATTTTCAAAATATAGGCTAAAAACATGCTAAAAATCGATCTGTTAGGTGCCAAAAAGTCGATATCTCAAATTCAGTCCCAAAACACCCGAAAATTCGATATTTAAAGGTCCCAGAAGGTATCTGTCCATGCCTACTCCGTGTTAGAATATTTTCAAAATACATGCTCAAAACATACTGAAAATCGATCTTTTAGGTGCACAAAAGTCAATATGTGCATGTATCTTCTGTACCCGTTTATATCTCAAATTCAGGCTCAAAACACCCGAAAATTCAATATTTTGGGGTCCCAGAAGCAATCTGTACATGCCTACTCAGTGCTAGAATATTTTCAAAATATAGGCTAAAAACATGCTAAAAATCGATCTGTTAGGTGCCAAAAAGTCGATATCTCAAATTCAGTCCCAAAACACCCGAAAATTCGATATTTAAAGGTCCCAGAAGGTATCTGTCCATGCCTACTCCGTGTTAGAGTATTTTCAAAATACATGCTCAAAACATACTGAAAATCGATCTTTTAGGTGCACAAAAGTCGATATGTGCATGTATCTTCTGTACCCGTTTATATCTCAAATTCAGGCTCAAAACACCCGAAAATTCAATATTTTGGGGTACCAGAAGCAATCTGTACATGCCTACACAGTGCTAGAATATTTTCAAAATATAGGCTAAAAACTTGCTAAAAATCGACATTTTAGGTGCCAATAAATTGATATCTCAAATTCAGTCCCAAAACACCCGAAAATTCGATATTTAGAGGTCCCAGAAGGTATCTGTACATGCCTACTCCGTGTTGGAGTATTTTCAAAATACAGGCCAAAAACATACTGAAAATCGATCTTTTAGGTGCCTAAAAGTCGATATGTGCATGCATCTTCTGTACCCGTTTATATCTCAAATTCTGGCCCTAAACACCCGACAACTCGATATTTTGGGGTCCCAGAAGCGATCTGTACATGCCTACTCCGTGTTAGAGTATTTTCAAAATTCAGGCCCAAAACATGCTGAAAATCGATATTTTTGGTGCCCAAAGTCAATATGTGCATGTATCTACTGTACCCGTTTATATCTCAAATTCAGGCTCAAAACACCCGAAAATTCAATATTTTGGGGTCCCAGAAGCAATCTGTACATGCCTACTCAGTGCTAGAATATTTTCAAAATATAGGCTAAAAACATGCTAAAAATCGATATTTTAGGTGCCAAAAAGTCGATATCTCAAATTCAGACCCAAAACATCCGAAAATTCGATATTTAGGGGTTCCAGAAGCGATCTGTACATGCCTACTCCGTGTTAGAGTATTTTCAAAATACATGCTCAAAACATACTGAAAATCGATCTTTTAGGTGCACAAAAGTCGATATGTGCATGCATCTTCAGTACCCGTTTATATCTCAAATTCAGGCTCAAAACACCCGAAAATTCGATATTTAGAGGTCCCAGAAGGTATCTGTACATGCCTACTCCGTGTTAGAGTATTTTCAAAATACAAGCCAAAAACATACTGAAAATCGATCTTTTAGGTGCCCAAAAGTCGATATGTGCATGAATCTTCTGTACCCGTTTATATCTCAAATTCTGGCCCTAAACACCCGAAAATTCGATATTTTGGGGTCCCAGAAGCGATCTGTACATGCCTACTCAGTGCTAGAATATTTTCAAAATATAGGCTTAAAACATGCTAAAAATCGATCTTTTAGGTGCCAAAAAGTCGATATCTCAAATTCAGTCCCAAAACACCCGCAAATTCGATATTTAGGGGCCCCAGAAGCGATCTGTACATGCCTACTCCGTGTTAGAGTATTTTCAAAATACATGCTCAAAACATACTGAAAATCGATCTTTTAGGTGCACAAAAGTCGATATGTGCATGCATCTTCAGTACCCGTTTATATCTCAAATTCAGGCTCAAAACACCCGATAATTCAATATTTTGGGGTCCCAGAAGCAATCTGTACATGCCTACTCAGTGTTAGAGTATTTTCAAAATACAAGCCCAAAACATGCTGAAAATCGATATTTTAGATGCCCAAAGTCAATATGTGCATGTATCTTCTGTACCCGTTTATATCTCAAATTCAGGCTCAAAACACCCGAAAATTCAATATTTTGGGGTCCCAGAAGCAATCTGTACATGCCTACTCAGTGTTAGAGTATTTTCAAAATACAGGCCCAAAACATGCTGAAAATCGATAATTTAGATGACCAAAGTCAATATGTGCATGTATCTTCTGTACCCGTTTATATCTCAAATTCAGGCTCAAAACACCCGAAAATTCAATATTTTGTGGTCCCAGAAGCAATCTGTACATGCCTACACAGTGCTAGAATATTTTCAAAATATAGGCTAAAAACATGCTAAAAATCGACATTTTAGGTACCAAAAAATCGATATCTCAAATTCAGTCCCAAAACACCCGAAAATTCGATATTTAGAGGTCCCAGAAGGTATCTGTACATGCCTACTCCGTGTTAGAGTATTTTCAAAATACAGGCCAAAAACATACTGAAAATCGATCTTTTAGGTGCCTAAAAGTCGATATGTGCATGCATCTTCTGTACCCGTTTATATCTCAAATTCTGGCCCTAAACACCCGAAAATTCGATATTTTGGGGTCCCAGAAGCGATCTGTACATGCCTACTCCGTGTTAGAGTATTTTCAAAATTCAGGCCCAAATATGCTGAAAATCGATATTTTTGGTGCCCAAAGTCAATATGTGCATGTATCTTCTGTACCCGTTTATATCTCAAATTCAGGCTCAAAACACCCGAAAATTCAATATTTTGGGGTCCCAGAAGCAATCTGTACATGCCTACTCAGTGCTAGAATATTTTCAAAATATAGGCTAAAAACATGCTAAAAATCGATATTTTAGGTGCCAAAAAGTCGATATCTCAAATTCAGTCCCAAAACATCCGAAAATTCGATATTTAGGGGTCCCAAAAGCGATCTGTACATGCCTACTCCGTGTTAGAGTATTTTCAAAATACCTGCTCAAAACATACTGAAAATCGATCTTTTAGGTGCATAAAAGTCGATATGTGCATGCATCTTCAGTACCCGTTTATATCTCAAATTCAGGCTCAAAACACCCGAAAATTCAATATTTTGGGGTCCCAGAAGCAATCTGTACATGCCTACTCAGTGTTAGAGTATTTTCAAAATACAGGCCCAAAACATGCTGAAAATCGATATTTTAGATGCCCAAAGTCAATATGTGCATGTATCTTCTGTACCCGTTTATATCTCAAATTCAGGCTCAAAACACCCGAAAATTCAATATTTTGGGGTCCCAGAAGCGATCTGTACATGCCTACTCCGTGTTAGAGTATTTTCAAAATACATGCTCAAAGCATACTGAAAATCGATCTTTTAGGTGCCCAAAAGTCGATATGTGCATGCATCTTCAGTACCCGTTTATATCTCAAATTCAGGCTCAAAACACCCGAAAATTCAATATTTTGGGATCCCAGAAGCAATCTGTACATGCCTACACTGTGCTAGAATATTTTCAAAATATAGGCTAAAAACATGCTAAAAATCGACAGTTTAGGTCCAAAAAAATCGATATCTCAAATTCAGTCCCAAAACACCCGAAAATTCGATATTTAGAGGTCCCAGAAGGTATCTGTATATGCCTACTCCGTGTTAGAGTATTTTCAAAATACAGGCCAAAAGCATACTGAAAATCGATCTTTTAGGTGCCCAAAAGTCGATATGTGCATGCATCTTTTGTACCCGTTTATATCTCAAATTCTGGCCCTAAACACCCGAAAATTCGATATTTTGGGGTCCCAGAAGCGATCTGTACATGCCTACTCCGTGTTAGAGTATTTTCAAAATTCAGGCCCAAAACATGCTGAAAACCGATATTTTTGGTGCCGAAAGTCAATATGTGCATGTATCTTATGTACCCGTTTATATCTCAAATTCAGGCTCAAAACACCCGAAAATTCAATATTTTGGGGTCCAAGAAGCAATCTGCACATGCCTACTCAGTGCTAGAATATTTACAAAATATAGGCTAAAAACATGCTAAAAATCGATATTATAGGTGCCAAAAAATCGATATCTCAAATTCAGACCCATAACACCCGAAAATTCGATATTTAGAGGTCCCAGAAGGTATCTGTACATGACTACTCCGTGTTAGAGTATTTTCAAAATACAGGCCAAAAACATACTGAAAATCGATCTTTTAGGTGCCCAAAAGTCGATATGTGCATGCATCTTCTGTACTCGTTTATATCTCAAATTCTGGCCCTAAACACCCGAAAATTCGATATTTTGGGGTCCCAGAAGCGATCTGTACATGACTACTCCGTGTTAGAGTATTTTCAAAATTCAGGCCCAAAACATGCTTAAAATCGATATTTTTGGTGCCCAAAGTCAATATGTGCATGTATCTTCTGTACCCGTTTATATCTCAAATTCAGGCTCAAAACACCCGAAAATTCAATATTTTGGGGTCCCAGAAGCAATCTGTACATGCCTACTCAGTGCTAGAATATTTTCAAAATATAGGCTAAAAACATGCTAAAAATCGATCTGTTAGGTGCCAAAAAGTCGATATCTCAAATTCAGTCCCAAAACACCCGAAAATTCGATATTTAAAGGTCCCAGAAGGTATCTGTCCATGCCTACTCCGTGTTAGAGTATTTTCAAAATACATGCTCAAAACATACTGAAAATCGATCTTTTAGGTGCACAAAAGTCGATATGTGCATGTATCTTCTGTACCCGTTTATATCTCAAATTCAGGCTCAAAACACCCGAAAATTCAATATTTTGGGGTCCCAGAAGCAATCTGTACATGCCTACACAGTGCTAGAATATTTTCAAAATATAGGCTAAAAACATGCTAAAAATCGATATTTTAGGTGCCAAAAAGTCGATATCTCAAATTCAGACCCAAAACATCCGAAAATTCGATATTTAGGGGTTCCAGAAGCGATCTGTACATGCCTACTCCGTGTTAGAGTATTTTCAAAATACATGCTCAAAACATACTGAAAATCGATCTTTTAGGTGCACAAAAGTCGATATGTGCATGCATCTTCAGTACCCGTTTATATCTCAAATTCAGGCTTAAAACACCCGAAAATTCAATATTTTGGGGTCCCAGAAGCAATCTGTACATGCCTACTCAGTGTTAGAGTATTTTCAAAATACAGGCCCAAAACATGCTGAAAATCGATATTTTAGATGCCCAAAGTCAATATGTGCATGTATCTTCTGTACCCGTTTATATCTCAAATTCAGGCTCAAAACACCCGAAAATTCAATATTTTGGGGTCCCAGAAGCAATCTGTACATGCCTACACAGTGCTAGAATATTTTCAAAATATAGGCTAAAAACATGCTAAAAATCGACATTTTAGGTGCCAAAAAATCGATATCTCAAATTCAGTCCCAAAACACCCGAAAATTCGATATTTAGAGGTCCCAGAAGGTATCTGTACATGCCTACTCCGTGTTAGAGTATTTTCAAAATACAAGCCAAAAACATACTGAAAATCGATCTTTTAGGTGCCCAAAAGTCGATATGTGCATGAATCTTCTGTACCCGTTTATATCTCAAATTCTGGCCCTAAACACCCGAAAATTCGATATTTTGGGGTCCCAGAAGCGATCTGTACATGCCTACTCAGTGCTAGAATATTTTCAAAATATAGGCTTAAAACATGCTAAAAATCGATCTTTTAGGTGCCAAAAAGTCGATATCTCAAATTCAGTCCCAAAACACCCGCAAATTCGATATTTAGGGGCCCCAGAAGCGATCTGTACATGCCTACTCCGTGTTAGAGTATTTTCAAAATACATGCTCAAAACATACTGAAAATCGATCTTTTAGGTGCACAAAAGTCGATATGTGCATGCATCTTCAGTATCCGTTTATATCTCAAATTCAGGCTCAAAACACCCGAAAATTCAATATTTTGGGGTCCCAGAAGCGATCTGTAAATGCCTACTCAGTGTTAGAGTATTTTCAAAATGCAAGCCCAAAACATGCTGAAAATCGATATTTTAGATGCCCAAAGTCAATATGTGCATGTATCTTCTGTACCCGTTTATATCTCAAATTCAGGCTCAAAACACCCGAAAATTCAATATTTTGGGGTCCCAGAAGCAATCTGTACATGCCTACTCAGTGCTAGAATATTTTCAAAATATAGGCTAAAAACATGCTAAAAATCGATATTTTAGGTGCCAAAAAGTCGATATCTCAAATTCAGTCCCAAAACACCCGCAAATTCGATATTTAGGGGCCCCAGAAGCGATCTGTACATGCCTACTCCGTGTTAGAGTATTTTCAAAATACATGCTCAAAACATACTGAAAATCGATCTTTTAGGTGCACAAAAGTCGATATGTGCATGCATCTTCAGTACCCGTTTATATATCAAATTCAGGCTCAAAACACCCGAAAATTCAATATTTTGGGGTCCCAGAAGCAATCTGTACATGCCTACTCCGTGTTAGAGTATTTTCAAAATACAGGCCCAAAACATGCTGAAAATCGATATTTTAGATGCCCAAAGCAAATATCTGCATGTATCTTCTGTACCCGTTTATATCTCAAATTCTGCCCCTAAACACCCGAAAATTCGATATTTTGGGGTCCCAGAAGCAATCTGTACATGCCTACTCAGTGCTAGAATATTTTCAAAATATAGGCTAAAAACATGCTAAAAATCGATCTTTTAGGTGCCAAAAAGTCGATATCTCAAATTCAGTCCCAAAACACCCGACAATTCGATATTTTGGGGTCCCAGAAGCGATCTGTACATGCCTACTCAGTGTTAGAGTATTTTCAAAATTCAGGCCCAAAACATGCTGAAAATCGATATTTTTGGTGCCCAAAGTCAATATGTGCATGTATCTTCTGTACCCGTTTATATCTCAAATTCAGGCTCAAAACACCCGAAAATTCAATATTTTGGGGTCCCAGAAGCAATCTGTACCTGCCTACACAGTGCTAGAATATTTTCAAAATATAGGCTAAAAACATGCTAAAAATCGACATTTTAGGTGCCAAAAAATCGATATCTCAAATTCAGTCCCAAAACACCCGAAAATTCGATATTTAGAGGTCCCAGAAGGTATCTGTACATGCCTACTCCGTGTTAGAGTATTTTCAAAATACAAGCCAAAAACATACTGAAAATCGATCTTTTAGGTGCCCAAAAGTCGATATGTGCATGAATCTTCTGTACCCGTTTATATCTCAAATTCTGGCCCTAAACACCCGAAAATTCGATATTTTGGGGTCCCAGAAGCGATCTGTACATGCCTACTCAGTGCTAGAATATTTTCAAAATATAGGCTTAAAACATGCTAAAAATCGATCTTTTAGGTGCCAAAAAGTCGATATCTCAAATTCAGTCCCAAAACACCCGCAAATTCGATATTTAGGGGCCCCAGAAGCGATCTGTACATGCCTACTCCGTGTTAGAGTATTTTCAAAATACATGCTCAAAACATACTGAAAATCGATCTTTTAGGTGCACAAAAGTCGATATGTGCATGCATCTTCAGTACCCGTTTATATCTCAAATTCAGGCTCAAAACACCCGATAATTCAATATTTTGGGGTCCCAGAAGCAATCTGTACATGCCTACTCAGTGTTAGAGTATTTTCAAAATACAAGCCCAAAACATGCTGAAAATCGATATTTTAGATGCCCAAAGTCAACATGTGCATGTATCTTCTGTACCCGTTTATATCTCAAATTCAGGCTCAAAACACCCGAAAATTCAATATTTTGGGGTCCCAGAAGCAATCTGTACATGCCTACTCAGTGTTAGAGTATTTTCAAAATACAGGCCCAAAACATGCTGAAAATCGATAATTTAGATGACCAAAGTCAATATGTGCATGTATCTTCTGTACCCGTTTATATCTCAAATTCAGGCTCAAAACACCCGAAAATTCAATATTTTGGGGTCCCAGAAGCAATCTGTACATGCCTACACAGTGCTAGAATATTTTCAAAATATAGGCTAAAAACATGCTAAAAATCGACATTTTAGGTACCAAAAAATCGATATCTCAAATTCAGTCCCAAAACACCCGAAAATTCGATATTTAGAGGTCCCAGAAGGTATCTGTACATGCCTACTCCGTGTTAGAGTATTTTCAAAATACAGGCCAAAAACATACTGAAAATCGATCTTTTAGGTGCCTAAAAGTCGATATGTGCATGCATCTTCTGTACCCGTTTATATCTCAAATTCTGGCCCTAAACACCCGACAATTCGATATTTTGGGGTCCCAGAAGCGATCTGTACATGCCTACTCCGTGTTAGAGTATTTTCAAAATTCAGGCCCAAATATGCTGAAAATCGATATTTTTGGTGCCCAAAGTCAATATGTGCATGTATCTTCTGTACCCGTTTATATCTCAAATTCAGGCTCAAAACACCCGAAAATTCAATATTTTGGGGTCCCAGAAGCAATCTGTACATGCCTACTCAGTGCTAGAATATTTTCAAAATATAGGCTAAAAACATGCTAAAAATCGATATTTTAGGTGCCAAAAAGTCGATATCTCAAATTCAGTCCCAAAACATCCGAAAATTCGATATTTAGGGGTCCCAGAAGCGATCTGTACATGCCTACTCCGTGTTAGAGTATTTTCAAAATACATGCTCAAAACATACTGAAAATCGATCTTTTAGGTGCACAAAAGTCGATATGTGCATGCATCTTCAGTACCCGTTTATATCTCAAATTCAGGCTCAAAACACCCGAAAATTCAATATTTTGGGGTCCCAGAAGCAATCTGTACATGCCTACACAGTGCTAGAATATTTTCAAAATATAGGCTAAAAACATGCTAAAAATCGACATTTTAGGTGCCAAAAAATCGATATCTCAAATTCAGTCCCAAAACACCCGAAAATTCGATATTTAGAGGTCCCAGAAGGTATCTGTACATGCCTACTCCGTGTTAGAGTATTTTCAAAATACAAGCCAAAAACATACTGAAAATCGATCTTTTAGGTGCCCAAAAGTCGATATGTGCATGAATCTTCTGTACCCGTTTATATCTCAAATTCTGGCCCTAAACACCCGAAAATTCGATATTTTGGGGTCCCAGAAGCGATCTGTACATGCCTACTCAGTGCTAGAATATTTTCAAAATATAGGCTTAAAACATGCTAAAAATCGATCTTTTAGGTGCCAAAAAGTCGATATCTCAAATTCAGTCCCAAAACACCCGCAAATTCGATATTTAGGGGCCCCAGAAGCGATCTGTACATGCCTACTCCGTGTTAGAGTATTTTCAAAATACATGCTCAAAACATACTGAAAATCGATCTTTTAGGTGCACAAAAGTCGATATGTGCATGCATCTTCAGTACCCGTTTATATCTCAAATTCAGGCTCAAAACACCCGAAAATTCAATATTTTGGGGTCCCAGAAGCAATCTGTACATGCCTACTCAGTGTTAGAGTATTTTCAAAATACAAGCCCAAAACATGCTGAAAATCGATATTTTAGATGCCCAAAGTCAATATGTGCATGTATCTTCTGTACCCGTTTATATCTCAAATTCAGGCTCAAAACACCCGAAAATTCAATATTTTGGGGTCCCAGAAGCAATCTGTACATGCCTACTCAGTGTTAGAGTATTTTCAAAATACAGGCCCAAAACATGCTGAAAATCGATATTTTAGATGCCCAAAGCCAATATCTGCATGTATCTTCTGTACCCGTTTATATCTCAAATTCTGGCCCTAAACACCCGAAAATTCGATATTTTGGGGTCCCAGAAGCAATCTGTACATGCCTACTCAGTGCTAGAATATTTTCAAAATATAGGCTAAAAACATGCTAAAAATCGATCTTTTAGGTGCCAAAAAGTCGATATCTCAAATTCAGACCCAAAACATCCGAAAATTCGATATTTAGGGGTTCCAGAAGCGATCTGTACATGCCTACTCCGTGTTAGAGTATTTTCAAAATTCAGGCCCAAAACATGCTGAAAATCGATATTTTTGGTGCCCAAAGTCAATATGTGCATGTATCTTCTGTACCCGTTTATATCTCAAATTCAGGCTCAAAACACCCGAAAATTCAATATTTTGGGGTCCCAGAAGCAATCTGTACATGCCTACTCAGTGCTAGAATATTTTCAAAATATAGGCTAAAAACATGCTAAAAATCGATCTGTTAGGTGCCAAAAAGTCGATATCTCAAATTCAGTCCCAAAACATCCGAAAATTCGATATTTAGGGGTCCCAGAAGCGATCTGTACATGCCTACTCCGTGTTAGAGTATTTTCAAAATACATGCTCAAAACATACTGAAAATCGATCTTTTAGGTGCACAAAAGTCGATATGTGCATGCTTCTTCAGTACCCGTTTATATCTCAAATTCAGGCTCAAAACACCCGAAAATTCAATATTTTGGGGTCCCAGAAGCAATCTGTACATGCCTACTCAGTGTTAGAGTATTTTCAAAATACAGGCCCAAAACATGCTGAAAATCGATATTTTAGATGCCCAAAGTCAATATGTGCATGTATCTTCTGTACCCGTTTATATCTCAAATTCAGGCTCAAAACACCCGAAAATTCAATATTTTGGGGTCCCAGAAGCAATCTGTACATGCCTACACAGTGCTAGAATATTTTCAAAATATAGGCTAAAAACATGCTAAAAATCGACATTTTAGGTGCCAAAAATCGATATCTCAAATTCAGTCCCAAAACACCCGAAAATTCGATATTTAGAGGTCCCAGAAGGTATCTGTACATGCCTACTCCGTGTTAGAGTATTTTCAAAATACAGGCCAAAAACATACTGAAAATCGATCTTTTAGGTGCCCAAAAGTCGATATGTGCATGCATCTTCTGTACCCGTTTATATCTCAAATTCTGGCCCTAAACACCCGAAAATTCGATATTTTGGGGTCCCAGAAGCGATCTGTACATGCCTACTCAGTGCTAGAATATTTTCAAAATATAGGCTTAAAACATGCTAAAAATCGATCTTTTAGGTGCCAAAAAGTCGATATCTCAAATTCAGTCCCAAAACACCCGAAAATTCGATATTTAGGGGCCCCAGAAGCGATCTGTACATGCCTACTCCGTGTTAGAGTATTTTCAAAATACATGCTCAAAACATACTGAAAATCGATCTTTTAGGTGCACAAAAGTCGATATGTGCATGCATCTTCAGTACCCGTTTATATCTCAAATTCAGGCTCAAAACACCCGAAAATTCAATATTTTGGGGTCCCAGAAGCAATCTGTACATGCCTACTCAGTGTTAGAGTATTTTCAAAATACAGGCCCAAAACATGCTGAAAATCGATATTTTAGATGCCCAAAGTCAATATGTGCATGTATCTTCTGTACCCGTTTATATCTCAAATTCAGGCTCAAAACACCCGAAAATTCAATATTTTGGGGTCCCAGAAGCAATCTGTACATGCCTACTCAGTGCTAGAATATTTTCAAAATATAGGCTAAAAACATGCTAAAAATCGATCTTTTAGGTGCCAAAAAGTCGATATCTCAAATTCAGTCCCAAAACACCCGAAAATTCAATATTTAGGGGTCCCAGAAGCGATCTGTACATGCCTACTCCGTGTTAGAGTATTTTCAAAATACATGCTCAAAGCATACTGAAAATCGATCTTTTAGGTGCCCAAAAGTCGATATGTGCATGCATCTTCAGTACCCGTTTATATCTCAAATTCAGGATCAAAACACCCGAAAATTCAATATTTTGGGATCCCAGAAGCAATCTGTACATGCCTACACTGTGCTAGAATATTTTCAAAATATAGGCTAAAAACATGCTAAAAATCGACAGTTTAGGTGCCAAAAAATTGATATCTTAAATTCAGTCTCAAAACACCCGAAAATTCGATATTTAGAGGTCCCAGAAGGTATCTGTATATGCCTACTCCGTGTTAGAGTATTTTCAAAATACAGGCCAAAAGCATACTGAAAATCGATCTTTTAGGTCCACAAAAGTCGATATGTGCATGTATCTTCTGTACCCGTTTATATCTCAAATTCAGGCTCAAAACACCCGAAAATTCAATATTTTGGGGTCCCAGAAGCAATCTGTACATGCCTACTCAGTGCTAGAATATTTTCAAAATATAGGCTAAAAACATGCTAAAAATCGATCTGTTAGGTGCCAAAAAGTCGATATCTCAAATTCAGTCCCAAAACACCCGAAAATTCGATATTTAGGGGTCCCAGAAGCGATCTGTACATGCCTACTCAGTGTTAGAGTATTTTCAAAATACAGGCCCAAAACATGCTGAAAATCGATATTTTAGATGCACAAAAGTCGATATGTGCATGTATCTTCTTTACCCGTTTATATCTCAAATTCTGGCTCAAAATACCCGAAAATTCAATATTTTGGGGTCCTAGAAGCAATCTGTACATGCCTACACAGTGCTAGAATATTTTCAAAATATAGGCTAAAAACATGCTAAAAATCGACATTTTAGGTGCCAAAAAATCGATATCTCAAATTCAGTCCCAAAACACCCGAAAATTCGATATTTAGAGGTCCAAGAAGGTATCTGTACATGCCTACTCCGTGTTAGAGTATTTTCAAAATACAAGCCAAAAACATACTGAAAATCGATCTTTTAGGTGCCCAAAAGTCGATATGTGCATGAATCTTCTGTACCCGTTTATATCTCAAATTCTGGCCCTAAACACCCGAAAATTCGATATTTTGGGGTCCCAGAAGCGATCTGTACATGCCTACTCAGTGCTAGAATATTTTCAATATATAGGCTTAAAACATGCTAAAAATCGATCTTTTAGGTGCCAAAAAGTCGATATCTCAAATTCAGTCCCAAAACACCCGCAAATTCGATATTTAGGGGCCCCAGAAGCGATCTGTACATGCCTACTCCGTGTTAGAGTATTTTCAAAATACATGCTCAAAACATACTGAAAATCGATCTTTTAGGTGCACAAAAGTCGATATGTGCATGCATCTTCAGTACCCGTTTATATCTCAAATTCTGGCTCAAAATACCCGAAAATTCAATATTTTGGGGTCCTAGAAGCAATCTGTACATGCCTACACAGTGCTAGAATATTTTCAAAATATAGGCTAAAAACATGCTAAAAATCGACATTTTAGGTGCCAAAAAATCGATATCTCAAATTCAGTCCCAAAACACCCGAAAATTCGATATTTAGAGGTCCAAGAAGGTATCTGTATATGCCTACTCCGTGTTAGAGTATTTTCAAAATACAGGCCAAAAGCATACTGAAAATCGATCTTTTAGGTGCCCAAAAGTCGATATGTGCATGCATCTTCTGTACCCGTTTATATCTCAAATTCTGGCCCTAAACACCCGAAAATTCGATATTTTGGGGTCCCAGAAGCGATCTGTACATGCCTACTCCGTGTTAGAGTATTTTCAAAATTCAGGCGCAAAACATGCTGAAAATCGATATTTTTGGTGCCCAAAGTCAATATGTGCATGTATCTTCTGTACCCGTTTATATCTCAAATTCAGGCTCAAAACACCCGAAAATTCAATATTTTGGGGTCCCAGAAGCAATCTGTACATGCCTACTCAGTGCTAGAATATTTACAAAATATAGGCTAAAAACATGCTAAAAATCGATATTATAGGTGCCAAAAAATCGATATCTCAAATTCAGACCCATAACACCCGAAAATTCGATATTTAGAGGTCCCAGAAGGTATCTGTACATGCCTACTCCGTGTTAGAGTATTTTCAAAATACAGGCCAAAAACATACTGAAAATCGATCTTTTAGGTGCCCAAAAGTCGATATGTGCATGCATCTTCTGTACTCGTTTATATCTCAAATTCAGGCTCAAAACACCCGAAAATTCAATATTTTGGGGTCCCAGAAGCAATCTGTACATGCCTACTCATTGCTAGAATATTTACAAAATATAGGCTAAAAACATGCTAAAAATCGATATTATAGGTGCCAAAAAATCGATATCTCAAATTCAGACCCATAACACCCGAAAATTCGATATTTAGAGGTCCCAGAAGGTATCTGTACATGCCTACTCCGTGTTAGAGTATTTTCAAAATACAGGCCAAAAACATACTGAAAATCGATCTTTTAGGTGCCCAAAAGTCGATATGTGCATGCATCTTCTGTACTCGTTTATATCTCAAATTCTGGCCCTAAACACCCGAAAATTCGATATTTTGGGGTCCCAGAAGCGATCTGTACATGACTACTCCGTGTTAGAGTATTTTCAAAATTCAGGCCCAAAACATGCTAAAAATCGATATTTTTGGTGCCCAAAGTCAATATGTGCATGTATCTTCTGTACCCGTTTATATCTCAAATTCAGGCTCAAAACACCCGAAAATTCAATATTTTGGGGTCCCAGAAGCAATCTGTACATGCCTACTCAGTGCTAGAATATTTTCAAAATATAGGCTAAAAACATGATAAAAATCGATCTGTTAGGTGCCAAAAAGTCGATATCTCAAATTCAGTCCCAAAACACCCGAAAATTCGATATTTAGGGGTCCCAGAAGCAATCTGTACATGCCTACTCAGTGCTAGAATATTTTCAAAATATAGGCTAAAAACATGCTAAAAATCGATCTGTTAGGTGCCAAAAAATCGATATCTCAAATTCAGTCCCAAAACACCCGGAAATTCGATATTTAGAGGTCCCAGAAGGTATCTGTATATGCCTACTCCGTGTTAGAGTATTTTCAAAATACAGGCCAAAAGCATACTGAAAATCGATCTTTTAGGTGCCCAAAAGTCGATATGTGCATGCATCTTCTGTACCCGTTTATATCTCAAATTCAGGCTCAAAACACCCGAAAATTCGATATTTTGGGGTCCCAGAAGCGATCTGTACATGCCTACTCCGTGTTAGAGTATTTTCAAAATTCAGGCTCAAAACATGCTGAAAATCGATATTTTTGGTGCCGAAAGTCAATATGTGCATGTATCTTCTGTACCCGTTTATATCTCAAATTCAGGCTCAAAACACCCGAAAATTCAATATTTTGGGGTCCCAGAAGCAATCTGTACATGCCTACTCAGTGCTAGAATATTTACAAAATATAGGCTAAAAACATGCTAAAAATCGATATTATAGGTGCCAAAAAATCGATATCTCAAATTCAGACCCATAACACCCGAAAATTCGATATTTAGAGGTCCCAGAAGGTATCTGTACATGACTACTCCGTGTTAGAGTATTTTCAAAATACAGGCCAAAAACATACTGAAAATCGATCTTTTAGGTGCCCAAAAGTCGATATGTGCATGCATCTTCTGTACTCGTTTATATCTCAAATTCTGGCCCTAAACACCCGAAAATTTGATATTTTGGGGTCCCAGAAGCGATCTGTACATGACTACTCCGTGTTAGAGTATTTTCAAAATTCAGGCCCAAAACATGCTAAAAATCGATATTTTTGGTGCCCAAAGTCAATATGTGCATGTATCTTCTGTACCCGTTTATATCTCAAATTCAGGCTCAAAACACCCGAAAATTCAATATTTTGGGGTCCCAGAAGCAATCTGTACATGCCTACTCAGTGCTAGAATATTTTCAAAATATAGGCTAAAAACATGATAAAAATCGATCTGTTAGGTGCCAAAAAGTCGATATCTCAAATTCAGTCCCAAAACACCCGAAAATTCGATATTTAGGGGTCCCAGAAGCAATCTGTACATGCCTACTCAGTGCTAGAATATTTTCAAAATATAGGCTAAAAACATGCTAAAAATCGATCTGTTAGGTGCCAAAAAATCGATATCTCAAATTCAGTCCCAAAACACCCGAAAATTCGATATTTAGAGGTCCCAGAAGGTATCTGTATATGCCTACTCCGTGTTAGAGTATTTTCAAAATACAGGCCAAAAGCATACTGAAAATCGATCTTTTAGGTGCCCAAAAGTCGATATGTGCATGCATCTTCTGTACCCGTTTATATCTCAAATTCTGGCCCTAAACACCCGAAAATTCGATATTTTGGGGTCCCAGAAGCGATCTGTACATGCCTACTCCGTGTTAGAGTATTTTCAAAATTCAGGCGCAAAACATGCTGAAAATCGATATTTTTGGTGCCCAAAGTCAATATGTGCATGTATCTTCTGTACCCGTTTATATCTCAAATTCAGGCTCAAAACACCCGAAAATTCAATATTTTGGGGTCCCAGAAGCAATCTGTACATGCCTACTCAGTGCTAGAATATTTACAAAATATAGGCTAAAAACATGCTAAAAATCGATATTATAGGTGCCAAAAAATCGATATCTCAAATTCAGACCCATAACACCCGAAAATTCGATATTTAGAGGTCCCAGAAGGTATCTGTACATGCCTACTCCGTGTTAGAGTATTTTCAAAATACAGGCCAAAAACATACTGAAAATCGATCTTTTAGGTGCCCAAAAGTCGATATGTGCATGCATCTTCTGTACTCGTTTATATCTCAAATTCTGGCCCTAAACACCCGAAAATTCGATATTTTGGGGTCCCAGAAGCGATCTGTACATGACTACTCCGTGTTAGAGTATTTTCAAAATTCAGGCCCAAAACATGCTAAAAATCGATATTTTTGGTGCCCAAAGTCAATATGTGCATGTATCTTCTGTACCCGTTTATATCTCAAATTCAGGCTCAAAACACCCGAAAATTCAATATTTTGGGGTCCCAGAAGCAATCTGTACATGCCTACTCAGTGCTAGAATATTTTCAAAATATAGGCTAAAAACATGCTAAAAATCGATCTGTTAGGTGCCAAAAAGTCGATATCTCAAATTCAGTCCCAAAACACCCGAAAATTCGATATTTAGGGGTCCCAGAAGCAATCTGTACATGCCTACTCAGTGCTAGAATATTTTCAAAATATAGGCTAAAAACATGCTAAAAATCGATCTGTTAGGTGCCAAAAAATCGATATCTCAAATTCAGTCCCAAAACACCCGGAAATTCGATATTTAGAGGTCCCAGAAGGTATCTGTATATGCCTACTCCGTGTTAGAGTATTTTCAAAATACAGGCCAAAAGCATACTGAAAATCGATCTTTTAGGTGCCCAAAAGTCGATATGTGCATGCATCTTCTGTACCCGTTTATATCTCAAATTCTGGCTCAAAACACCCGAAAATTCGATATTTTGGGGTCCCAGAAGCGATCTGTACATGCCTACTCCGTGTTAGAGTATTTTCAAAATTCAGGCCCAAAACATGCTGAAAATCGATATTTTTGGTGCCCAAAGTCAATATGTGCATGTATCTACTGTACCCGTTTATATCTCAAATTCAGGCTCAAAACACCCGAAAATTCAATATTTTGGGGTTCCAGAAGCAATCTGTACATGCCTACTCAGTGCTAGAATATTTTCAAAATATAGGCTAAAAACATGCTAAAAATCGATATTTTAGGTGCCAAAAAGTCGATATCTCAAATTCAGACCCAAAACATCCGAAAATTCGATATTTAGGGGTTCCAGAAGCGATCTGTACATGCCTACTCCGTGTTAGAGTATTTTCAAAATACATGCTCAAAACATACTGAAAATCGATCTTTTAGGTGCACAAAAGTCGATATGTGCATGCATCTTCAGTACCCGTTTATATCTCAAATTCAGGCTCAAAACACCCGAAAATTCAATATTTTGGGGTCCCAGAAGCAATCTGTACATGCCTACTCAGTGTTAGAGTATTTTCAAAATACAGGCCCAAAACATGCTGAAAATCGATATTTTAGATGCCCAAAGTCAATATGTGCATGTATCTTCTGTACCCGTTTATATCTCAAATTCAGGCTCAAAACACCCGAAAATTCAATATTTTGGGGTCCCAGAAGCAATCTGTACATGCCTACACAATGCTAGAATATTTTCAAAATATAGGCTAAAAACATGCTAAAAATCGACATTTTAGGTGCCAAAAAATCGATATCTCAAATTCAGTCCCAAAACACCCGAAAATTCGATATTTAGAGGTCCCAGAAGGTATCTGTACATGCCTACTCCGTGTTAGAGTATTTTCAAAATACAAGCCAAAAACATACTGAAAATCGATCTTTTAGGTGCCCAAAAGTCGATATGTGCATGAATCTTCTGTACCCGTTTATATCTCAAATTCTGGCCCTAAACACCCGAAAATTCGATATTTTGGGGTCCCAGAAGCGATCTGTACATGCCTACTCAGTGCTAGAATATTTTCAAAATATAGGCTTAAAACATGCTAAAAATCGATCTTTTAGGTGCCAAAAAGTCGATATCTCAAATTCAGTCCCAAAACACCCGCAAATTCGATATTTAGGGGCCCCAGAAGCGATCTGTACATGCCTACTCCGTGTTAGAGTATTTTCAAAATACATGCTCAAAACATACTGAAAATCGATCTTTTAGGTGCACAAAAGTCGATATGTGCATGCATCTTCAGTACCCGTTTATATCTCAAATTCAGGCTCAAAACACCCGATAATTCAATATTTTGGGGTCCCAGAAGCAATCTGTACATGCCTACTCTGTGTTAGAGTATTTTCAAAATACAAGCCCAAAACATGCTGAAAATCGATATTTTAGATGCCCAAAGTCAATATGTGCATGTATCTTCTGTACCCGTTTATATCTCAAATTCAGGCTCAAAACACCCGAAAATTCAATATTTTGGGGTCCCAGAAGCAATCTGTACATGCCTACTCAGTGTTAGAGTATTTTCAAAATACAGGCCCAAAACATGCTGAAAATCGATAATTTAGATGACCAAAGTCAATATGTGCATGTATCTTCTGTACCCGTTTATATCTCAAATTCAGGCTCAAAACACCCGAAAATTCAATATTTTGGGGTCCCAGAAGCAATCTGTACATGCCTACACAGTGCTAGAATATTTTCAAAATATAGGCTAAAAACATGCTAAAAATCGACATTTTAGGTACCAAAAAATCGATATCTCAAATTCAGTCCCAAAACACCCGAAAATTCGATATTTAGAGGTCCCAGAAGGTATCTGTACATGCCTACTCCGTGTTAGAGTATTTTCAAAATACAGGCCAAAAACATACTGAAAATCGATCTTTTAGGTGCCTAAAAGTCGATATGTGCATGCATCTTCTGTACCCGTTTATATCTCAAATTCTGGCCCTAAACACCCGACAATTCGATATTTTGGGGTCCCAGAAGCGATCTGTACATGCCTACTCCGTGTTAGAGTATTTTCAAAATTCAGGCCCAAATATGCTGAAAATCGATATTTTTGGTGCCCAAAGTCAATATGTGCATGTATCTTCTGTACCCGTTTATATCTCAAATTCAGGCTCAAAACACCCGAAAATTCAATATTTTGGGGTCCCAGAAGCAATCTGTACATGCCTACTCAGTGCTAGAATATTTTCAAAATATAGGCTAAAAACATGCTAAAAATCGATATTTTAGGTGCCAAAAAGTCGATATCTCAAATTCAGTCCCAAAACATCCGAAAATTCGATATTTAGGGGTCCCAAAAGCGATCTGTACATGCCTACTCCGTGTTAGAGTATTTTCAAAATACCTGCTCAAAACATACTGAAAATCGATCTTTTAGGTGCACAAAAGTCGATATGTGCATGCATCTTCAGTACCCGTTTATATCTCAAATTCAGGCTCAAAACACCCGAAAATTCAATATTTTGGGGTCCCAGAAGCAATCTGTACATGCCTACTCAGTGTTAGAGTATTTTCAAAATACAGGCCCAAAACATGCTGAAAATCGATATTTTAGATGCCCAAAGTCAATATGTGCATGTATCTTCTGTACCCGTTTATATCTCAAATTCAGGCTCAAAACACCCGAAAATTCAATATTTTGGGGTCCCAGAAGCGATCTGTACATGCCTACTCCGTGTTAGAGTATTTTCAAAATACATGCTCAAAGCATACTGAAAATCGATCTTTTAGGTGCCCAAAAGTCGATATGTTTATGCATCTTCAGTACCCGTTTATATCTCAAATTCAGGCTCAAAACACCCGAAAATTCAATATTTTGGGATCCCAGAAGCAATCTGTACATGCCTACACTGTGCTAGAATATTTTCAAAATATAGGCTAAAAACATGCTAAAAATCGACAGTTTAGGTGCCAAAAAATCGATATCTCAAATTCAGACCCATAACACCCGAAAATTCGATATTTAGAGGTCCCAGAAGGTATCTGTACATGACTACTCCGTGTTAGAGTATTTTCAAAATACAGGCCAAAAACATACTGAAAATCGATCTTTTAGGTGCCCAAAAGTCGATATGTGCATGCATCTTCTGTACTCGTTTATATCTCAAATTCTGGCCCTAAACACCCGAAAATTCGATATTTTGGGGTCCCAGAAGCGATCTGTACATGACTACTCCGTGTTAGAGTATTTTCAAAATTCAGGCCCAAAACATGCTTAAAATCGATATTTTTGGTGCCCAAAGTCAATATGTGCATGTATCTTCTGTACCCGTTTATATCTCAAATTCAGGCTCAAAACACCCGAAAATTCAATATTTTGGGGTCCCAGAAGCAATCTGTACATGCCTACTCAGTGCTAGAATATTTTCAAAATATAGGCTAAAAACATGCTAAAAATCGATCTGTTAGGTGCCAAAAAGTCGATATCTCAAATTCAGTCCCAAAACACCCGAAAATTCGATATTTAAAGGTCCCAGAAGGTATCTGTCCATGCCTACTCCGTGTTAGAGTATTTTCAAAATACATGCTCAAAACATACTGAAAATCGATCTTTTAGGTGCACAAAAGTCGATATGTGCATGTATCTTCTGTACCCGTTTATATCTCAAATTCAGGCTCAAAACACCCGAAAATTCAATATTTTGGGGTCCCAGAAGCAATCTGTACATGCCTACACAGTGCTAGAATATTTTCAAAATATAGGCTAAAAACATGCTAAAAATCGACATTTTAGGTGCCAAAAAATCGATATCTCAAATTCAGTCCCAAAACACCCGAAAATTCGATATTTAGAGGTCCCAGAAGGTATCTGTACATGCCTACTCCGTGTTGGAGTATTTTCAAAATACAGGCCAAAAACATACTGAAAATCGATCTTTTAGGTGCCTAAAAGTCGATATGTGCATGCATCTTCTGTACCCGTTTATATCTCAAATTCTGGCCCTAAACACCCGACAACTCGATATTTTGGGGTCCCAGAAGCGATCTGTACATGCCTACTCCGTGTTAGAGTATTTTCAAAATTCAGGCCCAAAACATGCTGAAAATCGATATTTTTGGTGCCCAAAGTCAATATGTGCATGTATCTTCTGTACCCGTTTATATCTCAAATTCAGGCTCAAAACACCCGAAAATTCAATATTTTGGGGTCCCAGAAGCAATCTGTACATGCCTACTCAGTGCTAGAATATTTTCAAAATATAGGCTAAAAACATGCTAAAAATCGATATTTTAGGTGCCAAAAAGTCGATATCTCAAATTCAGACCCAAAACATCCGAAAATTCGAGATTTAGGGGTTCCAAAAGCGATCTGTACATGCCTACTCCGTGTTAGAGTATTTTCAAAATACATGCTCAAAACATACTGAAAATCGATCTTTTAGGTGCACAAAAGTCGATATGTGCATGCATCTTCAGTACCCGTTTATATCTCAAATTCAGGCTCAAAACACCCGAAAATTCAATATTTTGGGGTCCCAGAAGCAATCTGTACATGCCTACTCAGTGTTAGAGTATTTTCAAAATACAGGCCCAAAACATGCTGAAAATCGATATTTTAGATGCCCAAAGTCAATATGTGCATGTATCTTCTGTACCCGTTTATATCTCAAATTCAGGCTCAAAACACCCGAAAATTCAATATTTTGGGGTCCCAGAAGCAATCTGTACATGCCTACACAGTGCTAGAATATTTTCAAAATATAGGCTAAAAACATGCTAAAAATCGACATTTTAGGTGCCAAAAAATCGATATCTCAAATTCAGTCCCAAAACACCCGAAAATTCGATATTTAGAGGTCCCAGAAGCGATCTGTACATGCCTACTCCGTGTTAGAGTATTTTCAAAATACATGCTCAAAACATACTGAAAATCGATCTTTTAGGTGCACAAAAGTCGATATGTGCATGCATCTTCAGTATCCGTTTATATCTCAAATTCAGGCTCAAAACACCCGAAAATTCAATATTTTGGGGTCCCAGAAGCGATCTGTAAATGCCTACTCAGTGTTAGAGTATTTTCAAAATGCAAGCCCAAAACATGCTGAAAATCGATATTTTAGATGCCCAAAGTCAATATGTGCATGTATCTTCTGTACCCGTTTATATCTCAAATTCAGGCTCAAAACACCCGAAAATTCAATATTTTGGGGTCCCAGAAGCAATCTGTACATGCCTACTCAGTGCTAGAATATTTTCAAAATATAGGCTAAAAACATGCTAAAAATCGATATTTTAGGTGCCAAAAAGTCGATATCTCAAATTCAGTCCCAAAACACCCGCAAATTCGATATTTAGGGGCCCCAGAAGCGATCTGTACATGCCTACTCCGTGTTAGAGTATTTTCAAAATACATGCTCAAAACATACTGAAAATCGATCTTTTAGGTGCACAAAAGTCGATATGTGCATGCATCTTCAGTACCCGTTTATATATCAAATTCAGGCTCAAAACACCCGAAAATTCAATATTTTGGGGTCCCAGAAGCAATCTGTACATGCCTACTCAGTGTTAGAGTATTTTCAAAATACAGGCCCAAAACATGCTGAAAATCGATATTTTAGATGCCCAAAGCAAATATCTGCATGTATCTTCTGTACCCGTTTATATCTCAAATTCTGCCCCTAAACACCCGAAAATTCGATATTTTGGGGTCCCAGAAGCAATCTGTACATGCCTACTCAGTGCTAGAATATTTTCAAAATATAGGCTAAAAACATGCTAAAAATCGATCTTTTAGGTGCCAAAAAGTCGATATCTCAAATTCAGTCCCAAAACACCCGACAATTCGATATTTTGGGGTCCCAGAAGCGATCTGTACATGCCTACTCCGTGTTAGAGTATTTTCAAAATTCAGGCCCAAAACATGCTGAAAATCGATATTTTTGGTGCCCAAAGTCAATATGTGCATGTATCTTCTGTACCCGTTTATATCTCAAATTCAGGCTCAAAACACCCGAAAATTCAATATTTTGGGGTCCCAGAAGCAATCTGTACATGCCTACACAGTGCTAGAATATTTTCAAAATATAGGCTAAAAACATGCTAAAAATCGACATTTTAGGTGCCAAAAAATCGATATCTCAAATTCAGTCCCAAAACACCCGAAAATTCGATATTTAGAGGTCCCAGAAGGTATCTGTACATGCCTACTCCGTGTTAGAGTATTTTCAAAATACAAGCCAAAAACATACTGAAAATCGATCTTTTAGGTGCCCAAAAGTCGATATGTGCATGAATCTTCTGTACCCGTTTATATCTCAAATTCTGGCCCTAAACACCCGAAAATTCGATATTTTGGGGTCCCAGAAGCGATCTGTACATGCCTACTCAGTGCTAGAATATTTTCAAAATATAGGCTTAAAACATGCTAAAAATCGATCTTTTAGGTGCCAAAAAGTCGATATCTCAAATTCAGTCCCAAAACACCCGCAAATTCGATATTTAGGGGCCCCAGAAGCGATCTGTACATGCCTACTCCGTGTTAGAGTATTTTCAAAATACATGCTCAAAACATACTGAAAATCGATCTTTTAGGTGCACAAAAGTCGATATGTGCATGCATCTTCAGTACCCGTTTATATCTCAAATTCAGGCTCAAAACACCCGATAATTCAATATTTTGGGGTCCCAGAAGCAATCTGTACATGCCTACTCGGTGTTAGAGTATTTTCAAAATACAAGCCCAAAACATGCTGAAAATCGATATTTTAGATGCCCAAAGTCAATATGTGCATGTATCTTCTGTACCCGTTTATATCTCAAATTCAGGCTCAAAACACCCGAAAATTCAATATTTTGGGGTCCCAGAAGCAATCTGTACATGCCTACTCAGTGTTAGAGTATTTTCAAAATACAGGCCCAAAACATGCTGAAAATCGATAATTTAGATGACCAAAGTCAATATGTGCATGTATCTTCTGTACCCGTTTATATCTCAAATTCAGGCTCAAAACACCCGAAAATTCAATATTTTGGGGTCCCAGAAGCAATCTGTACATGCCTACACAGTGCTAGAATATTTTCAAAATATAGGCTAAAAACATGCTAAAAATCGACATTTTAGGTACCAAAAAATCGATATCTCAAATTCAGTCCAAAAACACCCGAAAATTCGATATTTAGAGGTCCCAGAAGGTATCTGTACATGCCTACTCCGTGTTAGAGTATTTTCAAAATACAGGCCAAAAACATACTGAAAATCGATCTTTTAGGTGCCTAAAAGTCGATATGTGCATGCATCTTCTGTACCCGTTTATATCTCAAATTCTGGCCCTAAACACCCGACAATTCGATATTTAGGGGTCCCAGAAGCGATCTGTACATGCCTACTCCGTGTTAGAGTATTTTCAAAATTCAGGCCCAAATATGCTGAAAATCGATATTTTTGGTGCCCAAAGTCAATATGTGCATGTATCTTCTGTACCCGTTTATATCTCAAATTCAGGCTCAAAACACCCGAAAATTCAATATTTTGGGGTCCCAGAAGCAATCTGTACATGCCTACTCAGTGCTAGAATATTTTCAAAATATAGGCTAAAAACATGCTAAAAATCGATATTTTAGGTGCCAAAAAGTCGATATCTCAAATTCAGTCCCAAAACATCCGAAAATTCGATATTTAGGGGTCCCAGAAGCGATCTGTACATGCCTACTCCGTGTTAGAGTATTTTCAAAATACATGCTCAAAACATACTGAAAATCGATCTTTTAGGTGCACAAAAGTCGATATGTGCATGCATCTTCAGTACCCGTTTATATCTCAAATTCAGGCTCAAAACACCCGAAAATTCAATATTTTGGGGTCCCAGAAGCAATCTGTACATGCCTACTCAGTGTTAGAGTATTTTCAAAATACTGGCCCAAAACATGCTGAAAATCGATATTTTAGATGCCCAAAGCCAATATCTGCATGTATCTTCTGTACCCGTTTATATCTCAAATTCTGGCCCTAAACACCCGAAAATTCGATATTTTGGGGTCCCAGAAGCAATCTGTACATGCCTACTCAGTGCTAGAATATTTTCAAAATATAGGCTAAAAACATGCTAAAAATCGATCTTTTAGGTGCCAAAAAGTCGATATCTCAAATTCAGTCCCAAAACACCCGACAATTCGATATTTTGGGGTCCCAGAAGCGATCTGTACATGCCTACTCCGTGTTAGAGTATTTTCAAAATTCAGGCCCAAAACATGCTGAAAATCGATATTTTTGGTGCCCAAATTCAATATGTGCATGTATCTTCTGTACCCGTTTATATCTCAAATTCAGGCTCAAATCACCCGAAAATTCAATATTTTGGGGTCCCAGAAGCAATCTGTACATGCCTACACAGTGCTAGAATATTTTCAAAATATAGGCTAAAAACATGCTAAAAATCGACATTTTAGGTGCCAAAAAATCGATATCTCAAATTCAGTCCCAAAACACCCGAAAATTCGATATTTAGAGGTCCCAGAAGGTATCTGTACATGCCTACTCCGTGTTAGAGTATTTTCAAAATACAAGCCAAAAACATACTGAAAATCGATCTTTTAGGTGCCCAAAAGTCGATATGTGCATGAATCTTCTGTACCCGTTTATATCTCAAATTCTGGCCCTAAACACCCGAAAATTCGATATTTTGGGGTCCCAGAAGCGATCTGTACATGCCTACTCAGTGCTAGAATATTTTCAAAATATAGGCTTAAAACATGCTAAAAATCGATCTTTTAGGTGCCAAAAAGTCGATATCTCAAATTCAGTCCCAAAACACCCGCAAATTCGATATTTAGGGGCCCCAGAAGCGATCTGTACATGCCTACTCCGTGTTAGAGTATTTTCAAAATACATGCTCAAAACATACTGAAAATCGATCTTTTAGGTGCACAAAAGTCGATATGTGCATGCATCTTCAGTACCCGTTTATATCTCAAATTCAGGCTCAAAACACCCGAAAATTCAATATTTTGGGGTACCAGAAGCAATCTGTACATGCCTACTCAGTGTTAGAGTATTTTCAAAATACAAGCCCAAAACATGCTGAAAATCGATATTTTAGATGCCCAAAGTCAATATGTGCATGTATCTTCTGTACCCGTTTATATCTCAAATTCAGGCTCAAAACACCCGAAAATTCAATATTTTGGGGTCCCAGAAGCAATCTGTACATGCCTACTCAGTGTTAGAGTATTTTCAAAATACAGGCCCAAAACATGCTGAAAATCGATATTTTAGATGCCCAAAGCCAATATCTGCATGTATCTTCTGTACCCGTTTATATCTCAAATTCTGGCCCTAAACACCCGAAAATTCGATATTTTGGGGTCCCAGAAGCAATCTGTACATGCCTACTCAGTGCTAGAATATTTTCAAAATATAGGCTAAAAACATGCTAAAAATCGATCTTTTAGGTGCCAAAAAGTCGATATCTCAAATTCAGTCCCAAAACACCCGACAATTCGATATTTTGGGGTCCCAGAAGCGATCTGTACATGCCTACTCCGTGTTAGAGTATTTTCAAAATTCAGGCCCAAAACATGCTGAAAATCGATATTTTTGGTGCCCAAAGTCTATATGTGCATGTATCTTCTGTACCCGTTTATATCTCAAATTCAGGCTCAAAACACCCGAAAATTCAATATTTTGGGGTCCCAGAAGCAATCTGTACATGCCTACTCAGTGCTAGAATATTTTCAAAATATAGGCTAAAAACATGCTAAAAATCGATCTGTTAGGTGCCAAAAAGTCGATATCTCAAATTCAGTCCCAAAACATCCGAAAATTCGATATTTAGGGGTCCCAGAAGCGATCTGTACATGCCTACTCCGTGTTAGAGTATTTTCAAAATACATGCTCAAAACATACTGAAAATCGATCTTTTAGGTGCACAAAAGTCGATATGTGCATGCTTCTTCAGTACCCGTTTATATCTCAAATTCAGGCTCAAAACACCCGAAAATTCAATATTTTGGGGTCCCAGAAGCAATCTGTACATGCCTACTCAGTGTTAGAGTATTTTCAAAATACAGGCCCAAAACATGCTGAAAATCGATATTTTAGATGCCCAAAGTCAATATGTGCATGTATCTTCTGTACCCGTTTATATCTCAAATTCAGGCTCAAAACACCCGAAAATTCAATATTTTGGGGTCCCAGAAGCAATCTGTACATGCCTACACAGTGCTAGAATATTTTCAAAATATAGGCTAAAAACATGCTAAAAATCGACATTTTAGGTGCCAAAAATCGATATCTCAAATTCAGTCCCAAAACACCCGAAAATTCGATATTTAGAGGTCCCAGAAGGTATCTGTACATGCCTACTCCGTGTTAGAGTATTTTCAAAATACAGGCCAAAAACATACTGAAAATCGATCTTTTAGGTGCCCAAAAGTCGATATGTGCATGCATCTTCTGTACCCGTTTATATCTCAAATTCTGGCCCTAAACACCCGAAAATTCGATATTTTGGGGTCCCAGAAGCGATCTGTACATGCCTACTCAGCGCTAGAATATTTTCAAAATATAGGCTTAAAACATGCTAAAAATCGATCTTTTAGGTGCCAAAAAGTCGATATCTCAAATTCAGTCCCAAAACACCCGAAAATTCGATATTTAGGGGCCCCAGAAGCGATCTGTACATGCCTACTCCGTGTTAGAGTATTTTCAAAATACATGCTCAAAACATACTGAAAATCGATCTTTTAGGTGCACAAATGTCGATATGTGCATGCATCTTCAGTACCCGTTTATATCTCAAATTCAGGCTCAAAACACCCGAAAATTCAATATTTTGGGGTCCCAGAAGCAATCTGTACATGCCTACTCAGTGTTAGAGTATTTTCAAAATACAGGCCCAAAACATGCTGAAAATCGATATTTTAGATGCCCAAAGTCAATATGTGCATGTATCTTCTGTACCCGTTTATATCTCAAATTCAGGCTCAAAACACCCGAAAATTCAATATTTTGGGGTCCCAGAAGCAATCTGTACATGCCTACTCAGTGCTAGAATATTTTCAAAATATAGGCTAAAAACATGCTAAAAATCGATCTTTTAGGTGCCAAAAAGTCGATATCTCAAATTCAGTCCCAAAACACCCGAAAATTCAATATTTAGGGGTCCCAGAAGCGATCTGTACATGCCTACTCCGTGTTACAGTATTTTCAAAATACATGCTCAAAGCATACTGAAAATCGATCTTTTAGGTGCCCAAAAGTCGATATGTGCATGCATCTTCAGTACCCGTTTATATCTCAAATTCAGGCTCAAAACACCCGAAAATTCAATATTTTGGGATCCCAGAAGCAATCTGTACATGCCTACACTGTGCTAGAATATTTTCAAAATATAGGCTAAAAACATGCTAAAAATCGACAGTTTAGGTGCCAAAAAATTGATATCTTAAATTCAGTCTCAAAACACCCGAAAATTCGATATTTAGAGGTCCCAGAAGGTATCTGTATATGCCTACTCCGTGTTAGAGTATTTTCAAAATACAGGCCAAAAGCATACTGAAAATCGATCTTTTAGGTGCCCAAAAGTCGATATGTGCATGCATCTTCTGTACCCGTTTATATCTCAAATTCTGGCCCTAAACACCCGAAAATTCGATATTTTGGGGTCCCAGAAGCGATCTGTACATGCCTACTCCGTGTTAGAGTATTTTCAAAATTCAGGCCCAAAACATGCTGAAAATCGATATTTTTGGTGCCGAAAGTCAATATGTGCATGTATCTTATGTACCCGTTTATATCTCAAATTCAGGCTCAAAACACCCGAAAATTCAATATTTTGGGGTCCAAGAAGAAATCTGCACATGCCTACTCAGTGCTAGAATATTTACAAAATATAGGCTAAAAACATGCTAAAAATCGATATTATAGGTGCCAAAAAATCGATATCTCAAATTCAGACCCATAACACCCGAAAATTCGATATTTAGAGGTCCCAGAAGGTATCTGTACATGACTACTCCGTGTTAGAGTATTTTCAAAATACAGGCCAAAAACATACTGAAAATCGATCTTTTAGGTGCCCAAAAGTCGATATGTGCATGCATCTTCTGTACTCGTTTATATCTCAAATTCTGGCCCTAAACACCCGAAAATTCGATATTTTGGGGTCCCAGAAGCGATCTGTACATGACTACTCCGTGTTAGAGTATTTTCAAAATTCAGGCCCAAAACATGCTAAAAATCGATATTTTTGGTGCCCAAAGTCAATATGTGCATGTATCTTCTGTACCCGTTTATATCTCAAATTCAGGCTCAAAACACCCGAAAATTCAATATTTTGGGGTCCCAGAAGCAATCTGTACATGCCTACTCAGTGCTAGAATATTTTCAAAATATAGGCTAAAAACATGCTAAAAATCGATCTGTTAGGTGCCAAAAAGTCGATATCTCAAATTCAGTCCCAAAACACCCGAAAATTCGATATTTAGGGGTCCCAGAAGCGATCTGTACATGCCTACTCAGTGTTAGAGTATTTTCAAAATACAGGCCCAAAACATGCTGAAAATCGATATTTTAGATGCACAAAAGTCGATATGTGCATGTATCTTCTTTACCCGTTTATATCTCAAATTCTGGCTCAAAATACCCGAAAATTCAATATTTTGGGGTCCTAGAAGCAATCTGTACATGCCTACACAGTGCTAGAATATTTTCAAAATATAGGCTAAAAACATGCTAAAAATCGACATTTTAGGTGCCAAAAAATCGATATCTCAAATTCAGTCCCAAAACACCCTAAAATTCGATATTTAGAGGTCCCAGAAGGTATCTGTGCATGCCTACTCCGTGTTAGAGTATTTTCAAAATACAGTCCAAAAACATACTGAAAATCGATCTTTTAGGTGCCCAAAAGTCGATATGTGCATGCATCTTCTGTACCCGTTTATATCTCAAATTCTGGCCCTAAACACCCGAAAATTCGATATTTTGGGGTCCCAGAAGCGATCTGTACATGCCTACTCCGTGTTAGAGTATTTTCAAAATTCAGGCCCAAAACATGCTGAAAATCGATATTTTTGGTGCCCAAAGTCAATATGTACATGTATTTTCTGTACCCGTTTATATCTCAAATTCAGGCTCAAAACACCCAAAAATTCAATATTTTGGGGTCCCAGAAGCAATCTGTACATGCCTACTCAGTGCTAGAATATTTTCAAAATATAGGCTAAAAACATGCTAAAAATCGATCTTTTAGGTGCCAAAAAGTCGATATCTCGAATTCAGTCCCAAAACACCCGAAAATTCGATATTTAGGGGTCCCAGAAGCGATCTGTACATGCCTACTCCGTGTTAGAGTATTTTCAAAATACATGCTCAAAACATACTGAAAATCGATCTTTTAGGTGCACAAAAGTCGATATGTGCATGCATCTTCAGTACCCGTTTATATCTCAAATTCAAGCTCAAAACACCCGAAAATTCAATATTTTGGGGTCCCAGAAGCAATCTGTACATGCCTACTCCGTGTTAGAGTATTTTCAAAATACAGGCCCAAAACATGCTGAAAATCGATATTTTAGATGCACAAAAGTCAATATGTGCATGTATCTTCTGTACCCGTTTATATCTCAAATTCAGGCTCAAAACACCCGAAAATTCAATATTTTGGGGTCCCAGAAGCAATCTGTACATGCCTACACAGTGCTAGAATATTTTCAAAATATAGGCTAAAAACATGCTAAAAATCGACATTTTAGGTACCAAAAAATCGATATCTCAAATTCAGTCCCAAAACACCCGAAAATTCGATATTTAGAGGTCCAAGAAGGTATCTGTATATGCCTACTCCGTGTTAGAGTATTTTCAAAATTCAGGCGCAAAACATGCTGAAAATCGATATTTTTGGTGCCCAAAGTCAATATGTGCATGTATCTTCTGTACCCGTTTATATCTCAAATTCAGGCTCAAAACACCCGAAAATTCAATATTTTGGGGTCCCAGAAGCAATCTGTACATGCCTACTCAGTGCTAGAATATTTACAAAATATAGGCTAAAAACATGCTAAAAATCGATATTATAGGTGCCAAAAAGTCGATATCTCAAATTCAGACCCATAACACCCGAAAATTCGATATTTAGAGGTCCCAGAAGGTATCTGTACATGCCTACTCCGTGTTAGAGTATTTTCAAAATACAGGCCAAAAACATACTGAAAATCGATCTTTTAGGTGCCCAAAAGTCGATATGTGCATGCATCTTCTGTACTCGTTTATATCTCAAATTCTGGCCCTAAACACCCGAAAATTCGATATTTTGGGGTCCCAGAAGCGATATGTACATGACTACTCCGTGTTAGAGTATTTTCAAAATTCAGGCCCAAAACATGCTAAAAATCGATATTTTTGGTGCCCAAAGTCAATATGTGCATGTATCTTCTGTACCCGTTTATATCTCAAATTCAGGCTCAAAACACCCGAAAATTCAATATTTTGGGGTCCCAGAAGCAATCTGTACATGCCTACTCAGTGCTAGAATATTTTCAAAATATAGGCTAAAAACATGATAAAAATCGATCTGTTAGGTGCCAAAAAGTCGATATCTCAAATTCAGTCCCAAAACACCCGAAAATTCGATATTTAGGGGTCCCAGAAGCAATCTGTACATGCCTACTCAGTGCTAGAATATTTTCAAAATATAGGCTAAAAACATGCTAAAAATCGATCTGTTAGGTGCCAAAAAATCGATATCTCAAATTCAGTCCCAAAACACCCGGAAATTCGATATTTAGAGGTCCCAGAAGGTATCTGTATATGCCTACTCCGTGTTAGAGTATTTTCAAAATACAGGCCAAAAGCATACTGAAAATCGATCTTTTAGGTGCCCAAAAGTCGATATGTGCATGCATCTTCTGTACCCGTTTATATCTCAAATTCAGGCTCAAAACACCCGAAAATTCGATATTTTGGGGTCCCAGAAGCGATCTGTACATGCCTACTCCGTGTTAGAGTATTTTCAAAATTCAGGCATAAAACATGCTGAAAATCGATATTTTTGGTGCCGAAAGTCAATATGTGCATGTATCTTCTGTACCCGTTTATATCTCAAATTCAGGCTCAAAACACCCGAAAATTCAATATTTTGGGGTCCCAGAAGCAATCTGTACATGCCTACTCAGTGCTAGAATATTTACAAAATATAGGCTAAAAACATGCTAAAAATCGATATTATAGGTGCCAAAAAATCGATATCTCAAATTCAGACCCATAACACCCGAAAATTTGATATTTAGAGGTCCCAGAAGGTATCTGTACATGACTACTCCGTGTTAGAGTATTTTCAAAATACAGGCCAAAAACATACTGAAAATCGATCTTTTAGGTGCCCAAAAGTCGATATGTGCATGCATCTTCTGTACTCGTTTATATCTCAAATTCTGGCCCTAAACACCCGAAAATTTGATATTTTGGGGTCCCAGAAGCGATCTGTACATGACTACTCCGTGTTAGAGTATTTTCAAAATTCAGGCCCAAAACATGCTAAAAATCGATATTTTTGGTGCCCAAAGTCAATATGTGCATGTATCTTCTGTACCCGTTTATATCTCAAATTCAGGCTCAAAACACCCGAAAATTCAATATTTTGGGGTCCCAGAAGCAATCTGTACATGCCTACTCAGTGCTAGAATATTTTCAAAATATAGGCTAAAAACATGATAAAAATCGATCTGTTAGGTGCCAAAAAGTCGATATCTCAAATTCAGTCCCAAAACACCCGAAAATTCGATATTTAGGGGTCCCAGAAGCAATCTGTACATGCCTACTCAGTGCTAGAATATTTTCAAAATATAGGCTAAAAACATGCTAAAAATCGATCTGTTAGGTGCCAAAAAATCGATATCTCAAATTCAGTCCCAAAACACCCGAAAATTCGATATTTAGAGGTCCCAGAAGGTATCTGTATATGCCTACTCCGTGTTAGAGTATTTTCAAAATACAGGCCAAAAGCATACTGAAAATCGATCTTTTAGGTGCCCAAAAGTCGATATGTGCATGCATCTTCTGTACCCGTTTATATCTCAAATTCTGGCCCTAAACACCCGAAAATTCAATATTTTGGGGTCCCAGAAGCGATCTGTACATGTCTACTCCGTGTTAGAGTATTTTCAAAATTCAGGCGCAAAACATGCTGAAAATCGATATTTTTGGTGCCCAAAGTCAATATGTGCATGTATCTTCTGTACCCGTTTATATCTCAAATTCAGGCTCAAAACACCCGAAAATTCAATATTTTGGGGTCCCAGAAGCAATCTGTACATGCCTACTCAGTGCTCGAATATTTACAAAATATAGGCTAAAAACATGCTAAAAATCGATATTATAGGTGCCAAAAAATCGATATCTCAAATTCAGTCCCAAAATACCCTAAAATTCGATATTTAGGGGTCCCAGAAGCAATCTGTACATGCCTACTCAGTGCTAGAATATTTTCAAAATATAGGCTAAAAACATGCTAAAAATCGATCTGTTAGGTGCCAAAAAATCGATATCTCAAATTCAGTCCCAAAACACCCGGAAATTCGATATTTAGAGGTCCCAGAAGGTATCTGTATATGCCTACTCCGTGTTAGAGTATTTTCAAAATACAGGCCAAAAGCATACTGAAAATCGATCTTTTAGGTGCCCAAAAGTCGATATGTGCATGCATCTTCTGTACCCGTTTATATCTCAAATTCAGGCTCAAAACACCCGAAAATTCGATATTTTGGGGTCCCAGAAGCGATCTGTACATGCCTACTCCGTGTTAGAGTATTTTCAAAATTCAGGCGCAAAACATGCTGAAAATCGATATTTTTGGTGCCGAAAGTCAATATGTGCATGTATCTTCTGTACCCGTTTATATCTCAAATTCAGGCTCAAAACACCCGAAAATTCAATATTTTGGGGTCCCAGAAGCAATCTGTACATGCCTACTCAGTGCTAGAATATTTACAAAATATAGGCTAAAAAGATGCTAAAAATCGATATTATAGGTGCCAAAAAATCGATATCTCAAATTCAGACCCATAACACCCGAAAATTCGATATTTAGAGGTCCCAGAAGGTATCTGTACATGACTACTCCGTGTTAGAGTATTTTCAAAATACAGGCCAAAAACATACTGAAAATCGATCTTTTAGGTGCCCAAAAGTCGATATGTGCATGCATCTTCTGTACTCGTTTATATCTCAAATTCTGGCCCTAAACACCCGAAAATTCGATATTTTGGGGTCCCAGAAGCGATCTGTACATGACTACTCCGTGTTAGAGTATTTTCAAAATTCAGGCCCAAAACATGCTAAAAATCGATATTTTTGGTGCCCAAAGTCAATATGTGCATGTATCTTCTGTACCCGTTTATATCTCAAATTCAGGCTCAAAACACCCGAAAATTCAATATTTTGGGGTCCCAGAAGCAATCTGTACATGCCTACTCAGTGCTAGAATATTTTCAAAATATAGGCTAAAAACATGATAAAAATCGATCTGTTAGGTGCCAAAAAGTCGATATCTCAAATTCAGTCCCAAAACACCCGAAAATTCGATATTTAGGGGTCCCAGAAGCAATCTGTACATGCCTACTCAGTGCTAGAATATTTTCAAAATATAGGCTAAAAACATGCTAAAAATCGATCTGTTAGGTGCCAAAAAATCGATATCTCAAATTCAGTCCCAAAACACCCGAAAATTCGATATTTAGAGGTCCCAGAAGGTATCTGTATATGCCTACTCCGTGTTAGAGTATTTTCATAATACAGGCCAAAAGCATACTGAAAATCGATCTTTTAGGTGCCCAAAAGTCGATATGTGCATGCATCTTCTGTACCCGTTTATATATCAAATTCTGGCCCTAAACACCCGAAAATTCGATATTTTGGGGTCCCAGAAGCGATCTGTACATGCCTACTCCGTGTTAGAGTATTTTCAAAATTCAGGCGCAAAACATGCTGAAAATCGATATTTTTGGTGCCGAAAGTCAATATGTGCATGTATCTTCTGTACCCGTTTATATCTCAAATTCAGGCTCAAAACACCCGAAAATTCAATATTTTGGGGTCCCAGAAGCAATCTGTACATGCCTACTCAGTGCTAGAATATTTACAAAATATAGGCTAAAAACATGCTAAAAATCGATATTATAGGTGCCAAAAAATCGATATCTCAAATTCAGACCCATAACACCCGAAAATTCGATATTTAGAGGTCCCAGAAGGTATCTGTACATGACTACTCCGTGTTAGAGTATTTTCAAAATACAGGCCAAAAACATACTGAAAATCGATCTTTTAGGTGCCCAAAAGTCGATATGTGCATGCATATTCTGTACTCGTTTATATCTCAAATTCTGTCCCTAAACACCCGAAAATTCGATATTTTGGGGTCCCAGAAGCGATCTGTACATGACTACTCCGTGTTAGAGTATTTTCAAAATTCAGGCCCAAAACATGCTAAAAATCGATATTTTTGGTGCCCAAAGTCAATATGTGCATGTATCTTCTGTACTCGTTTATATCTCAAATTCAGGCCCAAAACACCCGAAAATTCAATATTTTGGGGTCCCAGAAGCAATCTGTACATGCCTACTCAGTGCTAGAATATTTTCAAAATATAGGCTAAAAACATGCTAAAAATCGATATTATAGGTGCCAAAAAATCGATATCTCAAATTCAGACCCATAACACCCGAAAATTCGATATTTAGAGGTCCCAGAAGGTATCTGTACATGACTACTCCGTGTTAGAGTATTTTCAAAATACAGGCCAAAAACATGCTAAAAATCGACATTTTAGGTGCCAAAAAATCGATATCTCAAATTCAGTCCCAAAACACCCGAAAATTCGATATTTAGGGGTCCCAGAAGCGATCTGTACATGCCTACTCAGTGTTAGAGTATTTTCAAAATACAGGCCCAAAACATGCTGAAAATCGATATTTTAGATGCCCAAAAGTCAATATGAGCATGTATCTTCTGTACCCGTTTATATCTCAAATTCAGGCTCAAAACACCCGAAAATTCAATATTTTGGGGTCCCAGAAGCAATCTGTACATGCCTACACAGTGCTAGAATATTTTCAAAATATAGGCTAAAAACATGCTAAAAATCGACATTTTAGGTGCCAAAAAATCGATATCTCAAATTCAGTCCCAAAACACCCGAAAATTCGATATTTAAAGGTCCCAGAAGGTATCTGTCCATGCCTACTCCGTGTTAGAGTATTTTCAAAATACAGGCCAAAAACATACTGAAAATCGATCTTTTAGGTGCCCAAAAGTCGATATGTGGATGCATCTTCTGTACCCGTTTATATCTCAAATTCTGGTCCTAAACACCCGAAAATTCGATATTTTGGGGTCCCAGAAGCGATCTGTACATGCCTACTCCGTGTTAGAGTATTTTCAAAATTCAGGCCCAAAACATGCTGAAAATCGATATTTTTGGTGCCCAAAGTCAATATGTGCATGTATTTTCTGTACCCGTTTATATCTCAAATTCAGGCTCAAAACACCCAAAAATTCAATATTTTGGGGTCCCAGAAGCAATCTGTACATGCCTACTCAGTGCTAGAATATTTTCAAAATATAGTCTAAAAACATGCTAAAAATCGATCTTTTAGGTGCCAAAAAGTCGATATCTCGAATTCAGTCCCAAAACACCCGAAAATTCGATATTTAGGGGTCCCAGAAGCGATCTGTACATGCCTACTCCGTGTTAGAGTATTTTCAAAATACATGCTCAAAACATACTGAAAATCGATCTTTTAGGTGCACAAAAGTCGATATGTGCATGCATCTTCAGTACCCGTTTATATCTCAAATTCAAGCTCAAAACACCCGAAAATTCAATATTTTGGGGTCCCAGAAGCAATCTGTACATGCCTACTCCGTGTTAGAGTATTTTCAAAATACAGGCCCAAAACATGCTGAAAATCGATATTTTAGATGCCCAAAGTCAATATGTGCATGCATCTTCTGTACCCGTTTATATCTCAAATTCAGGCTCAAAACACCCGAAAATTCAATATTTTGGGGTCCCAGAAGCAATCTGTACATGCCTACTCAGTGCTAGAATATTTACAAAATATAGGCTAAAAACATGCTAAAAATCGATATTATAGGTGCCAAAAAATCGATATCTCAAATTCAGACCCATAACACCCGAAAATTCGATATTTAGAGGTCCCAGAAGGTATCTGTACATGACTACTCCGTGTTAGAGTATTTTCAAAATACAGGCCAAAAACATACTGAAAAACGATCTTTTAGGTGCCCAAAAGTCGATATGTGCATGCATCTTCTGTACTCGTTTATATCTCAAATTCTGGCCCTAAAGAACCGAAAATTCGATATTTTGGGGTCCCAGAAGCGATCTGTACATGACTACTCCGTGTTAGAGTATTTTCAAAATTCAGGCCCAAAACATGCTAAAAATCGATATTTTTGGTGCCCAAAGTCAATATGTGCATGTATCTTCTGTACCCGTTTATATCTCAAATTCAGGCTCAAAACACCCGAAAATTCAATATTTTGGGGTCCCAGAAGCAATCTGTACATGCCTACTCAGTGCTAGAATATTTTCAAAATATAGGCTAAAAACATGCTAAAAATCGATCTGTTAGGTGCCAAAAAGTCGATATCTCAAATTCAGTCCCAAAACACCCGAAAATTCGATATTTAGGGGTCCCAGAAGCGATCTGTACATGCCTACTCAGTGTCAGAGTATTTTCAAAATACAGGCCCAAAACATGCTGAAAATCGATATTTTAGATGCACAAAAGTCGATATGTGCATGTATCTTCTGTACCCGTTTATATCTCAAATTCAGGCTCAAAACACCCGAAAATTCAATATTTTGGGGTCCCAGAAGCAATCTGTACATGCCTACACAGTGCTAGAATATTTTCAAAATATAGGCTAAAAACATGCTAAAAATCGACATTTTAGGTGCCAAAAAATCGATATCTCAAATTCAGTCCCAAAACACCCGAAAATTCGATATTTAAAGGTCCCAGAAGGTATCTGTCCATGCCTACTCCGTGTTAGAGTATTTTCAAAATACAGGCCAAAAACATACTGAAAATCGATCTTTTAGGTGCCCAAAAGTCGATATGTGCATGCATCTTCTGTACCCGTTTATATCTCAAATTCTGGCCCTAAACACCCGAAAATTCGATATTTTGGGGTCCCAGAAGCGATCTGTACATGCCTACTCCGTGTTAGAGTATTTTCAAAATTCAGGCCCAAAACATGCTGAAAATCGATATTTTTGGTGCCCAAAGTCAATATGTGCATGTATTTTCTGTACCCGTTTATATCTCAAATTCAGGCTCAAAACACCCAAAAATTCAATATTTTGGGGTCCCAGAAGCAATCTGTACATGCCTACTCAGTGCTAGAATATTTTCAAAATATAGGCTAAAAACATGCTAAAAATCGACATTTTAGGTGCCAAAAAATCGATATCTCAAATTCAGACCCATAACACCCGAAAATTCGATATTTAGAGGTCCCAGAAGGTATCTGTACATGACTACTCCGTGTTAGAGTATTTTCAAAATACAGGCCAAAAACATACTGAAAATCGATCTTTTAGGTGCCCAAAAGTCGATATGTGCATGCATCTTCTGTACTCGTTTATATCTCAAATTCTGGCCCTAAAGAACCGAAAATTCGATATTTTGGGGTCCCAGAAGCGATCTGTACATGACTACTCCGTGTTAGAGTATTTTCAAAATTCAGGCCCAAAACATGCTAAAAATCGATATTTTTGGTGCCCAAAGTCAATATGTGCATGTATCTTCTGTACCCGTTTATATCTCAAATTCAGGCTCAAAACACCCGAAAATTCAATATTTTGGGGTCCCAGAAGCAATCTGTACATGCCTACTCAGTGCTAGAATATTTTCAAAATATAGGCTAAAAACATGCTAAAAATCGATATTATAGGTGCCAAAAAATCGATATCTCAAATTCAGACCCATAACACCCGAAAATTCGATATTTAGAGGTCCCAGAAGGTATCTGTACATGACTACTCCGTGTTAGAGTATTTTCAAAATACAGGCCAAAAACATACTGAAAATCGATCTTTTAGGTGCCCAAAAGTCGATATGTGCATGCATATTCTGTACTCGTTTATATCTCAAATTCTGTCCCTAAACACCCGAAAATTCGATATTTTGGGGTCCCAGAAGCGATCTGTACATGACTACTCCGTGTTAGAGTATTTTCAAAATTCAGGCCCAAAACATGATAAAAATCGATATTTTTGGTGCCCAAAGTCAATATGTGCATGTATCTTCTGTACTCGTTTATATCTCAAATTCAGGCCCAAAACACCCGAAAATTCAATATTTTGGGGTCCCAGAAGCAATCTGTACATGCCTACTCAGTGCTAGAATATTTTCAAAATATAGGCTAAAAACATGCTAAAAATCGATATTATAGGTGCCAAAAAATCGATATCTCAAATTCAGACCCATAACACCCGAAAATTCGATATTTAGAGGTCCCAGAAGGTATCTGTACATGACTACTCCGTGTTAGAGTATTTTCAAAATACAGGCCAAAAACATGCTAAAAATCGACATTTTAGGTGCCAAAAAATCGATATCTCAAATTCAGTCCCAAAACACCCGAAAATTCGATATTTAGGGGTCCCAGAAGCGATCTGTACATGCCTACTCAGTGTTAGAGTATTTTCAAAATACAGGCCCAAAACATGCTGAAAATCGATATTTTAGATGCCCAAAAGTCAATATGAGCATGTATCTTCTGTACCCGTTTATATCTCAAATTCAGGCTCAAAACACCCGAAAATTCAATATTTTGGGGTCCCAGAAGCAATCTGTACATGCCTACACAGTGCTAGAATATTTTCAAAATATAGGCTAAAAACATGCTAAAAATCGACATTTTAGGTGCCAAAAAATCGATATCTCAAATTCAGTCCCAAAACACCCGAAAATTCGATATTTAAAGGTCCCAGAAGGTATCTGTCCATGCCTACTCCGTGTTAGAGTATTTTCAAAATACAGGCCAAAAACATACTGAAAATCGATCTTTTAGGTGCCCAAAAGTCGATATGTGGATGCATCTTCTGTACCCGTTTATATCTCAAATTCTGGTCCTAAACACCCGAAAATTCGATATTTTGGGGTCCCAGAAGCGATCTGTACATGCCTACTCCGTGTTAGAGTATTTTCAAAATTCAGGCCCAAAACATGCTGAAAATCGATATTTTTGGTGCCCAAAGTCAATATGTGCATGTATTTTCTGTACCCGTTTATATCTCAAATTCAGGCTCAAAACACCCAAAAATTCAATATTTTGGGGTCCCAGAAGCAATCTGTACATGCCTACTCAGTGCTAGAATATTTTCAAAATATAGTCTAAAAACATGCTAAAAATCGATCTTTTAGGTGCCAAAAAGTCGATATCTCGAATTCAGTCCCAAAACACCCGAAAATTCGATATTTAGGGGTCCCAGAAGCGATCTGTACATGCCTACTCCGTGTTAGAGTATTTTCAAAATACATGCTCAAAACATACTGAAAATCGATCTTTTAGGTGCACAAAAGTCGATATGTGCATGCATCTTCAGTACCCGTTTATATCTCAAATTCAAGCTCAAAACACCCGAAAATTCAATATTTTGGGGTCCCAGAAGCAATCTGTACATGCCTACTCCGTGTTAGAGTATTTTCAAAATACAGGCCCAAAACATGCTGAAAATCGATATTTTAGATGCCCAAAGTCAATATGTGCATGCATCTTCTGTACCCGTTTATATCTCAAATTCAGGCTCAAAACACCCGAAAATTCAATATTTTGGGGTCCCAGAAGCAATCTGTACATGCCTACTCAGTGCTAGAATATTTACAAAATATAGGCTAAAAACATGCTAAAAATCGATATTATAGGTGCCAAAAAATCGATATCTCAAATTCAGACCCATAACACCCGAAAATTCGATATTTAGAGGTCCCAGAAGGTATCTGTACATGACTACTCCGTGTTAGAGTATTTTCAAAATACAGGCCAAAAACATACTGAAAAACGATCTTTTAGGTGCCCAAAAGTCGATATGTGCATGCATCTTCTGTACTCGTTTATATCTCAAATTCTGGCCCTAAAGAACCGAAAATTCGATATTTTGGGGTCCCAGAAGCGATCTGTACATGACTACTCCGTGTTAGAGTATTTTCAAAATTCAGGCCCAAAACATGCTAAAAATCGATATTTTTGGTGCCCAAAGTCAATATGTGCATGTATCTTCTGTACCCGTTTATATCTCAAATTCAGGCTCAAAACACCCGAAAATTCAATATTTTGGGGTCCCAGAAGCAATCTGTACATGCCTACTCAGTGCTAGAATATTTTCAAAATATAGGCTAAAAACATGCTAAAAATCGATCTGTTAGGTGCCAAAAAGTCGATATCTCAAATTCAGTCCCAAAACACCCGAAAATTCGATATTTAGGGGTCCCAGAAGCGATCTGTACATGCCTACTCAGTGTCAGAGTATTTTCAAAATACAGGCCCAAAACATGCTGAAAATCGATATTTTAGATGCACAAAAGTCGATATGTGCATGTATCTTCTGTACCCGTTTATATCTCAAATTCAGGCTCAAAACACCCGAAAATTCAATATTTTGGGGTCCCAGAAGCAATCTGTACATGCCTACACAGTGCTAGAATATTTTCAAAATATAGGCTAAAAACATGCTAAAAATCGACATTTTAGGTGCCAAAAAATCGATATCTCAAATTCAGTCCCAAAACACCCGAAAATTCGATATTTAAAGGTCCCAGAAGGTATCTGTCCATGCCTACTCCGTGTTAGAGTATTTTCAAAATACAGGCCAAAAACATACTGAAAATCGATCTTTTAGGTGCCCAAAAGTCGATATGTGCATGCATCTTCTGTACCCGTTTATATCTCAAATTCTGGCCCTAAACACCCGAAAATTCGATATTTTGGGGTCCCAGAAGCGATCTGTACATGCCTACTCCGTGTTAGAGTATTTTCAAAATTCAGGCCCAAAACATGCTGAAAATCGATATTTTTGGTGCCCAAAGTCAATATGTGCATGTATTTTCTGTACCCGTTTATATCTCAAATTCAGGCTCAAAACACCCAAAAATTCAATATTTTGGGGTCCCAGAAGCAATCTGTACATGCCTACTCAGTGCTAGAATATTTTCAAAATATAGGCTAAAAACATGCTAAAAATCGACATTTTAGGTGCCAAAAAATCGATATCTCAAATTCAGACCCATAACACCCGAAAATTCGATATTTAGAGGTCCCAGAAGGTATCTGTACATGACTACTCCGTGTTAGAGTATTTTCAAAATACAGGCCAAAAACATACTGAAAATCGATCTTTTAGGTGCCCAAAAGTCGATATGTGCATGCATCTTCTGTACTCGTTTATATCTCAAATTCTGGCCCTAAAGAACCGAAAATTCGATATTTTGGGGTCCCAGAAGCGATCTGTACATGACTACTCCGTGTTAGAGTATTTTCAAAATTCAGGCCCAAAACATGCTAAAAATCGATATTTTTGGTGCCCAAAGTCAATATGTGCATGTATCTTCTGTACCCGTTTATATCTCAAATTCAGGCTCAAAACACCCGAAAATTCAATATTTTGGGGTCCCAGAAGCAATCTGTACATGCCTACTCAGTGCTAGAATATTTTCAAAATATAGGCTAAAAACATGCTAAAAATCGATCTGTTAGGTGCCAAAAAGTCGATATCTCAAATTCAGTCCCAAAACACCCGAAAATTCGATATTTAGGGGTCCCAGAAGCGATCTGTACATGCCTACTCAGTGTTAGAGTATTTTCAAAATACAGGCCCAAAACATGCTGAAAATCGATATTTTAGATGCACAAAAGTCGATATGTGCATGTATCTTCTGTACCCGTTTATATCTCAAATTCAGGCTCAAAACACCCGAAAATTCAATATTTTGGGGTGCCAGAAGCAATCTGTACATGCCTACACAGTGCTAGAATATTTTCAAAATATAGGCTAAAAACATGCTAAAAATCGACATTTTAGGTGCCAAAAAATCGATATATCAAATTCAGTCCCAAAACACCCGAAAATTCGATATTTAAAGGTCCCAGAAGGTATCTGTCCATGCCTACTCCGTGTTAGAGTATTTTCAAAATACAGGCCAAAAACATACTGAAAATCGATCTTTTAGGTGCCCAAAAGTCGATATGTGCATGCATCTTCTGTACCCGTTTATATCTCAAATTCTGGCCCTAAACACCCGAAAATTCGATATTTTGGGGTCCCAGAAGCGATCTGTACATGCCTACTCCGTGTTAGAGTATTTTCAAAATTCAGGCCCAAAACATGCTGAAAATCGATATTTTTGGTGCCCAAAGTCAATATGTGCATATATTTTCTGTACCCGTTTATATCTCAAATTCAGGCTCAAAACACCCAAAAATTCAATATTTTGGGGTCCCAGAAGCAATCTGTACATGCCTACTCAGTGCTAGAATATTTTCAAAATATAGGCTAAAAACATGCTAAAAATCGATCTTTTAGGTGCCAAAAAGTCGATATCTCGAATTCAGTCCCAAAACACCCGAAAATTCGATATTTAGGGGTCCCAGAAGCGATCTGTACATGCCTACTCCGTGTTAGAGTATTTTCAAAATACATGCTCAAAACATACTGAAAATCGATCTTTTAGGTGCACAAAAGTCGATATGTGCATGCATCTTCAGTACCCGTTTATATCTCAAATTCAAGCTCAAAACACCCGAAAATTCAATATTTTGGGGTCCCAGAAGCAATCTGTACATGCCTACTCCGTGTTAGAGTATTTTCAAAATACAGGCCCAAAACATGCTGAAAATCGATATTTTAGATGCCCAAAGGCAATATGTGCATGTATCTTCTGTACCCGTTTATATCTCAAATTCAGGCTCAAAACACCCGAAAATTCAATATTTTGGGGTCCCAGAAGCAATCTGTACATGCCTACACATTGCTAGAATATTTTCAAAATATAGGCTAAAAACATGCTAAAAATCGACATTTTAGGTGCCAAAAAATCGATATATCAAATTCAGTCCCAAAACACCCGAAAATTCGATATTTAGGGGTCCCAGAAGGTATCTGTGCATGCCTACTACGTGTTAGAGTATTTTCAAAATACAGGCCTAAAACATACTGAAAATCGATCTTTTAGGTGCCCAAAAGTCGATATGTGCATGCATCTTCAGTACCCGTTTCTATCTCAAATTCTGGCCTTAAACACCCGATAATTCGATATTTTGGGGTCCCAGAAGCGATCTGTACATGCCTACTCCGTGTTAGAGTATTTTCAAAATTCAGGCCCAAAACATGCTGAAAATCGATATTTTAGATGCCCAAAGTCAATATGTGCATGTATCTTCTGTACCCGTTTATATCTCAAATTCAGGCTCAAAACACCCGAAAATTCAATATTTTGGGGTCCCAGAAGCAATTTGTACATGCCTACACAGTGCTAGAATATTTTCAAAATATAGGCTAAAAACATGCTAAAAATCGACATTTTAGGTGCCAAAAAATCGATATCTCAAATTCAGTCCCAAAACACCCGAAAATTCGATATTTAGGGGTCCCAGAAGCGATCTGTACATGCCTACTCCGTATTAGAGTATTTTCAAAATACATGCTCAAAACATACTGAAAATCGATCTTTTAGGTGCACAAAAGTCGATATGTGCATGCATCTTCAGTACCCGTTTATATCTCAAATTCAAGCTCAAAACACCCGAAAATTCAATATTTTGGGGTCCCAGAAGCAATCTGTACATGCCTACTCCGTGTTAGAGTATTTTCAAAATACAGGCCCAAAACATGCTGAAAATCGATATTTTAGATGCCCAAAGGCAATATGTGCATGTATCTTCTGTACCCGTTTATATCTCAAATTCAGGCTCAAAACACCCGAAAATTCAATATTTTGGGGTCCCAGAAGCAATCTGTACATGCCTACACAGTGCTAGAATATTTTCAAAATATAGGCTAAAAACATGCTAAAAATCGACATTTTAGGTGCCAAAAAATCGATATATCAAATTCAGTCCCAAAACACCCGAAAATTCGATATTTAGGGGTCCCAGAAGGTATCTGTGCATGCCTACTACGTGTTAGAGTATTTTCAAAATACAGGCCTAAAACATACTGAAAATCGATCTTTTAGGTGCCCAAAAGTCGATATGTGCATGCATCTTCAGTACCCGTTTCTATCTCAAATTCTGGCCTTAAACACCCGATAATTCGATATTTTGGGGTCCCAGAAGCGATCTGTACATGCCTACTCCGTGTTAGAGTATTTTCAAAATTCAGGCCCAAAACATGCTGAAAATCGATATTTTAGATGCCCAAAGTCAATATGTGCATGTATCTTCTGTACCCGTTTATATCTCAAATTCAGGCTCAAAACACCCGAAAATTCAATATTTTGGGGTCCCAGAAGCAATTTGTACATGCCTACACAGTGCTAGAATATTTTCAAAATATAGGCTAAAAACATGCTAAAAATCGACATTTTAGGTGCCAAAAAATCGATATCTCAAATTCAGTCCCAAAACACCCGAAAATTCGATATTTAGGGGTCCCAGAAGCGATCTGTACATGCCTACTCCGTGTTAGAGTATTTTCAAAATACATGCTCAAAACATACTGAAAATCGATCTTTTAGGTGCACAAAAGTCGATATGTGCATGCATCTTCAGTACCCGTTTCTATCTCAAATTCTGGCCTTAAACACCCGATAATTCGATATTTTGGGGTCCCAGAAGCGATCTGTACATGCCTACTACGTGTTAGAGTATTTTCAAAATACAGGCCCAAAACATGCTGAAAATCGATATTTTAGATGCACAAAAGTCGATATGTGCATGTATCTTCTGTACCCGTTTATATCTCAAATTCAGGCTCAAAACACCCGAAAATTCAATATTTTGGGGTGCCAGAAGCAATCTGTACATGCCTACACAGTGCTAGAATATTTTCAAAATATAGGCTAAAAACATGCTAAAAATCGACATTTTAGGTGCCAAAAAATCGATATATCAAATTCAGTCCCAAAACACCCGAAAATTCGATATTTAAAGGTCCCAGAAGGTATCTGTCCATGCCTACTCCGTGTTAGAGTATTTTCAAAATACAGGCCAAAAACATACTGAAAATCGATCTTTTAGGTGCCCAAAAGTCGATATGTGCATGCATCTTCTGTACCCGTTTATATCTCAAATTCAGTCCCAAAACACCCGAAAATTCGATATTTAGGGGTCCCAGAAGCGATCTGTACATGCCTACTCCGTGTTAGAGTATTTTCAAAATACATGCTCAAAACATACTGAAAATCGATCTTTTAGGTGCACAAAAGTCGATATGTGCATGCATCTTCAGTACCCGTTTCTATCTCAAATTCTGGCCTTAAACACCCGATAATTCGATATTTTGGGGTCCCAGAAGCGATCTGTACATGCCTACTCCGTGTTAGAGTATTTTCAAAATACAGGCCCAAAACATGCTGAAAATCGATATTTTAGATGCACAAAAGTCGATATGTGCATGTATCTTCTGTACCCGTTTATATCTCAAATTCAGGCTCAAAACACCCGAAAATTCAATATTTTGGGGTGCCAGAAGCAATCTGTACATGCCTACACAGTGCTAGAATATTTTCAAAATATAGGCTAAAAACATGCTAAAAATCGACATTTTAGGTGCCAAAAAATCGATATATCAAATTCAGTCCCAAAACACCCGAAAATTCGATATTTAAAGGTCCCAGAAGGTATCTGTCCATGCCTACTCCGTGTTAGAGTATTTTCAAAATACAGGCCAAAAACATACTGAAAATCGATCTTTTAGGTGCCCAAAAGTCGATATGTGCATGCATCTTCTGTACCCGTTTATATCTCAAATTCTGGCCCTAAACACCCGAAAATTCGATATTTTGGGGTCCCAGAAGCGATCTGTACATGCCTACTCCGTGTTAGAGTATTTTCAAAATTCAGGCCCAAAACATGCTGAAAATCGATATTTTTGGTGCCCAAAGTCAATATGTGCATGTATTTTCTGTACCCGTTTATATCTCAAATTCAGGCTCAAAACACCCAAAAATTCAATATTTTGGGGTCCCAGAAGCAATCTGTACATGCCTACTCAGTGCTAGAATATTTTCAAAATATAGGCTAAAAACATGCTAAAAATCGATCTTTTAGGTGCCAAAAAGTCGATATCTCGAATTCAGTCCCAAAACACCCGAAAATTCGATATTTAGGGGTCCCAGAAGCGATCTGTACATGCCTACTCCGTGTTAGAGTATTTTCAAAATACATGCTCAAAACATACTGAAAATCGATCTTTTAGGTGCACAAAAGTCGATATGTGCATGCATCTTCAGTACCCGTTTATATCTCAAATTCAAGCTCAAAACACCCGAAAATTCAATATTTTGGGGTCCCAGAAGCAATCTGTACATGCCTACTCCGTGTTAGAGTATTTTCAAAATACAGGCCCAAAACATGCTGAAAATCGATATTTTAGATGCCCAAAGGCAATATGTGCATGTATCTTCTGTACCCGTTTATATCTCAAATTCAGGCTCAAAACACCCGAAAATTCAATATTTTGGGGTCCCAGAAGCAATCTGTACATGCCTACACAGTGCTAGAATATTTTCAAAATATAGGCTAAAAACATGCTAAAAATCGACATTTTAGGTGCCAAAAAATCGATATATCAAATTCAGTCCCAAAACACCCGAAAATTCGATATTTAGGGGTCCCAGAAGGTATCTGTGCATGCCTACTACGTGTTAGAGTATTTTCAAAATACAGGCCTAAAACATACTGAAAATCGATCTTTTAGGTGCCCAAAAGTCGATATGTGCATGCATCTTCAGTACCCGTTTCTATCTCAAATTCTGGCCTTAAACACCCGATAATTCGATATTTTGGGGTCCCAGAAGCGATCTGTACATGCCTACTCCGTGTTAGAGTATTTTCAAAATTCAGGCCCAAAACATGCTGAAAATCGATATTTTATATGCCCAAAGGCAATATGTGCATGTATCTTCTGTACCCGTTTATATCTCAAATTCAGGCTCAAAACACCCGAAAATTCAATATTTTGGGGTCCCAGAAGCAATTTGTACATGCCTACACAGTGCTAGAATATTTTCAAAATATAGGCTAAAAACATGCTAAAAATCGACATTTTAGGTGCCAAAAAATCGATATCTCAAATTCAGTCCCAAAACACCCGAAAATTCGATATTTAGGGGTCCCAGAAGCGATCTGTACATGCCTACTCCGTATTAGAGTATTTTCAAAATACATGCTCAAAACATACTGAAAATCGATCTTTTAGGTGCACAAAAGTCGATATGTGCATGCATCTTCAGTACCCGTTTATATCTCAAATTCAAGCTCAAAACACCCGAAAATTCAATATTTTGGGGTCCCAGAAGCAATCTGTACATGCCTACTCCGTGTTAGAGTATTTTCAAAATACAGGCCCAAAACATGCTGAAAATCGATATTTTAGATGCCCAAAGTCAATATGTGCATGTATCTTCTGTACCCGTTTATATCTCAAATTCAGGCTCAAAACACCCGAAAATTCAATATTTTGGGGTCCCAGAAGCAATCTGTACATGCCTACACAGTGCTAGAATATTTTCAAAATATAGGCTAAAAACATGCTAAAAATCGACATTTTAGGTGCCAAAAAATCGATATATCAAATTCAGTCCCAAAACACCCGAAAATTCGATATTTAGGGGTCCCAGAAGGTATCTGTGCATGCCTACTACGTGTTAGAGTATTTTCAAAATACAGGCCTAAAACATACTGAAAATCGATCTTTTAGGTGCCCAAAAGTCGATATGTGCATGCATCTTCAGTACCCGTTTCTATCTCAAATTCTGGCCTTAAACACCCGATAATTCGATATTTTGGGGTCCCAGAAGCGATCTGTACATGCCTACTCCGTGTTAGAGTATTTTCAAAATTCAGGCCCAAAACATGCTGAAAATCGATATTTTAGATGCCCAAAGTCAATATGTGCATGTATCTTCTGTACCCGTTTATATCTCAAATTCAGGCTCAAAACACCCGAAAATTCAATATTTTGGGGTCCCAGAAGCAATTTGTACATGCCTACACAGTGCTAGAATATTTTCAAAATATAGGCTAAAAACATGCTAAAAATCGACATTTTAGGTGCCAAAAAATCGATATCTCAAATTCAGTCCCAAAACACCCGAAAATTCGATATTTAGGGGTCCCAGAAGCGATCTGTACATGCCTACTCCGTGTTAGAGTATTTTCAAAATACATGCTCAAAACATACTGAAAATCGATCTTTTAGGTGCACAAAAGTCGATATGTGCATGCATCTTCAGTACCCGTTTATATCTCAAATTCAAGCTCAAAACACCCGAAAATTCAATATTTTGGGGTCCCAGAAGCAATCTGTACATGCCTACTCCGTGTTAGAGTATTTTCAAAATACAGGCCCAAAACATGCTGAAAATCGATATTTTAGATGCCCAAAGTCAATATGTGCATGCATCTTCTGTACCCGTTTATATCTCAAATTCAGGCTCAAAACACCCGAAAATTCAATATTTTGGGGTCCCAGAAGCAATCTGTACATGCCTACACAGTGCTAGAATATTTTCAAAATATAGGCTAAAAACATGCTAAAAATCGACATTTTAGGTGCCAAAAAATCGATATATCAAATTCAGTCCCAAAACACCCGAAAATTCGATATTTAGGGGTCCCAGAAGGTATCTGTGCATGCCTACTACGTGTTAGAGTATTTTCAAAATACAGGCCTAAAACATACTGAAAATCGATCTTTTAGGTGCCCAAAAGTCGATATGTGCATGCATCTTCAGTACCCGTTTCTATCTCAAATTCTGGCCTTAAACACCCGATAATTCGATATTTTGGGGTCCCAGAAGCGATCTGTACATGCCTACTCCGTGTTAGAGTATTTTCAAAATTCAGGCCCAAAACATGCTGAAAATCGATATTTTAGATGCCCAAAGTCAATATGTGCATGTATCTTCTGTACCCGTTTATATCTCAAATTCAGGCTCAAAACACCCGAAAATTCAATATTTTGGGGTCCCAGAAGCAATTTGTACATGCCTACACAGTGCTAGAATATTTTCAAAATATAGGCTAAAAACATGCTAAAAATAGACATTTTAGGTGCCAAAAAATCGATATCTCAAATTCAGTCCCAAAACACCCGAAAATTCGATATTTAGGGGTCCCAGAAGCGATCTGTACATGCCTACTCCGTATTAGAGTATTTTCAAAATACATGCTCAAAACATACTGAAAATCGATCTTTTAGGTGCACAAAAGTCGATATGTGCATGCATCTTCAGTACCCGTTTATATCTCAAATTCAAGCTCAAAACACCCGAAAATTCAATATTTTGGGGTCCCAGAAGCAATCTGTACATGCCTACTCCTTGTTAGAGTATTTTCAAAATACAGGCCCAAAACATGCTGAAAATCGATATTTTAGATGCCCAAAGTCAATATGTGCATGTATCTTCTGTACCCGTTTATATCTCAAATTCAGGCTCAAAACACCCGAAAATTCAATATTTTGGGGTCCCAGAAGCAATCTGTACATGCCTACACAGTGCTAGAATATTTTCAAAATATAGGCTAAAAACATGCTAAAAATCGACATTTTAGGTGCCAAAAAATCGATATATCAAATTCAGTCCCAAAACACCCGAAAATTCGATATTTAGGGGTCCCAGAAGGTATCTGTGCATGCCTACTACGTGTTAGAGTATTTTCAAAATACAGGCCTAAAACATACTGAAAATCGATCTTTTAGGTGCCCAAAAGTCGATATGTGCATGCATCTTCAGTACCCGTTTCTATCTCAAATTCTGGCCTTAAACACCCGATAATTCGATATTTTGGGGTCCCAGAAGCGATCTGTACATGCCTACTCCGTGTTAGAGTATTTTCAAAATTCAGGCCCAAAACATGCTGAAAATCGATATTTTAGATGCCCAAAGTCAATATGTGCATGTATCTTCTGTACCCGTTTATATCTCAAATTCAGGCTCAAAACACCCGAAAATTCAATATTTTGGGGTCCCAGAAGCAATTTGTACATGCCTACACAGTGCTAGAATATTTTCAAAATATAGGCTAAAAACATGCTAAAAATCGACATTTTAGGTGCCAAAAAATCGATATCTCAAATTCAGTCCCAAAACACCCGAAAATTCGATATTTAGGGGTCCCAGAAGCGATCTGTACATGCCTACTCCGTGTTAGAGTATTTTCAAAATACATGCTCAAAACATACTGAAAATCGATCTTTTAGGTGCACAAAAGTCGATATGTGCATGCATCTTCAGTACCCGTTTATATCTCAAATTCAAGCTCAAAACACCCGAAAATTCAATATTTTGGGGTCCCAGAAGCAATCTGTACATGCCTACTCCGTGTTAGAGTATTTTCAAAATACAGGCCCAAAACATGCTGAAAATCGATATTTTAGATGCCCAAAGTCAATATGTGCATGCATCTTCTGTACCCGTTTATATCTCAAATTCAGGCTCAAAACACCCGAAAATTCAATATTTTGGGGTCCCAGAAGCAATCTGTACATGCCTACTCAGTGCTAGAATATTTACAAAATATAGGCTAAAAACATGCTAAAAATCGATATTATAGGTGCCAAAAAATCGATATCTCAAATTCAGACCCATAACACCCGAAAATTCGATATTTAGAGGTCGCAGAAGGTATCTGTACATGACTACTCCGTGTTAGAGTATTTTCAAAATACAGGCCAAAAACATACTGAAAATCGATCTTTTAGGTGCCCAAAAGTCGATATGTGCATGCATCTTCTGTACTCGTTTATATCTCAAATTCTGGCCCTAAAGAACCGAAAATTCGATATTTTGGGGTCCCAGAAGCAATCTGTACATGACTACTCCGTGTTAGAGTATTTTCAAAATTCAGGCCCAAAACATGCTAAAAATCGATATTTTTGGTGCCCAAAGTCAATATGTGCATGTATCTTCTGTACCCGTTTATATCTCAAATTCAGGCTCAAAACACCCGAAAATTCAATATTTTGGGGTCCCAGAAGCAATCTGTACATGCCTACTCAGTGCTAGAATATTTTCAAAATATAGGCTAAAAACATGCTAAAAATCGATCTGTTAGGTGCCAAAAAGTCGATATCTCAAATTCAGTCCCAAAACACCCGAAAATTCGATATTTAGCGGTCCCAGAAGCGATCTGTACATGCCTACTCAGTGTTAGAGTATTTTCAAAATACAGGCCCAAAACATGCTGAAAATCGATATTTTAGATGCACAAAAGTCGATATGTGCATGTATCTTCTGTACCCGTTTATATCTCAAATTCAGGCTCAAAACACCCGAAAAATCGATACTTATGGGTCCCAGAAGCGATCTGTACATGCCTATTCCGTGTTAGAGTTTTTTCAAAATAAAGGCCAAAAACATGCTGAAAATCGTTATATTAGGTGCCCAAAGTCGATATGTGCATTCATCTTCTGTACCCGTTGATATCTCAAATTCTAGCTCAAAACACCCGAAAATTCGATATTTTTGGGTCCCAAGAGCGATCTGTACATGCCTACTCAATGCTAGAATTTATTCAATATATAGGCCCAAAACATGCTGAAAATCGATATTTTAGGTGCCCAAAGTCGATATATATGCATGCATCTTCAGTACCCGTTTATATCTCAAATTCATGCTCAAAACACCTGAAAATTCGATATTTTTGCGTCCCAGAAGCGATCTGTACATGCCTATTCAGTAATGGAATGTTCTCAAAATATAGGCTCAAAGCATGCTAAAAATCAATATTTTAGGTGTCCAAAGTCGATATGTGCATTCATCTTCTGTACCCGTTGATATCTCAAATTCAAGCTCAAAACACCCGAAAATTCGATATTTTTGGGTCCCTGAAGCGATCTGTACATGCCTACTCCGTGTTAGAGTATTTTCATAATACAGTCCCAAAATATGCTGAAAATCGATATTTTAGGTGCCCAAAGTCAATATGTGTATGCATCTTCTGTACCCGTTTATATCTCAAATTCAGGCTCAAAACACCCGAAAAATCGATATTTATGGGTCCCAGAAGCTATCTGTACATGCCTATTCCGTGTTAGAGTTTTTTCAAAATAAAGGCCAAAAACATGCTAAAAAACGATATATTAGGTGCCCAAAGTCGATATGTGCATTCATCTTCTGTACCCGTTGATATCTCAAATTCTAGCTCAAAACACCCGAAAATTCGATATTTTTGGGTCCCAGAGGCAATCTGTACATGCCTACTCCGTGTTAAAGTATTTTCATAATACAGAACCAACATGTTCAAAATCGATATTTTAGGTGCAAAAAGTCGATATGTGCTTGCATCTTCAGTACCCGTTTATATCTCAAATTCAGGCTTAAAACACCCGAAAATTCGATATTTTTGGGTCCCAGAAGCGATCTGTACATGCCTACTCAGTGATAGAATATTGTCAAAATACAGACCCAAAACATGCTGAAAATTGATATTTCAGGTGCCCAAAGTCGATATATGTGCATGCATCTTCAGTACCCGTTTATATCTCAAATTCAGGCTAAAAACACCTGAAAATTCGATATTTTTGCGTCCCAGAAGCGATCTGTACATGCCTATTCAGTAATGGAATGTTCTCAAAATATAGGCTCAAAGCATGCTAAAAATCAATATTTTAGGTGTCCACAGTCGATATGTGCATTCATCTTCTGTACCCGTTGATATCTCAAATTCTAGCTCAAAACACCCGAAAATTCGATATTTTTGGGTCCCAGAAGCGATCTGTACATGCATACTCCGTGTTAGAGTATTTTCATAATACAGGCCCAAAATATGCTGAAAATCGATATTTTAGGTGCCCAAAGTCAATATGTGTATACATCTTCTGTACCCGTTTATATCTCAAATTCAGGCTCAAAACACCCGAAAAATCGATATTTATGGGTCCCAGAAGCTATCTGTACATGCCTATTCCGTGTTAGAGTTTTTTCAAAATAAAGGCCAAAAACATGCTGAAAATCGATATATTAGGTGCCCAAAATCGATATGTGCATTCATCTTCTGTACCCGTTGATATCTCAAATTCTAGCTCAAAACACCCGAAAATTCGATATTTTTGGTTCCCAGAAGCGATCTGTACATGCCTACTCCGTGTTAGAGTATTTTCATAATACAGACCCAACATGCTCAAAATCGATATTTTAGGTGCAAAAAGTCGATATGTGCATGCATCTTCAGTACCCGTTTATATCTCAAATTCAGGCTCAAAACACCCAAATATTCGATTTTATTTTGGCCCAGAAGTAATCTGTACATGCCTACTCAGTGCTAGAATATTTTCAAAATATAGGCCCAAAACATGCTGAAAATCGATATATTAGGTGCCCAAAGTCGATATGTGCATGCATATTCTGTACCTGTTTATATCTCAAATTCAGGCTCAAAACATCCGAATATTCGATTTTATTGGCGTCCAGAAGCGATCTGTACGTGCCTACTCAGTGACAGAATATTTTCAAATAACAGACCCAAAACATGCTGAAAATCGATATTTTAGGTGCCCAAAGTCGATATGTGCATGGATCTTCTGTACCCGTTTATATCTCAAATTAAGGCTCAAAACACACGAAAATTCGATATTTTGGGGTCCCAGAACCGATGTGTACATACCTACTCAATGTTAGAATATTTTCAAAACAGAGGCACAAAAACAAGTTGAAAATCGATATTTTAGGTGCCCAAAATCGATATGTGCATGCATCTTCAGTACCCGTTTATATCTCAAATTCTGGCTCAAAACACCCGAAAATTCGATATTTTTGGTTCCCAAAAGCGATCTGTACATGCCTACTCCGTGTTAGAGTATTTTCAAACTACAGGCCTAAAACATGCTGAAATTCGATATTTTAGGTGCCCAAAGTCAATATGTGTATGCATCTTCTGTACCCGTGTATATCTCAAATTCAGGCTCAAAACACCTGAAAATTCAATATTTTTGCGTCCAAGAAGCGATCTGTACATGCGTATTCAGTAATAGAATGTTTTCAAAATATAGGCTCAAATCATGCTAAAAATCGATATTTTAGGTGTCCAAAGTCGATATGTGCATTCATCTTCTGTACCTGTTGATATCTCAAATTCAAGCTCAAAACACCCGAAAAATCGATATTTTTGGGTCCCAGAAGCGATCTGTACATGCCTATTCCGTGTTAGAGTTTTTTTCAAAATAAAGGACAAAAACATGCTAAAAATCGATATATTAGGTGCCCAAAGTCGATATGTGCATGCATTTCTGTACCCTTTTATATTTAAATTCATATTCAAAATACCCGAAAATTCGATATTTTTGGGTTCCAGAAGCGATCTCTCCATGCCTACTCAATGCTAGAATATTTTTAAGTTATAGGCCGAAAACATGCTGAAAATCGATATTTTAGGTGTCCAAAGTCGATATGTGCATGCATTTTCTGTACCCGTTTATATCTCAAATTCAGGTTCAAAACACCTGAAAATTCGATATTTTTGAGTCCCAGAAGCGATCTGTACATACCTACTCAATGTTAGAATACTTTCAAAACACAGGCACAAAAACAAGTTGAAAATCGATATTTTAGGTGTCCAAAATCGATATGTGCATGCATCTTCTGTACCCGTTAATATCTCAAATTCAGGCTCAAAACACCCGAAAATTCTATTTTTTTGGGTCCCAGAAGCGATCTGTACATGCCTACTAAGTAATAGAATATTTTCAAGATTCAGGCCGAAAATATGCTGAAAATCTATATTTTAGGTGCCCAAAGTCGATATGTGCATGCATCTTTTGTACCAGTTTATATCTCAAATTCAGGCTCAAAACACCCGATAATTCGATATTTTTATGTCCCAGAACCTATCTTTACATGCCTACTCCTTTCTAGAATGTTTTCAAGATACAGACCCAACATGCTCAAAATCGATATTTTAGGTGCAAAAAGTCGATATGTGCATGCATCTTCAGTACCCGTTTATATCTCAAATTCAGGCTTAAAACACCCGAAATTTCGATATTTTTGGGTCCCAAGAGCGATCTGTACATGCCTACTCAATGCTAGAATTTATTCAATATATAGGCCCAAAACATGCTGAAAATCGATATTTTAGGTGCCCAAAGTCGATATGTGCATGCATCTTCTGTACCCGTTTATATCTCAAATTCAGGCTCAAAACACCCGAATATTTAATTTTATTTTGGCCCAAAAGAGATCTGTACATGCCTACACAGTGACAGAATATTTTCAAAATACAGACCAAAACATGCTGAAAATTGATATTTCAGGTGCCCAAAGTCGATATGTGGATGCATCTTCAGTACCCGTTTATATCTCAAATTCAGGCTCAAAACACCTGAAAATTCGATATTTTTGCGTCCCAGGAGCGATCTGTACATGCCTATTCAGTAATAGAATGTTTTCAAAATATAGGCTCAAATCATGCTAAAAATCGATATTTTAGGTGTCCAAAGTCGATATGTGCATGCATCTTCTGTACCCGTTTATATCTCAAATTCAGGTTCAAAACACCCGAAAATTCGATATTTTTGGGTCCAAGAAGCGATGTGTACATACCTACTCAATGTTAGAATATTTTCAAAACACAGGCACAAAAAACAAGTTGAAAATCGATATTTTAGGTGCCCAAAATCAATATGTGCATGCATCTTCAGTACCCGTTTATATCTCAAATTCTGGCTCAAAACACCAGAAAATTCGATATTTTTGGTTCCCAAAAGCGATCTGTACATGCCTACTCCGTGTTAGAGTATTTTCAAAATACAGGCCTAAAACATGCTGAAAATCGATATTTTAGGTGCCCAAATTCAATATGTGTATGCATCTTCTGTACCCGTGTATATCTCAAATTCAGGCTGAAAACACCCGAAAATTCAAATTTTTTAGTTCCCAGAAGCGATCTGTACCTACCTACTCCGTGTTAGAGTATTTTCAAAATACAGGCCCAAAACATGCTGAAATTCGATATTTTAGGTGCAAAAAGCAATATGTGTATGCATCATCAGTACACGTTTATATCTCAAATTCAGGCTCAAAACATCCGAAAAATCGATATTTTTGGGTCCAAGAAGCGATTTGTACATGCCTACTCAGTAATAGCATATTTTTAAGATTCAGGACGGAAACATGCTAAAAATCGATATTTTATGTGCCCAAAATCGATTTGTGCATGCATCTTCTGTACCCGTTTATATCCCAAATTCAGGCTCAACACACCCTAAAATTCTATATTTTTGGGTCCAAAAAGCGATCTGTACATGCCTACTCAATGTTAAAATATTTTCAAAATACAGGCAGAAAAACAAGTTAATATCGATATTTTAGGTGCCCAAGTTAATATGTGCTTGCATTTTCTGTACCCATTTACATCCCAAATTCAGGCTTAAAACACCCGAAAATTCGAAGTTTTTGGGTCCCAGAAGCGATCTGTACATGCCTACTCCGTATTAGAGTATTTTCATAATACAGGCCCAAAACATGCTAAAAATCGATATTTTAGGTGCCCAAAGTCAATATGTGTATGCATCTTCAGTACCCGTTTATATCTCAAATTTAGGCTCAAAACACCCGAAAATTCGATATTTTTGGGTCCCAGGAGCGATCTGTACATGCCTACTCCGTGTTAGAGTATTTTCATAATACAGGCCCAAAACATGCTAAAATCGATATTTTAGGTGCCCAAAGTCAATATGTGTATGTATCTTCATTACCCGTTTATATCTCAAATTCAGGCTCAAAACACCCGAAAACTCGATATTTTTGGGTCCAAGAAGCGATCTGTACATGCCTAATCAGTAACTGAATATTTTCAAAATACAAGTCCAAAACATGCTAAAAATCGATATTTTAGGTGCCCAAAGTCGATATGTGCATGCATCTTCTGTACCCATTTCTTTCCCATATTTGTGCTCAAAACACCCAAAAATTCGTTATTTTTGAGCCTCAGAAGCTATCTGTATATACCTACTCCGTATTAGAGTATTTTCAATATACAGGCCCAAAACATGCTGAAAATCGATATTTTAGGTGCCCAAAGTCAATATGTGTATGCATCTTCTGCACCCGTTTATATCCCAAATTCAACCTCAAAACACAGAAAAATGCGATATATTTTGGTCCCAGAAGCGATCTGTAAGTGCCTACTCAGTGCTTGAATATTTTCAAAATATAGGGCCAAAACATGCTGAAAATCGATATTTTAGGTGCAAAATGTCAATATGTGCATGCATCTTCTGTATCCGTTTATATCTCAAATTCAAGTTTAAAACACCCGAAAATTCGATATTATTGGGTCCCAGAAGCGATCTGTACATGCCTACTCGGTGTTTGAGTATTTTCATAATACAGGCCCAAAACAGGCTGAAAATCGATATTTTAGGTTCCCAAAGTCAATATGTGTATGCATCTTCTGCACCCGTTTATATCCCAAATTCAACCTCAAAACACACGAAAATGCGATATATTTGGGTCCCAGAAGCGATCTGTACATGCCTACTCAGTGCTTGAATATTTTCAAAATATAGGGCCAAAACATGCTGAAAATCGATATTTTAGGTGCCCAAAGTCAATATGTGCATGCATCTTCTTTACCCGTTTATATCTCAAATTCAACATCAAAACACACGAAAATTCGATATTTTTGGGTCCCAGAAGCGATCTGTTCATGCCTACTCAGTGCTAGAATATTTTCAAAATATAGGCCCAAAACATGCTAAATATCGATATTTTGGGTGCCAAGGTCGATATGTGCATGCATCTTCTGTAGCCGTTTATATCTCAAATTTAGGCACAAAACCCCTGAAAATTCAATATTTTTACGTCCCAGAAGCGATATGTACATGTCTACTAGAAAATAGAATGTTTTCATAATATAGGCTCAAAGCATTCTAAAAATCGATATTTTAAGGGTCCAAAGTCGATATGTGCATGCATCTTCTGTACCCGTTGATATCTCAAATTCAGGCTCAAAACACCCGAAAATTCGATATTTTTGGGTCCCAGGAGCGATCTGTACATGCCTACTCCGTGTTAGAGTATTTTCATAATACAGGCCCAAAACATGCTAAAATCGATATTTTAGGTGCCCAAAGTCAATATGTGTATGTATCTTCATTACCCGTTTATATCTCAAATTCAGGCTCAAAACAACCGAAAACTCGATGTTTTTGGGTCCAAGAAGCGATCTGTACATGCCTAATCAGTAACAGAATATTTTCAAAATACAAGTCCAAAACATGCTAAAAATCGATATTTTAGGTGCCCAAAGTCGATATGTGCATGCATCTTCTGTACCCATTTCCTTCCCATATTTGTGCTCAAAACACCAAAAAATTCGATATTTTTGGGCCTCAGAAGCCATCTGTATATACCTACTCCGTGTTAGAGTATTTTCAATATACAGGCCCAAAACATGCTGAAAATCGATATTTTAGGTGCAAAAAGTCAATATGTGCATGCATCTTCTGTATCCGTTTATATCTCAAATTCAACCTCAAAACACACGAAAATTCGATATTTTTGGGTCCCAGAAGCGATCTGTACATGCCTACTCAGTGCTTGAATATTTTCAAAATATAGGGCCAAAACATGCTGAAAATCGATATTTTAGGTGCAAAAAGTCAATATGTGCATGCATCTTCTGTATCCGTTTATATCTCAAATTCAAGTTTAAAACACCCGAAAATTCGATATTTTTGGGTCCCAGAAGCGATCTGTACATGCCTACTCGGTGTTTGAGTATTTTCATAATACAGGCCCAAAACAGGCTGAAAATCGATATTTTAGGTTCCCAAAGTCAATATGTGTATGCTTCTTCAGTACACGTTTATATCTCAAATTCAGGCTCAAAACACCCGAAAATTCGATATTTTTGGGTCCCAGAAGCGATCTTTACATGCCTACTCAGTAACAGAATATTTTCAAAATACAAGTCCAAAAACATGCTGAAAATCTATATTTTAAGTGCCCAAAGTCGATATGTGCATGCATCTTCTGTACCCGTTTATATCTCAAACTCAGGCTCAAAACACCCGAAAATTCGATATTTTTAGGTCCCAGAAGCGATCTGTACATGCCTACTCAATGTAAGAATATTTTTGAAACATAGGCAGAAAAACAAGTTGAAAATCGATATTTTAGGTGCACAAAATCGATATGTGCATGCATCTTCTGTACCCGTTTATGTCCCAAATTCAGGCTCAAAACACCCTAAAATTCGTTATTTTTGGGTCCCAGAAGCGATCTGTACATGCCTACTCAGTACAAGAATTTTTTCAAGATATAGGCCCAAAACATGCTGAAAATCGAAATTTTAGGTGCCCAAAGTCGATATGTGCATGCATCTTCTGTACCCGTTTATATCTCAAATTCAGGCTCAAAACACCCGAATATTTGATTTTATTTTTTCCCAGACACGATCTGTACATGCCTACTCAGTGACAGAATATTTTCAAAATGCAGACCCAAAACATGCTGAAAATTGATATTTCAGGTGCCCAAAGTCGATATGTGCATGCATCTTCAGTACCCGTTTATATCTCAAATTCATGCTCAAAACACCCGAATATTCGATTTCATTTTGGCCCAGAAGTGATCTGTACATGCCTACTCAGTAACAGAATATTTTCAAAATATAAGCCCAAAACATGCTGAAAATCGATATATTAGGTGCCCAAAGTCGATATGTGCATGCATTTTCTGTACTTGTTTATATCTCAAATTCAAGCTCAAAACACCCGAATATTCGATTTTATTGGCGTCCAGAAGCGATCTGTATATGCCTACTCAGTGACAGAAAATTTTCAAATAACAGACACAAAACATGCTGAAAATCGATATTTTATGTGCACAAAGTCGATATGTGTATGTATCTTCAGTACCAGTTAATATCTCAAATTCAGGCTCAAAACACCCGAAAATTCGATATTTTTGGGTCCCAGAAGCGATCTGTACATACCTACTCAGTGCTTGAATATTTTCAAAATATAGGCCCAAAACATGCTGAAAATCGATATTTTAGGTGCCCAAAGTCGATATGTGCATGCATCTTCTGTACCCGTTTATATCTCAAATTCAGGCTCAAAACACCCGAATATTTTATTTTATTTTTTCCCAGACACGATCTGTACATGCCTACTCAGTGACAGAATATTTTCAAAATGCAGACCCAAAACATGCTGAAAATTGATATTTCAGGTGCCCAAAGTCGATATGTGCATGCATCTTCAGTACCCGTTTATATCTCAAATTCAGGCTCAAAACACCCGAATATTCGATTTCATTTTGGCCCAGAAGTGATCTGTACATGCCTACTCAGTAACAGAATATTTTCAAAATATAAGCCCAAAACATGCTGAAAATCGATATATTAGGTGCCCAAAGTCGATATGTGCATGCATTTTCTGTACTTGTTTATATCTCAAATTCAGGCTCAAAACACCCGAATATTCGATTTTATTGGCGTCCAGAAGCGATCTGTACATGCCTACTCAGTGACAGAAAATTTTCAAATAACAGACCCAAAACATGCTGAAAATCGATATTTTATGTGCCCAAAGTCGAAATGTGTATGTATCTTCAGTACCCGTTAATATCTCAAATTCAGGCTCAAAACACCCGAAAATTCGATATTTTTGGGTCCCAGAAGCGATCTGTACATACCTACTCAGTGCTTGAATATTTTCAAAATATAGGCCCAAAACATGCTGAAAATCGATATTTTAGGTGCCCAAAGTCGATATGTGCATGCATCTTCTGTACCAGTTTATATCTCAAATTCAGGCTCAAAACACCCGAATATTTTATTTTATTTTTTCCCAGACACGATCTGTACATGCCTTCTCAATGTTAGAATATTTTCAAAACACAGGCACAAAAACAAGTTGAAAATCGATATTTTAGGTGCCCAAAATCGATATGTGAATGTATTTTCAGTACTCGTTTATATCTCAAATTCAGGCTCAAAACACCCGAAAATTCGATATTTTTGGTTTCCAGAAGCGATCTGTACATGCCTACTCCGTGTTAGAGTATTTTCAAAATACAGGCCTAAAACATGCTGAAAATCGATATTTTAGGTGCCCAAAGTCAATATGTGTATGCATCTTCTGTACCCGTGTATATCTCAAATTCAGGCTGAAAACACCCGAAAATTCAAATTTTTTGGTTCCCAGAAGCGATCTGTACATGCCTACTCCGTTTTAGAGTATTTTCAAAATACAGGCATAAAAACATGCTGAAATTCGATATTTTAGGTGCCAAAAGCAATAAGGGTATGCATCTTCTCTACCCGTTTATATCTCAAATTCAGGCTCAAAACACCCGAAAATTCGATATTTTTGGGTCCAATAAGCAATCTGTACATGCCTACTCAGTGACAGAATATTATCAAATTACAGACCAAAAACATGCTGAAAATCGATATTTTAGGTGCCCAAAATCGATATGTGCATGCATCTTCTGTACCCGTTTATGTCCCAAATTCAGGCTCAAAACACCTGAAAATTCGATATTTTTGGGTCCTAGAAGCGATCTGTACATGCCTACTCCGTGTTAGAATATTTTTATAATACAGGCCCAAAACATGCTGAAAATCGATATTTTAGGTGCCCAAAGTCAATATATGTATGTATATTCAGTACCCGTTTATATTTCAAATTCAGGATCAAAACACCCAAAAATTCGATATTTTTGGGTCCCAGAAGCGATCTGTACATGCCTACTCAATGTTAGAATACTTTCAAAACACAGGCACAAAAACAAGTTGAAAATCAATATTTTATGTGCCCAAAATTGATTTGTGCAAGGATCTTCTGTACCCGTTGATATCTCAAATTCAATCTCAAAACACCCGAAAATTCAATATTTTTTGGTCCTAGAAGCGATCTGTACATGCCTACTCCGTGTTAGAGTATTTTCATAATACAGGCCCAAAATATGCTGAAAATCGATATTTTAGGTGCCCAAAGTCAATATGTGTATGCATCTTCTGTACCCGTTTATATCTCAAATTCAGGCTCAAAACACCCGAAAAATCGATATTTTTTGGGTCCCAGAAGCTATCTGTACATCCCTATTCTGTGTTAGAGTTTTTTCAAAATAAAGGCCAAAAACATGCTGAAAATCGATATATTAGGTGCCCAAAGTCGATATGTGCATGCATTTTCTGTACCCTTTCATATTTAAATTCAGGATCAAAATACCCGAAAATTGGATATTTTTGGGTTCCAGAAGTGATCTCTCCATGCCTACTCAATGCTAGATTATTTTCAAATTTTAGGCCGAAAACATGCTAAAAAACGATATTTTAGGTGTCCAAAGTCGATATGTGCATGCATCTTCAGTACCCGTTTATATCTCAAATTCAGGCTCAAAACACCCGAATATTCGATTATATTTTGGCCCAAAAGTGATCTGTACATGCCTACTCAGTGCTAGAATATTTTCAAAATATAAGCCCAAAACATGCTGAAAATCGATATTTTAGGTGCCCAAAGTCGATATGTGTATGCATCTTCTGTACCCGTGTATATCTCAAATTCAGGCTGAAAACACCCGAAAATTCGATATTTTTGGTTCCCAGAAGCGATGTGTACATGCCTACTCAATGTTAGAATATTTTCAAAATACAGGCACAAAAACAAGTTGAAAATCGATATTTTAGGTTCCCAAAATCGATATGTGCATGCATCTTCAGTACCCGTTTATATCTCAAATTCTGGCTCAAAACACCCGAAAATTCGATATTTTTGGTTCCCAGAAGCGATCTGTACGTGCCTACTCCGTGTCAGAGTATTTTCAAAATACAGGCCTAAAACATGCTGAAAATCGATATTTTAGGTGCCCAAAGTCAATATGTGTATGCATCTTCTGTACCCGTGTATATCTCAAATTCAGGCTGAAAACACCCTAAAATTCAAATTTTTTGGTTCCCAGAAGCGATCTGTACATGCCTACTCCGTTTTAGAGTATTTTCAAAATACAGACCTCAAAACATGCTGAAATTCGATATTTTAGGTGCCAAAAGCAATATGTGTATGCATCTTCTCTACCCGTTTATATCTCAAATTCAGGCTCAAAACACCCGAAAACTCGATATTTTTGGTTTCCGGAAACGATCTGTACATGCCTACTCAGTGACAGAATATTTTCAAATTACAGACCAAAAACATGCTGAAAATCGATATTTTAGGTGCCCAAAGTCGATTTGTGCATGCATCTTCAGTACACGTTTATATCTCAAATTCAGGCTCAAAACATTCAAAAATCCGATATTTTTGGGTCCAAGAAGCGATTTGTACATGCCTACTCAGTAATAGAATATTTTTAAGATTCAGGCCTAAAACATGCTGAAAATCGATATTTTAGGTGCCCAAAATCGATATGTGCATGCATCTTCTGTACCCGTTTATGTCCCAAATTCAGGCTCAAAACCCCCTAAAATTCGATATTTTTGGGTCCAAAAAGCGATCTGTACATGCCTACTCAGTGCTAGAATATTTTCAAAATATAGGCCCAAAACATGCTAAATATGGATATTTTTGGTGCACAAAGTCTATATATGTATGCATCTTTTGTAGCTGTTTATATCTCAAATTCAGGCTCAAAACACCCAAAAATTCGATATTTTTGGGTCCCAGAAGCGATCTGTACATGCCTACTCAATGTTAAAATATTTTCAAAATACAGGCAGAAAAACAAGTTAATATCGATATTTTAGGTGCCCAAGTTGATATGTGCTTGCATTTTCTGTACCCATTTACATCCCAAATTCAGGCTTAAAACACCCGAAAATTCGGTGTTTTTGGGTCCCCGAAGCGATATGTAAATGCCTACTCCGTGTTAGAGTAATTTCATAATACAGGCCCAAATCATGCTGAAAATCGATATTTTAGGTCCCCAAAGTCAATATGTGTATGCATCTTCTGTAAACGTTTATATTCCAAATTCAGACTCAAAACACCCGAAAATTCGATATTTTTGGGTCCCAGAAGCGATCTGTACATGCCTACTCCGTATTAGAGTATTTTTATAATACAGGCCCAAAACATGCTGAAAATCGATATTTTAAGTGCCCAAAGTCAATATGTGTATGCATCTTCAGTACCCGTTTATATCTCAAATTCAGGCTCAAAACACCTGAAAATTCGATATTTTTGGGTCCCAGAAGCAAACTGTACATGCCTACTCAGTGCTAGAATGTTTTCAAAATATAGTCCCAAAACATGCTGAAAATCGATATTTTAGGTGCCCAAAGTCGATATGTGCATTCATCTTCTGTACCCGTTGATATCTCAAATTCAAGCTCAAAACACCCGAAAATTCAAAATTTTTGGGTCTCAGAAGCGATCTGTACATGCCTACTCCGTGTTAGAATATTTTCATATTACAGACCCAACATGCTCAAAATCGATATTTTAGGTGCAAAAAGTCGATAAGTGCATGCATCTTCAGTACCAGTTTATATCTCAAATTCAGGCTCAAAACACCCGAATATTCGATTTTATTTTGGCCCAGAAGTAATCTGTACATGCCTACTCAGTGCTAGAATATTTTCAAAATACAGGCCTAAAACATGCTGAAAATCGATATTTTAGGTGCCCAAAGTCAATATGTGTATGCATCTTCTGTACCCGTGTATATCTCAAATTCAGGCTCAAAACACCTTAAAATTCAATATTTTTGCGTCCAAGAAGCGATCTGTACATGCCTATTCAGTAATAGAATGTTTTCAAAATATAGGCTCAAATCATGCTAAAAATCGACATTTTAGGTGTCTAAAGTCGAGATGTGCATTCATCTTCTGTGCCTGTTGATATCTCAAATTCAAGCTCAAAACACCCAAAAAATCGATATTTTTGGGTCCCAGAAGCTATCTGTACATGCCTATTCCTTGTTAGAGTTTTTTCAAAATAAAGGCCAAAAACATGCTAAAAATCGATATATTAGGTGCCCAAAGTCGATATGTGAATGCATTTTTTGTACCCTTTTATATTTAAATTCAGGATCAAAATACCCGAAAATTCGATATTTTTGGGTTCCAGAAGCGATCTCTCCATGCCTACTCAATGCTAGAATATTTTTAAGTTATAGGCCAAAAAAACATGCTGAAAATCGATATTTTAGGTGTCCAAAGTCGATATGTGCATGCATTTTCTGTACCCGTTTTTATCTCAAATTCAGGCTCAAAACACCCGAAAATTCCATTTTTTGGGGTCCCAGAAGCGATCTGTACATGCCTACTCAGTAATAGAATATTTTCAAGATTCAGGCCGAAAATATGCTGAAAATCGATATTTTTGGTGCCCAAAGTCGATATGTGCATGCATCTTCTGTACCCGTTTATATCTCAAATTCAGGCTCAAAACACCCGAATATTTTATTTTATTTTGGCCCAGAAGCGATCTGTACATGCCTACACAGTGACAGAATATTTTCAAAATACAGACCCAAAACATGCTGAAAATCGATATTTTAGGTGTCCAAAGTCGATATGTGCATGCATTTTCTGTACCCGTTTATATCTCAAATTCAGGCTCAAAACTCCCGAAAATTCGATATTTTTTGAGTCCCAGAAGCGATCTGTACATGCCTACTAAGTAACTGAATATTATCAAAATACAAGTCCAAAACATGCTGAAAATTGATATTTTAGGTGCCCAAAGTCGATATGTGCATGCTTCTTCTGTACCCGTTTATATCTCAAATTCATGCTCAAAACACCCGATAATTCGATATTTTTGCGTCCCAGAAGCAATCTGTACATGCCTATTCAGTAATGGAATGTTCTCAAAATATAGGCTCAAAGCATGCTAAAAATCAATATTTTAGGTGTCCAAAGTCGATATGTGCATTCATCTTCTGTACCCGTTGATATCTCAAATTCAAGCTCAAAACACCCGAAAATTCGATATTTTTGGGTCCCAGAAGCGATCTGTACATGCCTACTCCGTGTTAGAGTATTTTCATAATACAGGCCCAAAATATGCTGAAAATCGATATTTTAGGTGCCCAAAGTCAATATGTGTATGCATCTTCTGTACCCGTTTATATCTCAAATTCAGGCTCAAAACACCCGAAAAATCGATATTTATGGGTCCCAGAAGCTATCTGTACATGCCTATTCCGTGTTAGAGTTTTTTCAAAATAAAGGCCAAAAACATGCTGAAAATCGATATATTATGTGCCCAAAGTCGATATGTGCATTCATCTTCTGTACCCGTTGATATCTCAAATTCAAGCTCAAAACACCCGAAAATTCGGTATTTTTGGGTCCCAGAAGCGATCTGTACATGCCTACTCAATGTTAAAGTATGTTCATAATACAGACCCAAAACATGCTGAAAATTGATATTTCAGGTGCCCAAAGTCGATATATATGCATGCATCTTCAGTACCCGTTTATATCTCAAATTCATGCTCAAAACACCTGAAAATTCGATATTTTTGCGTCCCAGAAGCGATCTGTACATGCCTACTCAGTAATGGAATGTTTTCAAAATATAGGCTCACAGCATGCTAAAAATCAATATTTTAGGTGTCCAAAGTCGATATGTGCATTCATCTTCTGTAACCGTTGATATCTCAAATTCAAGCTCAAAACACCCGAAAATTCGATATTTTTGGGTCCCTGAAGCGATCTGTACATGCCTACTCCGTGTTAGAGTATTTTCATAATACAGGCCCAAAATATGCTGAAAATCGATATTTTAGGTGCCCAAAGTCAATATGTGTATGCATCTTCTGTACCCGTTTATATCTCAAATTCAGGCTCAAAACACCCGAAAAATCGATATTTATGGGTCCCAGAAGCTATCTGTACATGCCTATTCCGTGTTAGAGTTTTTTCAAAATAAAGGCCAAAAACATGCTGAAAATCGATATATTAGGTGCCCAAAATCGATATGTGCATTCATCTTCTGTACCCGTTGATATCTCAAATTCTAGCTCAAAACACCCGAAAATTCGATATTTTTGGTTCCCAGAAGCGATCTGTACATGCCTACTCCGTGTTAGAGTATTTTCATAATACAGACCCAACATGCTCAAAATCGATATTTTAGGTGCAAAAAGTCGATATGTGCATGCATCTTCAGTACCCGTTTATATCTCAAATTCAGGCTCAAAACACCCAAATATTCGATTTTATTTTGGCCCAGAAGTAATCTGTACATGCCTACTCAGTGCTAGAATATTTTCAAAATATAGGCCCAAAACATGCTGAAAATCGATATATTAGGTGCCCAAAGTCGATATGTGCATGCATATTCTGTACCTGTTTATATCTCAAATTCAGGCTCAAAACATCCGAATATTCGATTTTATTGGCGTCCAGAAGCGATCTGTACGTGCCTACTCAGTGACAGAATATTTTCAAATAACAGACCAAAAACATGCTGAAAATCGATATTTTAGGTGCCCAAAGTCGATATGTGCATGCATCTTCTGTACCCGTTTATATCTCAAATTAAGGCTCAAAACACCCGAAAAATCGATATTTTTGGGTCCCAGAACCGATGTGTACATACCTACTCAATGTTAGAATATTTTCAAAACAGAGGCACAAAAACAAGTTGAAAATCGATATTTTAGGTGCCCAAAATCGATATGTGCATGCATCTTCAGTACCCGTTTATATCTCAAATTCTGGCTCAAAACACCCGAAAATTAGATATTTTTGGTTCCCAAAAGCGATCTGTACATGCCTACTCCGTGTTAGAGTATTTTCAAACTACAGGCCTAAAACATGCTGAAATTCGATATTTTAGGTGCCCAAAGTCAATATGTGTATGCATCTTCTGTACCCGTGTATATCTCAAATTCAGGCTCAAAACACCTGAAAATTCAATATTTTTGCGTCCAAGAAGCGATCTGTACATGCGTATTCAGTAATAGAATGTTTTAAAATATATGCTCAAATCATGCTAAAAATCGATATTTTAGGTGTCCAAAGTCGATATGTGCATTCATCTTCTGTACCTGTTGATATCTCAAATTCAAGCTCAAAACACCCGAAAAATCGATATTTTTGGGTCCCAGAAGCGATCTGTACATGCCTATTCCGTGTTAGAGTTTTTTTCAAAATAAAGGACAAAAACATGCTAAAAATCGATATATTAGGTGCCCAAAGTCGATATGTGCATGCATTTCTGTACCCTTTTATATTTAAATTCATATTCAAAATACCCGAAAATTCGATATTTTTGGGTTCCAGAAGCGATCTCTCCATGCCTACTCAATGCTAGAATATTTTTAAGTTATAGGCCGAAAACATGCTGAAAATCGATATTTTAGGTGTCCAAAGTCGATATGTGCATGCATTTTCTGTACCCGTTTATATCTCAAATTCAGGTTCAAAACACCTGAAAATTCGATATTTTTGAGTCCCAGAAGCGATCTGTACATACCTACTCAATGTTAGAATACTTTCAAAACACAGGCACAAAAACAAGTTGAAAATCGATATTTTAGGTGTCCAAAATCGATATGTGCATGCATCTTCTGTACCCGTTAATATCTCAAATTCAGGCTCAAAACACCCGAAAATTCTATTTTTTTGGGTCCCAGAAGCGATCTGTACATGCCTACTAAGTAATAGAATATTTTCAAGATTCAGGCCGAAAATATGCTGAAAATCTATATTTTAGGTGCCCAAAGTCGATATGTGCATGCATCTTTTGTACCAGTTTATATCTCAAATTCAGGCTCAAAACACCCGATAATTCGATATTTTTATGTCCCAGAACCTATCTTTACATGCCTACTCCTTTCTAGAATGTTTTCAAGATACAGACCCAACATGCTCAAAATCGATATTTTAGGTGCAAAAAGTCGATATGTGCATGCATCTTCAGTACCCGTTTATATCTCAAATTCAGGCTTAAAACACCCGAAATTTCGATATTTTTGGGTCCCAAGAGCGATCTGTACATGCCTACTCAATGCTAGAATTTATTCAATATATAGGCCCAAAACATGCTGAAAATCGATATTTTAGGTGCCCAAAGCCGATATATATGCATGCATCTTCAGTACCCGTTTATATCTCAAATTCATGCTCAAAACACCTGAAAATTCGATATTTTTGCGTCCCAGAAGCGATCTGTACATGCCTATTCAGTAATGGAATGTTCTCAAAATATAGGCTCAAAGCATGCTAAAAATCAATATTTTAGGTGTCCAAAGTCGATATGTGCATTCATCTTCTGTACCCGTTGATATCTCAAATTCAAGCTCAAAACACCCGAAAATTCGATATTTTTGGGTCCCTGAAGCGATCTGTACATGCCTACTCCGTGTTAGAGTATTTTCATAATACAGGCCCAAAATATGCTGAAAATCGATATTTTAGGTGCCCAAAGTCAATATGTGTATGCATCTTCTGTACCCGTTTATATCTCAAATTCAGGCTCAAAACACCCGAAAAATCGATATTTATGGGTCCCAGAAGCTATCTGTACATGCCTATTCCGTGTTAGAGTTTTTTCAAAATAAAGGCCAAAAACATGCTAAAAAACGATATATTTTGTGCCCAAAGTCGATATGTGCATTCATCTTCTGTACCCGTTGATAACTCAAATTCTAGCTCAAAACACCCGAAAATTCGATATTTTTGGGTCCCAGAGGCAATCTGTACATGCCTACTCCGTGTTAAAGTATTTTCATAATACAGAACCAAAATGTTCAAAATCGATATTTTAGGTGCAAAAAGTCGATATGTGCTTGCATCTTCAGTACCCGTTTATATCTCAAATTCAGGCTTAAAACACCCGAAAATTCGATATTTTTGGGTCCCAGAAGCGATCTGTACATGCCTACTCAGTGATAGAATATTGTCAAAATACAGACCCAAAACATGCTGAAAATTGATATTTCAGGTGCCCAAAGTCGATATATGTGCATGCATCTTCAGTACCCGTTTATATCTCAAATTCAGGCTCAAAACACCCGAAAAATCGATATTTATGGGTCCCAGAAGCTATCTGTACATGCCTATTCCGTGTTAGAGTTTTTTCAAAATAAAGGCCAAAAACATGCTGAAAATCGATATATTAGGTGCCCAAAATCGATATGTGCATTCATCTTCTGTACCCGTTGATATCTCAAATTCTAGCTCAAAACACCCGAAAATTCGATATTTTTGGTTCCCAGAAGCGATCTGTACATGCCTACTCCGTGTTAGAGTATTTTCATAATACAGACCCAACATGCTCAAAATCGATATTTTAGGTGCAAAAAGTCGATATGTGCATGCATCTTCAGTACCCGTTTATATCTCAAATTCAGGCTCAAAACACCCAAATATTCGATTTTATTTTGGCCCAGAAGTAATCTGTACATGCCTACTCAGTGCTAGAATATTTTCAAAATATAGGCCCAAAACATGCTGAAAATCGATATATTAGGTGCCCAAAGTCGATATGTGCATGCATATTCTGTACCTGTTTATATCTCAAATTCAGGCTCAAAACATCCGAATATTCGATTTTATTGGCGTCCAGAAGCGATCTGTACGTGCCTACTCAGTGACAGAATATTTTCAAATAACAGACCCAAAACATGCTGAAAATCGATATTTTAGGTGCCCAAAGTCGATATGTGCATGGATCTTCTGTACCCGTTTATATCTCAAATTAAGGCTCAAAACACCCGAAAATTCGATATTTTTGGGTCCCAGAACCGATGTGTACATACCTACTCAATTTTAGAATATTTTCAAAACAGAGGCACAAAAACAAGTTGAAAATCGATATTTTAGGTGCCCAAAATCGATATGTGCATGCATCTTCAGTACCCGTTTATATCTCAAATTCTGGCTCAAAACACCCGAAAATTCGATATTTTTGGTTCCCAAAAGCGATCTGTACATGCCTACTCCGTGTTAGAGTATTTTCAAAATACAGGCCTAAAACATGCTGAAATTCGATATTTTAGGTGCCCAAAGTCAATATGTTTATGCATCTTCTGTACCCGTGTATATCTCAAATTCAGGCTCAAAACACCTGAAAATTCAATATTTTTGCGTCCAAGAAGCGATCTGTACATGCCTATTCAGTAATAGAATGTTTTCAAAATATAGGCTCAAATCATGCTAAAAATCGATATTTTAGGTGTCCAAAGTCGATATGTGCATTCATCTTCTGTACCTGTTGATATCTCAAATTCAAGCTCAAAACACCCGAAAAATCGATATTTTTGGGTCCCAGAAGCGATCTGTACATGCCTATTCCGTGTTAGAGTTTTTTTCAAAATAAAGGACAAAAACATGCTAAAAATCGATATATTAGGTGCCCAAAGTCGATATGTGCATGCATTTCTGTACCCTTTTATATTTAAATTCATATTCAAAATACCCGAAAATTCGATATTTTTGGGTTCCAGAAGCGATCTCTCCATGCCTACTCAATGCTAGAATATTTTTAAGTTATAGGCCGAAAACATGCTGAAAATCGATATTTTAGGTGTCCAAAGTCGATATGTGCATGCATTTTCTGTACCCGTTTATATCTCAAATTCAGGTTCAAAACACCTGAAAATTCGATATTTTTGAGTCCCAGAAGCGATCTGTACATACCTACTCAATGTTAGAATACTTTCAAAACACAGGCACAAAAACAAGTTGAAAATCGATATTTTATGTGTCCAAAATCGATATGTGCATGCATCTTCTGTACCCGTTAATATCTCAAATTCAGGCTCAAAACACCCGAAAATTCTATTTTTTGGGGTCCCAGAAGCGATCTGTACATGCCTACTAAGAAATAGAATATTTTCAAGATTCAGGCCGAAAATATGCTGAAAATCTATATTTTAGGTGCCCAAAGTCGATATGTGCATGCATCTTTTGTACCAGTTTATATCTCAAATTCAGGCTCAAAACACCCGATAATTCGATATTTTTATGTCCCAGAACCTATCTTTACATGCCTACTCCTTTCTAGAATGTTTTCAAGATACAGACCCAACATGCTCAAAATCGATATTTTAGGTGCAAAAAGTCGATATGTGCATGCATCTTCAGTACCCGTTTATATCTCAAATTCAGGCTTAAAACACCCGAAATTTCGATATTTTTGGGTCCCAAGAGCGATCTGTACATGCCTACTCAATGCTAGAATTTATTCAATATATAGGCCCAAAACATGCTGAAAATCGATATTTTAGGTGCCCAAAGTCGATATGTGCATGCATCTTCTGTACCCGTTTATATCTCAAATTCAGGCTCAAAACACCCGAATATTTAATTTTATTTTGGCCCAAAAGAGATCTGTACATGCCTACACAGTGACAGAATATTTTCAAAATACAGACCCAAAACATGCTGAAAATTGATATTTCAGGTGCCCAAAGTCGATATGTGGATGCATCTTCAGTACCCGTTTATATCTCAAATTCAGGCTCAAAACACCTGAAAATTCGATATTTTTGCGTCCCAGGAGCGATCTGTACATGCCTATTCAGTAATAGAATGTTTTCAAAATATAGGCTCAAATCATGCTAAAAATCGATATTTTAGGTGTCCAAAGTCGATATGTGCATGCATCTTCTGTACCCGTTTATATCTCAAATTCAGGTTCAAAACACCCGAAAATTCGATATTTTTGGGTCCAAGAAGCGATGTGTACATACCTACTCAATGTTAGAATATTTTCAAAACACAGGCACAAAAAACAAGTTGAAAATCGATATTTTAGGTGCCCAAAGTCGATATGTGCTTGCATCTTCAGTAACCGTTTATATCTCAAATTCGTGCTCAAAACACCCGAAAACTCGATATTTTTGGGTCCCAGAAGGGATCTGTACATGCCTACTCCGTGTTAAAGTATTTTCAAAATACAGGCCCAAAACATGTTGAAAATCGATATTTTAGGTACTCAAAGTCAATATGTGAATGCATCTTCTGTACCCGTTTATATCTCAAATTCAGGCTTAAAACACCCGAAAATTCGATATTTTTGGTTCCCAGAAGCGATCTGTACATGCCTACTCCGTGTTAGAGTATTTTTAAAATACAGGCCTAAAACATGATAAAAATCGATATTTTAGGTGCCCAAAGTCAATATGTCCATGCATCTTCAGTACTCGTTTATATCTCAAATTCAGACTCAAAACACCCGAAAATTCGATATTTTTGAGTCACAGAAGCGATCTGTACATGCCTACGCAGTAATAGAATATTTTAAAACACACGCCCAAAACATGCTGAAAATCGATATTTTAGGTGCTCAAAGTCAATATGTGCATGCATCTTCGATACACGTTTATATCTCAAATTCAAGCTCAAAACACCCGAATATTCGATTTTATTTTGGCCCAGAAGCGATCTGTACATGCCTACTTAGTGCTAGAATATTTTCAAAATACAGGCCCAAAACATGCTGAAAATCGATATTTTAGGTGCAAAAAGTCGATATGTGCATGGATCTTCTGTACCCGTTTATATCTCAAATTCAGGTTTAAAACACCCGAAAATTCGGCATTTTTGGGTCCTAGAAGCGATCTGTACATGCCTACTCCTAGTTAGAATGCTATCAAGATACAGACCCAAAACATGCTCAAAATCGATATTTTAGGTGCCCAAAAGTCGATATGTGCATGCATCTTATGTACCCGTTTATATCTCAAATCCAGGCGCAAAACACCCGAAAATTCAATATTTTGGGGTCCCAGAAGCGATCTGTACATGCCTACTCCGTGTTAGAGTATTTTCAAAATACAGGCCCAAAACATGCTGAAAATCGATATTTTAGGTGCCCAAAGTCAATATGTGCATGCATCTTCTGTATCCGTTTATATCTCAAATTCAGGCTCAAAACACCCGAAAAATCGATATTTTGGGGTCCCTGAAGCGATCTGTACATGCCTACTCAGTGCTAGAATATTTTCAAAATATAGGCCCAAAACAAGCTGAAATTCGACCTATTAGGTGCAAAAATACGATATGTGCATGCATCTTCTGTACCCATTTAAATCCCAAATTCAGGCTCAAAACACCCGAAAATTCGATATTTTTGGGTTCCTGAAGCGATCTGTACATACCTACTCAGTGCTAGAATATTTTCAAAATATAAGCCGAAAGCATTCTAAAAATCGATATTTGTTGTTCAAAAAGTCATTCATGGGGTGGTGGGTGTGTGGGTGTCAGTACAGTGCGTGGATAGTAAATATCAACAGTCAATCATGGGGTGTGTGGGTGTCATTATATTGATTTGTACTGTAAATATCAACAGTCATTCATGGGGTGGTTAGTGTCATTACAGTGCTTGGACTGTAAATATAAACAATCATTCATTAGGTGGTGGGTGTGTGGGTGTCATGAAAGTGTTTGGACTGTATATATCAACAGTCATTCATGGGGTGGTGATTGTTTAGGTGTCATTACAGTAATTGGACTGTAAATATCAACAGTCATTCATGGGGTGGTTAGTCTGTGGGTGTTATTACAATGCTTTGACTGAAAATATCAACAGTCAATCATGGGGTCGTGGGTGTGTGGGTGTCATTACAGTGCTTGGAGTGTAAATATCAACCGTCATTCATGGGGTGGTGGGTGTCATTACAGTGCTTGTACTGTAAATATCAGGAGTCATAATGTGGTGGTTGGTGTGTGGGTTTCATTACAGTGCTTGGACTGTAAATATCAACAGTCATTGAAGGGGTGGTGAGTGTGTGGGTGTCATTACAGAGCTTGGACTGTATATATCAACAGTTATTCATGGGGTGGTGGGTGTCATTACAGTGCTTGGACTGTAAATATCAACAGTCATTCATGGGTTGATTGGTTTCAATACAGTGCTTGGACTGTAAATATCAACAGTCATTCATGAGGTGGTGGGTGTGTGGGTGTCATTACAGTGCATGGACTGTAAATATTAACAGTCATTTATGGGGTGGTGGGTGTGTGGGGGTCATTACAGTGCTTGGACTGTAGATATCAACAGTCATTCATGGGCTTGTGGGTGTGTGGGGGTCATTACATTGCTTGGACCGTAAATATCAACAGTCATTCATGGGGTGGTTAGTGTGTTGGTGTCATTACAATGCTTGGACTGAAAATATCAACAGTCATTCATGGGTGGTGGGTGTCAATACAGTGCTTGGACTGTATATATCAACAGTCATTCATGGGGTCGTGGGTGTGTGGGTGTCTTTACAGTGCTTGTACTGTAAATATCAATTGTCATTCATGGAGTGGCGTGTGTGTGGGGGTAATTACAGTGCTTGGACTGTAAATATCAACAAGCTCTGTTAATATTTACAGTCCAAGCATTGTAATGGCACCCACACACCCACCACCCTATAAATGACTGTTGATATTTACAGTCCAAGCACTGTAATGACATCCACACACCCACCAGCCAATGAATGACTGTTGGTATTTACAACCCGAGTGCTTGGATTGTATATATCAACAGTCATTCATCATGGTCATGGGTGTGTGGATGTCATTACAGTGCTTGGACTGTAAATATCAACAGTCATTCATGAGGTGGTGGGTGTGTGGATGTCATTCCAGTGCTTTGATTGTAAATATCAACAGTCATTCATGGTTTGGTGGGTGTCATTGCAGTACATTGACTGTAAATATCAACAGTCATTCATCGGGTGGTGTGTGTGAGCATGTCATTACAGTGCTTGGACTGTAATTATCAACAATCATTCATGGTGTTGGGTGTCACTACAGTGCTTGGACTGTAAATATCAACAGTCATTCATTAAGACGGGGGTGTTTGGGTGTCATTACAGTGCTTGTAATGTAAATATCAACAGTTATTCATGGGGTGCTGGGTGTGTGAGTATCATTATATTGCTTGGACTGTAAATATCAACAGTCACTTATTGGGTGGTGGGTGTGTGGGTTTCATTACAGTGCTTGTAATGTAAATATCAACAGTTATTCATGGGGTGCTGGGTGTGTGAGTATCATTATATTGCTTGGACTGTAAATATCAACTGTCAATCATGGGGTGGTGGGTGTGTGGGTATCCTTACAGTGCTTGGACTGTAAATATCAACAGTCATTCATGGGGTGGTGTGTGTGTTGGTGTCATTACAGCATTTGGACTGTAAATATCAACAGTCATTTATAGGGTGGTAGGTGTGTGGGTGTCATTACAGTGCATGGACTGTAAATATCAAAAGTCATTCATTGGGTGGTGTGTGTTTAGGTGTCATCACAGTGCTTGGACTGTAAATATTAACAGTCATTCATGGAATGTTGGGTGTCATTACAATGCTTGGACTGTAAATATTAACAGTCACTTATTGGGTGGTGGGTGTGTGGGTGTCATTACAGTGCTTGAACTGTAAATATCAACAGTCATTCATTGGGTGATGGGTTTGTGAGGGTCATTACAGTGCTTGGACTGTAAATATCAATAGTCATTCATGGGGTGGTGGGTTTGTGAGTGTCATTACAGTTCTTGGACCTAAAATATCATCCATCATTTATGAGATGGTGATTATGTGGGTGCCATTACAGTGCTTTGATTGTAAATATCAACAGTCATTTATGGGGTGGTAGGTGTTATTGCAGTTGTCACGTTCTTTACTAATAAGACCCGATGCACCCAAGAGAAAAAATGCACCGTTGCTTTCCCAAATACTTTAGATTAACACTATAGGAGCATACTTGAAACACTGAGAAAAATAACATTAATTTAATTCACAAACAATATGCATCTCACTCAAGTACCTGGAATACATTGACAATATTAACTTGACACAATACATTAACAATTTTCTGTTCTCCCAACTTATGTAATACAAAAATAATCACCTTAATACTAGACCTTAAATATTAAACCTTAATGCTACTTACAAATACTTCACCAACCCCGTCACCACCACAATGCACCACCAATCCACCCGGAGCACAAGAAGCAGAGGGAATCTCTGAAGCACCGTCTTCCTGCCCTTATATACCCTGTTGAAGGCATGACGTATGTGCATCTTAGATGCCTGAGCCAATGAACCTACTCCCTCAACGCGGGAAAACTTGACCAATCCCACAGATAAACTCATGCACACACACTCTGCCATTGGTTGCCTTTCCTCGCTCGTTCCTTGGACAGATGATGGTAGTTAATGTATTCCCCCAACAGGTAGTTAAGGCTGGTTCAGGCCACTCGTGCTTCACGTCACACAGTGCATGAACTGTAAATATCAACAGTCATTCATCGGATGGTGTGTGTGTGCATGTCATTACAGTGTTTGGATTGTAAATATCAAAAGTAATTCATGGTGTTGGGTGTAATTACAGTGCTTGGACTGTAAATATCAACAGTCACTTATTGGGTGGTGGGTGTGTGGGTGTCATTACAGTGCTTGGAATGTAAATATCAACAGTTAGTCATGGGAAGCTGGGTGGGTTGGTGTCACTACAGTGCTTGGACTGTAAATATCAACAGTCATTCATGGGATAGTAGGTGTGTGGGTGTCATTACACTGCTTGGACTGTAAATATCAACAGTCATTAATGGGGTGGTGGGTATGTAAGTGTCATTACAGAGCTTCGACAGTACAAAATCAACAGTTATTCATGGGTTGGTAGATGTGTGGATGTCTTTACAGTGCTTGGACTGTAAATATCAACCGTTATTCATGGGGTGGTGGGTGTGTGGGTGTCATTACAGTTCTTGGAGTGTAAATGTCAGCAGTGATTCATAGGATGGTAAGTGTGTGGGTGTCATTACAGTGATTGGACTGTAAATATCAACAGTCATTGTGAGTGGTGGGAGTGTGGTCGTCATTACAGTGATAGGATTGTAAATATCAGCAGTCATTCATTGTGTTGTGGGTGTGTGTATGTCATTACAGAGCTTGTACTGTAAATATTAACAGTCATTCTTGGGGTGGTGGGTGTTTGGGTGTCATTACAGTGCTTAGACTGTAAATATCAACAGTAATTCATGCTGTGGTTGGAGTTTGGGTGTCATTACAGTGCTTGGACTGTAAATATTAGCAATCATTCATGGGTGGTTGGTATGTGGGTGTCATTACAGTGCTTGGAATGTAAAAATTAACAGTCATTCATAGGGTGGTAGGTGTGTGTGTGTCATTACAGTTCTTGGACTGTAGTTATCAACAGTCATTCATTGGATTGTGGGTCTCTGGGTATCATTACAATGATAAGACTGTAAATATCAACAGTCATTCATGGGGTGGTGGTAGTGTGGGTATCATTACAGTGCTTTGACTGTAAATATCAACTGTCATTCATAGTGTGGTGGGTTTGTGGGTGTCATTACTGTGCATGGACGGTAAATATTAACAGTCATTCATGGGGTGGTTATTGTCATTACAGTACTTGGACTGTAAATATCAACAGTCATTCATGGGGTGGTAAGTGTGTGGGTGTCATTACAGTGCTTGGACTATAAATATCAACCATCATTCATGGGGTGGTGGGTGTCATTACAGTGCTTGTACTGTAAATATCAACATTCATTCATAGGCTGGTGGGTGTGTGGGTGTCATTACAGTGCTTTGACTGTAAATATCAATAGTCATTTATGGGGTGTTGGGTGTGTGGGTGTCATTAGAGTGCTTGGACTGTAAATATCAACAGTTATTCATGGGGTGCTGGGTGTGTGGGTGTCATTACAGTGCTTGGACTGTAAATATTAACAGTCAATCACGGGGTGGTGGGTGTGTGTGTTTCAATACAGTGCTTGGACTGTAAATATCAACAGTCTCTCATGGGGTGCTGGGTGTGTGGTAGTTATTACAGAGCTTGGACTGCAAATATCAACAGCCATTCATATGTTGGTTTATGTGTGGGTGTCATTACAGCGCATGGACTGTAAATAGCAAAAGTCATTCACGTTGTGGTGGGTTTGTGGGTATCATTACAGTGCTTGGCCTGTAAATATCAAGAGTCATTCATGGGGTGGTGGTTGTATGGGTGTCATTACATGTTTGGACGGTAAATATCAACAGTCATTCATTGGGTGGTAGGTGTGTGGGTGTAATTACAGTGCTTGGACTGTAAGTATCAACTGTCATTCATTGGGTGGTGGGTATGTGGGTTCCATTACATTGTCTGGACTTTAAATATCAACAGTCATTAATGGGGTGGTGGGTGTGTTGGTGTCAGTACAGTGAGTGGATAGTTAATATCAACAGTCAATCATGGGGTGTGTGGGTGTCATTATAGTGATTGTACTGTAAATATCAACATTAATTAATGGGGTTGTAGGTGTGATTACAGTGCTTGGACTGAAAATATCAACAGTCATTCATGAGGTGGTGGGTGTGTGGGTGTCATTACAGAGGTTTGACTGTAAATACCAACAGTCATTCATGGAGTTGTGGGTTTGTGTGTGTCATTACAGAGCTCGGAGTGTCAACATCAACAGTCATTAATCGGGTGGTGGGTGTGTGGGTGTCATTACAGTGCTAAGACTGTAAACATCAACCATCATTCATGGAGTTGTGGGTGTGAGGGTGTCATTACAGTGCTTGAACTGTAAATATCAACAGTCATTCTTGGGGTTATGGGTGTGTGGGTGTCATTACAGAGGTTTGACTGTAAATACCAACAGTCATTCATGGGGTGGTGGGGGTGTGGGTGTCATTACAGAGCTCGGACTGTCAACATCAACAATCATTCATAGGGTGGTGGGTGTGTGGGTGTCATTACAGTGCTAAGACTGTAAATATCAACCATCATTCATGAATGGTTGGTGTGTGGGTGTCATTACAGTGCTTGAAATGTAAATATCAACAGTCATTCATGGTATGGTGAGTGTGTGGGTGTCATTACAGTGCTTGGACTGTAAGTATCAACTGTCATTTATTGGGTGGTGGGTGTGTGGGTGTCATTACAGTGCTTGGACTGAAATATTAACAGTTATTCATTGGGTGGTGGTGTGTGGGTGTCATTACAGTGCATGGACTATAAATATCAATGGTCATTAATGGGGCGGTGGGTGTGTGGGTGTCATTTCATTGCCTGGACTGTAAATATCAACAAGCAATTTAAGGGGTTGATGGTGTGTGAGTGTCATTACAGTGCTTGGACTGTCAATATCAACAGTCATTCATGGGGTGGTTGGTGTGTGGGTCTCATTACTTTGCATGGAATGTAAATATCAACATCATTTATGGGTTGGTGGGTGTGTGGGTGTCATTACATTGCTTAGACTGTAAATATCAACAGTCAATCAAGGGGTAGTCAGTGTGTGGGTGTCATTACAGTGCTTGGACTGTAAATATCAACCATCATTCATGAATGGTTGGTGTGAGGGTGTCATTACAGTGCTTGGATTGTAAATATCAACAGTCATTCATAGGTTGGTGGGAGTGTGTGTCATTACAGTGCTTGGGCTGTAAATATCAACAGTCATTCATGGGGAGGTGGGTGTGTGTGTGTTATTACAGAGCTTGGAATGTAAATATCAAGAGTCATTCATGGGGTGGTGGACTGTAAATATCAACCATCATAAATGGAGTGGTGGGTGTCATTACAGAGCTTTGACTGTAAATATCAACAGTCATTCATGGGGTGGTGGATGTGTGGATGTCATTACATTGCTTGGACTGTAAATATTAATAGACATTTATGGGGTGGTGGGTGTGTGGGTGTCATTACATGGCTTGGACTGTATATATCAACAGTTATTCATGGGGTGGTGGGTGTGAGGGTGTCATTACAGTTCTTGGACTACAAATATCAATTGCCATTCGTGGGGTTGTGGGTGTGAGGATATCATTACAGTGCTTAGACTGTATATAGCAACAGTCATTCATGGGATGGTAAGTGTGTGGGTGTCATTACAGCGCTTGGACTGTTAATATCAACAGACATTCATGGAGTGGTGGGTGTATGGGTGTCATTACAGTGCTTGGGCTACAAATATCAATAGTCATTCGTAGGGTTGTGGGTGTGAGGATATTATTACAGTGCTTGGACTGTAAATATCAATTGTCATTCAAGAGGTGTGTCGGTGACATTACAGTGCTTTTACTATAAATATCAACAGGAATTCATGGGTTGGTGGGTGGGTGTTTCATTACAGTGCTTGGACTGTAAATGTCAACAATCATTCATGGGGTGGTGGGTTTTTGTGTCATTACAGTGCTTGGACTGTAATATATATCAACAGTCCTTCATGGGGTGGTGGGTGTGTAGGTGTTATTACAGTGCTTGGACTGTAACTATCAAAAGTCATTAATGGGGTGGTGGGTGTGTAAGTGTTATTACATTGTTTGGACTGTAAATATCAACAGTCATTCATGGGGTGGTGAATCTGTGGGTGTCAATACAGTGCTTGGACAGCAAATATTAACAGTCATTTATGAGGTTGTGGGTGTGCGGGTGTCATTACAGTGATTGGACTGTAAATATCAACAGTCATTCATAGATTATTGGGTGTGTGAGTGTCATTTCAGTGCTTGGACTGTAAATATCAACAGTCATTCATGGGGTGGGGGGTTTATGGGTGTCATTACTGTGATTGGACTGTTAATATCAACAGTCATTCATTAGGTGGTGGGTGTCCGGGTGTCATGACATTGCTTGTACTGTAAATATCAAGTCATTCATGGGGTGGTGTGTTTGTGGGTTTAATTACAGAGCTAGGACTGTAAAAATTAACTTATTCATAGCTTGATTGATATGTGGGTGTCATTACAGTGCTTGGACTGTAAGTATTAACAGTCATTCATTGGGTGGTATGTGTCATTACAGTGCTTGGACTGTAAATACTAACAGTCATTCATGGGGTTATGGGTATGTGGGTGTCATTACAGTGATTGGACTGTAAATATCAACAGTCATTCATGGGGTGGCTGGTGTGTGGGTGTCATTACAGTGCTTGGTCTGTATATATCAACAGTCATTCATTTAATGGTGGGTGTGTGGGTGTCATTACAGTTCCTGGACTGTAAATATCAACCATCATTCATGGGGTGGTGGTTGTGTGGGTGTCATTACAGTGCTTGGACTGTTAATATTAACAGACATTTATGGGGCGGTGGGTGTGTGGGTGTCTTTACAATGCTTGGACTGTAAATATTAACAGTCATTCATTAAGTGGTGGGTGTGTGGGAGTCATTACAATGCTTCGACTATAAATATCAATGGTCATTAATGGGGTGTTGGGTGTGTGGGTGTCATTACAGTGCTTGGACTGTAAATATTAACAGTCATTCATGAGGTGGATGGTGTGTGAGTTTTATTACAGTGTTTGGACTGTAAATATCTATAGTAATTCATGGGGTGGTTGGTGTGTAGGTCTCATTACAGTGCTTGGAATGTAAATATCAACAGTCATTCATGGGGTAGATGGTGTGTGAGTGTCATTACAGTGCTTAGACTGTAAATATCACCAGTTATTCATGAGGTGGTCAGTGTGTGGGTGTCAATACAGTGCTTAGATTGTAAATATCAACAGTTATTCATGGGTTTGTCAGTGTGTGGGTTTTAATACAGTGCTCGGACTGTAAATATCAACTGTCATTCATGGTGTGTATTGGTGCTATTACAGAGCTTGGACTCTAAATATCAACAGTCATTTATAGGTTGGTGTATGTGTGTGTCATTACAGTGCCTGGACTGTAAATATCAACAATCATTCATTTGGTGGTGGGTGTGTAGGTGTAATTACAGATCTTGGACCGTAAATATCAAGTCATTAATAGGATATTGGATGTATGCGTGTCAGTACTGTGCTTGGACTGTTAATATCAACAGTCATTCATGGGGTGGTGGGTGTGTGGGTGTCATGACATTGCTTGGACTGTTAATATCAACAGTCATTTATCGGGTGGTGGGTGTGTGGGTTTCATTACTGTGCTAGGACTGTAAATATCAAAAGTTATTCATGGCTTGATTGGTGTGTGGGTGTCATTACAGCGATTTAACTCTAAGTATCAACAGTCATTCATGGGGTGGTGGGTGTGTGGGTGTCATGACATTGCTTGGACTGTAAATATCAACAGTCATTCATGGGGTAGTGGATGTATGCGAGTCAGTACTGTGCTTGGACTGTAAATATCAAGCCATTCATGGGGTGGTGGGTGTGTGGATGTCATTACAGTGCTTGGACAGTAAATATCAACAGTCATTCAAAGGGAGGTGGGTGTGTGGGTGTCATTACCGAGCTTGGACTGTAAATATCAACAGTCATTCATTGGATGGTAAGTGTGTGGGTGTCATTACAGTGCTTGGACTGTTAATATCAACAGACATTAATGGGATGGTGGGTGTGTGGGTGTCAATACAGTGCTTGGATTGTAAATATCAACGGTCATTAATGAAATGGGAGGTGTGTGGGTGTCATTACAGTGCTTGGATTATAAATACCAACAGTCATTCATGGGGTGGTGGGTGAGTGGGTGTCATTACAGTGCTTGGACTGTATATATCAACTGTCATTCATGGTGTGTGTGGGTGCTATTACAGAGTTTAAAGTGTAAATATCAACAGTCATTCATAGGTTGGTGGGAGTGTGTGTCATTACAGTGCTTGGACTGAAAATATCAAGTTATTAATAAGCAGGTGGGTGTCATTACAGTGCTTACACTGTAAATATCAACAGTCATTCATAGGGTGGTGGGTGTGTGTGTGTCATTACAGTGCTTGGACTGTAAATATCAACAGTCATTCATGAGGTGGTGGGTGTGTGGGTGATATTACAGTGTTTGGACTGTATATTAACCATTATTCATAGAATTGTGGTTGCGTGGGTGTCATTACAATGCTTGGACTGTAAATATAAACAGTCATTCATGGGGTGGTTGGTTGTTGGTGTCATTACAGTGCTTGAATTGTAAATATTAACAGTCATTCATTGGGTGGTAGGTGTGTGAGTGTCATTACAGTGCTTGGACTGTAAATATCAACTGTCATTCATGGGGTGTTTTGCTGAAATTACAGTGCTTGGACTGTAAATATCAACAGTCAGTCATGAGGTGGTGGTTGTGTGGGTGATATTACAGTGTTTGGAATGTAAATATCAACAGTCATTCATGGGGTGGTGGGTGTTTGTGTGTCATTACAGTGCTTGGACTGTTAATATATATCAACAGTCATTCATGGGGTGTTGGGTGTGTGGGTGTCATTACAGTGCTTGGACTGTAAATATTAACAGTCATTCATGTGGTGGATGGTGTGTGAGTGTCATTAGAGTGTTTGGACTGTAAATATCAATAGTCATTTATGGGGTTGTTGATGTGTAGGTCTCATTACAGTGCTTGGAATGTAAATTTCAACAGTCATTCATGGGGTGGATAGTGTGTGGGTGTCATTACAGTGCTTAGACTGTAAATATCACCAGTTATTCATGAGGTGGTCGGTGTGTGGGTGACAATACAGTGCTTGGATTGTAAATATCAACTGTCATTATGATGTGTGTTGGTGCTATTACAGAGCTTGGACTCTAAATATCAACAGTCATTCATAGGTTGGTGGGGGTGTGTCTCATTACAGTGCCTGGACTGTAAATATCAACAATCATTCATGGGGTGGTAGGTGGGTAGGTGTAATTACAGATCTTGGACCGTAAATATCAAGTCATTCATGGGGTAGTGGATGTATGCGTGTCAGTACTGTGCTTGGACTGTTAATATCAACAGTCATTCATGGGGTGGTGGGTGTGTGGGTGTCATGACATTGCTTGGACGGTTAATATCAACAGTCATTTATCTGGTGGTGGGTGTGTGGGTTTCATTACAGTGCTAGGACTGTAAATATCAAAAGTTATTCATGTCTTGATTGGTGTTAGGGTGTCATTACAGCGATTTAACTGTAAGTATCAACAGTCAATCATGGGGTGGTATGTGTGTGGGTGTCATGACATTGCTTAGACTGTAAATATCAATAGTCATTCATGGAGTGGTGGGTGTTTATTTGTCATTACAGTGTTTGGACTGTAAATATCAACAGTCATTCATGGGGTGGTGGGTGTGTGGGTGTCATTACAGTGTTTGGACTGTAAACATTAACCATCTTTTATGGGGTAGTAGGTGTTTGGGTATCATTATAGTTCATGGACTGTAAATATCAACAGTCATTTATGGGATGATGGGTGTGTGTGTCATTATAGCACTTGAACTTTAAAATATCAACAGTCATTCATTAGATGGTGATCGTTATTACAGTGCTTGGACTGTAAATATCAACAGACATTCATGGGGTGGTGGGTGTGTGGGTGTCAATACAGTGCTTGGATTGTAAATATCAACAGTCATTCATGGAGTGGTAGGTGTGTGGGTGTCATTACAGTGCTTGGATTATAAATATCAACAGTCATTCATGGTGTGGTGGGTGAGTGGGTGTCATTACAGTGCTTGGACTGTATATTTAAACTGTCATTTATGGTGTGTTTGGGTGCTATTACAGAGTTTAAAGTGTAAATATCAACAGTCATTCATCGGTTGGTGGGAGTGTGTGTCATTACAGTGCTTGGACTGAAAATATCAACAGTCATTCAAAAGGGTAGTTGGTGTGTAGGTGTAATTACAGTGCTTGGACTGTAAATATCAAGTCATTTATGGGGTGGTGGGTGTCATTACAGTGCTTTGAGTGTAAATATCAACAGTCATTCATGGGGTGATGGATGTGTGGGTGTCATTACAGTGCTTGGACTTTAAATATCAACAGTCATAATGGGGTGGTGGGTGTCATTACAGTGCTTAGACTGTAGATATTAACAGTCATTCATAGGGTGGTGGGTGTGTGAGTGTGTCATTACAGTGCTTTGACTGTAAATATCAACAGTCATTCATGAGTTGGTGGGTTTTTGGGTGATATTACAGGGTTTGGACTTTAAATATTAACCATCATTCCTGGGGTTGTGGTTGTGTGGGTGTCATTACAGTGCTTGGACTGTAAATATCAACAGTCATTCATGGGTTGGTTGGTGTGTGGGTGTCATTACATTGCTTGGACTGTAAATAAAAACAGTCATTCATGGGGTTGTTGGTTGTTGGTGTAATTACAGTGCTTGAATTGTAAATATCAACAGTCATTCATTAGGTGGTAGGTGGGTGGGTATCATTACAGTGCTTGTACTGTAAATATCAACTGTCATTCATGGGGTGTGTCAGTGACATTACATTGCTTGTACACTAAATATCAACAGTCATTCATGGGCTTGTGGGTGTGTGTGTCATTACACTGCTTGGACTGTAAATATCAACTGTCATTCATGGGGTGTGTCGGTTAAATTACAGTGCTTGTACTGTAAATATCAACAGCCATTCATGGGTTGTTGGGTGTGTGTGTCATTACTGTGCTTGGACTGTAAATATCAAATGTCATTTATGGGGTGTGTCGGTGAAATTACAGTGCTAGTACTGTAAATATCAACAGTCATTAATGGGTTGTTGGGTGTGTGTATCATTACAGTGCTTGGACTGTAAATATCAACAATCATTCATTGGTGGTGGGTGTTTGTGTGTCATTACAGTGCTTGGACTGTTAATATATATCAACAGTCATTCATGGGGTAATGGGTGTGTTGGTGTCATTACAGTGCTTAAACTGTAAATATCAACTGTCATTTATTAGGTGGTGGGTGTCATTACAGGACTTAGACTGTAAATATCAACAGTCATTCATGGGGTGGTGAGTGTCATTACAGTGCTCGGACTGTAAATATCAACAGTCATTCATGGGGTGGTGGGTGTGTGGGTGTCAATGCATTGCTTGGACTGTAACTATTATCAGTCATTCATGGGGTGGTGGGTGTGTGGGTGTCATTACAGTGTTTGGACTGTAAATATTAACAGTCTTTCATGAGGTGGTGAGTGTGTGGGTGATATTACAGTGGTTGGACTGTAAATATTAACAGTCAGTCATGGGGTGGTGGGTGTGTGGGTGATATTACAGTGTTTGGACTGTAAATATCAACAGTCATTCATGGGGTGGTGGGTGTTTGTGTGTCATTACAGTGCTTGGACTGTTAATATATATCAACAGTCATTCATGGGGTGGTTGGTGTGTGGGTGTTATTACAGTGCTTGGATTGTAAATATTAACAGTCATTCATGGGAAGTTGGACTGTAAATATCAACCATCATTAATGAGGTGGTGGGTGTCATTACAGTGCTTTGATTGTAAATATCAACAGTCATTCATGAGGTGGTGGATGTGTTGGTGTAAATACAGTGTTTGGAGAGCAAATATAACAGTCATTAATGTGGTGGTGGGTGTCATTACAGTACTTGGACTGTAAATATCAACAGTCATTCATGGAGTGGTGGATGTGTGGGTGTCATTACAGTGATTGGACTGTATATATCAACAGGCATTTATGGGGTGGTGGGTGTGAGGGTGTCATTACAGTGCTTGGTCTACAAATATCAATAGTCATTCATAGGGTGGTGGGTGTGATGATGTCATTACAGTGCTTGGACTGTAAATATCAACTGTCATTCATAGGGTGTCGGTGACATTACATTGCTTGTACTGTATATATCAACATTCATTCATGGGGTGGTGGGTGTGTTGGTGTCATTACATTGCTTGGACTGTAACTATCAACAGTCATTCATGGGATGGTTTGTGTTTGGGTGTCATTACAGTGTTTGGACTGTAAATATCAACAGACATTAATGGGGTGGTGCGTGTGTGGGTGTCATTACAACACTTGAACTGTAAATATCAACAGTCATTGATGGGGTGGTGGGTGTGTGGGTGTTATTACAGTGCTTGGACTTTAAATATTAACAGTCATTTATGAGGTGGTGGATGTGTGTGTGTTATTGCAGTACTTGAACTGTAAATATCAACAGTCAATTATTTAGTGGTGGATGTGTTTTTGTCATTACAGTGCTTGGACAGCAAATATAAACAGTCATTCATGGGGTGGTGGGTGTGCAGGTGTCATTACAGTGCTTGGACTGTTTATATTAACAGTCATTTATTTGATGGTGTGTGTGAGGGTGTCATTACAGTGCATGGACTACAAATATCAATAGTCATTCATAGGGTGGCAGGTGTAAGGATGTCATTACAGTGCTTGGACTGTAAATATCAACTGTCATTCATGTGGTGTGTCAGTGACATTAGAGTGCTGGTACTGTAAATATCATCAATCATTTATGGGTTGGTGGGTGTGGGTGTCATTACAGTGCTTGGACTGTAAATATCAACAGTCATTCATTGGGTGGTGGGTGTTTGTGTGTCATTACAGTGCTTGGACTGTTAATATATATCAACAGTCATTTATGGGGTGGTGGTCGTGTAGGATTCATTACAGTGCTTGGACTGTAAATATAAACCATCATTCATGGGGTGGTGGGTGTCAATACAGTGCTTTGACTGTAAATATCAACAGTCATTTATGGTGTGGTGGGTGTCATTACAGTGCTTGGACTGTATATATCAACAGACATTCATGGGGTGGTGCATGTGTGGGTGTCGTTACAATGCTTGGACAGTAAATATCAACAGTCATTGATGGGGTGATGGGTGTTTGTGTGTCATTACAGTGCTTGGACTGTATATATATATTAACAGTCATTTATGGGGTGGTGGGTGTGTGGGATTCATTACAGTGCTTGGACTGTAAATATTAACTATCATTCATGGGGTGGTGGGTGTCAATACAGTGCTTTGACTGTAAATATCAACAGTCATTTATGGTGTTGTGAGTGTCATTACAGTGCTTGGACTGTATATATCAACAGACATTTATGGGGTGGTGCATGTGTGGGTGTCATTACAATGCTTGGACTGTAAATATCAACAGTCATTGATGGGGTGGTGGGTGTGTGGGTGTGATTACAGTGCTTGGACAGCAAATATCAACAGTCATTCGTGACGTGGTGGGTGTGAAGGTGTCATAACAGTGCTAGGACTGTTTATATTAACAGTCATTTATTGGATAGTGTGTGTGAGGGTGTCATTACAGTGCTTGGACTACAAATATCAATAGTCATTCATAGGGTGGCAGGTGTGAGGATGTCATTACAGTGCTTGTACTGTAAATATCATCAGTCATTTATGGGTTGGTGGGTTTTGTTGTCATTACAGTGCTTGGACTGTAAATATCAACAGTCATTCATTGGGTGGTGGGTGTTTGTGTGTCATTACAGTGCTTGGACTGTTAATATATATCAACAGTCATTTATAGGGTGGTAGGTGTGTAGGATTCATTACAGTGCTTGGACTGTAAATATCAACGATCATTCTTAGGGTGGTGGTAGTCAATACAGTGCTTTGACTGTAAATATCAACAGTCATTTATGGTGTGGTGGGTGTCATTACAGTGCTTGGAATGTATATATCAACAGACATTCATGGGGTGGTGCATGTGTAGGTGTCATTACAATGCTTGGACTGTAAATATCAACAGTCATTGATGGGGTGGTGGGTGTGTGGGTGTGATTACCGTGCTTGGACTGTAAATATCAACAGTCATTCATGGGGTGGTGTGTTTGAGGGATTCATTACAGTGCTTGGACTGTAAATATCAACAGTCAATCATGGGGTGGTTGGAGTGTTGGTGTCATTACAGTGCAAGGACTGTAAATATCAACAGTCATTGATGGGGTGGTGGGTGTGTAGGTGTCATTACAGTGCGAGGACTGTAAATATCAACCATCATTTATAAGGTGGTGGGTGTGATTACAGTGCTTTGACTGTAAATATCAACAGTCATTTATGTGTTGGTGGGTGTGGGTGTCATTACCGTGCTTTAACTGTAAATATCATCAGTCATTCATGGGTTGGTAGGTGTGTGTGTCATTACAGTGCTTGGACTGTAAATATCAACATTAATTCATGGGGTGGTGGGTGTGTGTGTGTGTTATTACAGTGCTTGGACTGCAAATATCAACAGTCATTCATGGAGTGGTGGACTGTAAATATCAACTGTCATTAATGGGTTGGTTGGTGTCATTACAGTGCTTTGACTGTAAATATCAACAGTCATTCATGGGGTGGTGGATGTTAGGGTGTCATTACAGTGCTTGAATTACATATATCAACAGTCATTTATGGGGTGGTGGGTGTCATTACAGTGCTTGGACTGTAAATATCAACAGTCATTCATGGGGTTGTGGATGTGTGGGTGTCATTGCAGTGCTTGGACTTTAAATATTAACAGACATTTATGGGGTGGTGGGTGTGTGTGTCATTACAATGCTTGGACTGTAAATATCAACAGTCATTGATGGGGTGGTGGGTGCGTGGGTGTCATTGCAGTGCTTGGACTGTATTTATCAACAGTCATTTATGGGGTGGTGGGTGTAAGGGAGTCATTACAATGCTTGGACAACAAATATCAATAGTCATATATAGGGTGGTGGGTGTGAGGGTGTCATTACAATGCTTGGACTGTAAATATCAACAGTCATTCATGGGGTGGTGGGTGTCATTAAAGTGCTTGGACTGTAAATATCAACAGTCATTCATTGTGTGGTGGGTGTGTGGGTGTCATTACAGTGCTTGGACTATAAACATCAACAGTCATTTATTGGTGGTGGGTGTGTTGGTGTCATTACAGTGCTTGGACGGTAAATATCAACAGTCATTCATGGGGTGGGGGTTGTGGGTGTCATTACAGTGCTAGGACTGTAAATATCAACAGTCATTCATGGAGTGGTCAGTGTGTGGATGTCATTACAGTGCTTGGACTGTAAATATCAACAGTCTTTCATAGGGTGGTGGGTGTGTGTTTCCTTACAGTGCTTGAACTGTTAATATATATCAACAGTCATACATTGGGTGGTGGGTGTGTAGGTGTCATTACACTGCTTGGACTGTAAATATCAACCATCATTCATGGGGTGGTGGGTGTCATTACAGTGCTTTGACTGTAAATATCAACAGACTTTTATGGGGTGGTGGGTGTGTGGGTGTCATTACAGTGCTTGGACTGTAACTATCAACAGTCATTCATGGGGTTGTGGGTGTGTGGGTTTTTATTACAATGTTTGAAGTGTAAATATCAACAGTCATTGATGGGGTGGTGGGTGTGTGTGTGTCATTACAGTGCTTGGACTATAAATATCAACAGTCTTTCATAGGGTGGTGGGTGTGAGGGTGTCATTACTGTGCTTGGACTATAAATATCAATAGTCATTCATAGGGTGGTGTGTCTGAGGGTGTCATTACAGTGCTTGGACTGTAAATATTGTAAATATCAACAGTCAGTTGTGGGATGGTGGGTGTGTAGGTGTCATTACAGTGCTTGGACTGTAAATATCAACATCCATTTATGGGGTGGTGTGTGTCATAACAGTGCTGAAACTGTAAACATCAACAGACATTCATGGGGTGTGGATATGTGGGTGTCATTACAGTGCTTGGACAACAAATATCAACAGTCAATCATGGGGTGGTTGGTGTGTGGGTGTCATTACAGTGCTTGAACTGTAAATATCAACATTCAGTCATGGGGTGGTTGGTGTGTGTGTGTCATTACAGTGCTTGGAGTGTAAGTATCAACAGTTATTCTTGGGGTGTTGGGAGTGTGGGTGTCATTACAGTGATTGGACTATAAATATCAACAGTCATTCATGGGGTGGTGGGTGTGTGGGTGTCATTACAGTGCCTATACTGTAAATATCAACATTCATTCTTGGGGTGGTGGTTGTCATTACAGTGCTTGGATTGTAAATATCAACAGTCATAAATTGTTTGGTTGGTGTGGGGGTGTCATTACAGTGCTTGGACTGTAAATATCAACTGTCATTCTTGAGGTTTGTGGGTGCCATTACCGTGCTTATACTGTGAATATCAACAGTCATTCATAGGTTGGTGGGTGTGTGTGGTATTTCCGTGCTTGGACAGTAAATATCATCAGTCATTCATAGGGTGGTGTGTGTGTGTGTGTGTGTTTTTACAGTGCATGGACCGTAAATATCAACTGTCATTCAGGGGATGGTGGATGGTAAATATCAACTGTCATTAATGGGGTGGTGGGTGTCATTACATTGCTTTGACAGTAATTATTAACAGTCATTCATTGGGTAGTGGATGTGTGGGTGTCATTACAGAACTTGGACTGCAAATATCAACAGTCATTTATGGGGTGGTGGGTGTCATTACAGTGCTTTGACTGTAAATATCAACAGTCATTCATGGGGTTGTGGATGTGTGGGTGTCATTACAGTGCTTGGACTGTAAATATTAACAGACATTCATGGGGTGGTGGATGTGTGTGTGTCATTACAATGCTTGGACTGTAAATATCAACAGTCATTGATGATGTGGTGGGTGTTTGGGTGTCATTACAGTGCTTGGACTGTATATATCATAAGTCATTCATGGGGTGGTGGGTGTGCGGGTGTTATTACAGTGCTTGGACTGTAAATATCAACAGTCATTAATTGGGTAGTGCATGTGAGGGTGTCATTACAGGTCTTGGACTGTGAATTTAAAAAGTCATTCATGGGATGGTGGATGTGTGTGTGTTATTACAGTGCTTGGACTGTAAATATCAACAGTCATTCATGGGGTGGTTGTTGTGTTAGTATCATTACAGTGCTAGGACTGTAAATATCAACAGTCATTCATGGGGTGGTGCATGTGAGGGTGTCATTACAGTGCTTGGATTGTAAATATCAACAGTCATTCATGGGGTGGTGGATGTGTGTGTGTTATTACAGTGCTTGGACTGTAAATATCAACAGTCATTCATGGGGTGGTGGATGTGTGGGTGTCATTACAGTGTTTGGACTGTAAATATTAACAGACATTCATGGGGTGGTGGATGTGTGTGTGTCATTTCAATGCTTGGACTGTAAATATCAACAGTCTTTGATGATGTGGTGGGTGTGTGGGTGTCATTACAGAGCTTGGACTGTATATATCATATGTCATTCATGGGGTGGTGGGTGTGCGGGTGTTATTATAGTGATTGGACTGTAAATATCAACAGTCATTAATCGGGTAGTGAGTGTGAGGGTGTCATTACAGTGCTTGGACTGTAAATATCTACAGTAATTCATGGGATGGTGGATGTGTGTGTGTTATTACAGTGCTTGGACTGTAAATATCAACAGTCATTCATGGGGTGGTTGGTGTGTTGGTATCATTACAGTGCTAGGACTGTAAATATCAACAGTCATTCATAGGTGGTGGGTGTGTGGGTGTCATTACAGTGCTTGGACGACTGAATATATCAATAGTCATTCATGGGGTGGTGGGTGTGAGTGTGTTATTACAGTGCTTGGACTGTAAATATCAACAGTCATTCATGGGGTGGTGCATGTGAGGGTGTCATTACAGTGCTTGGACTGTAAATATCAACAGTCATTCATGGGGTGGTGGATGTGTGTGTGTTATTACAGTGCTTGGACTGTAAATATCAACAGTCATTCATGGGGTGGTGGGTGTGTGGGTGTCATTACAGTGCTTGGACAGCAAATATCAACAATCATTCATAGGGTGGTGGGTGTGTGGGTGTCATTACAGTGCTTGGACTGTAAATATCAACAGTCAGTCATGGAGTGGTTAGTGTGTGTTATTACAGTGCTTGGACTGTAAGTATCAACAGTCATTCATGGGATGAGGTTTGGAGTGTTGGTGTCATTACAGTGCTAGGACTGTAAATATCAACAGTCATTCATGGGGTGGTGGGTGTGTTGGTGTCATTACAGTGCCTAGACTGTAAATATCAACAGTCATTCATAGGGTGGTTGGTGTCATTACAGTGCTTGGATTGTAAATATCAACAGTCATTCATGGGTTGGTGGGTGTGTGTGTTATTACAGTGCTTGGACTGTAAATATCAACAGTCATTCAAGGGTTGTGGGGTGTGTGTGTGTCATTACAGTGCTTGGACTGTTAATATATATCAACAGTCATTCATGGGGTGGGGGGTATGTAGGTGTTATGACCGTGCTTGGAACGTAATATAAACTATTATTTATGGGGTGGTGGGTGTCATTACCGTGCTTTAACTGTAAATATCAACAGTCATTCATGGGGTGGTGCATGTGTGGGTGTCATTACAGTGCTTGGACTGTAAATATCAACAGTCATTCATGGGGTGGTGGGTGTGTGTGTGTTATTACACTTTATTGACTGTAAATATCAACAGTCATTCATGGAGTGGTCGACTGTAAATATCAACCATCATTAATAGGGTGTTGTGTGTCATTATAGTGCTTTGACTATAAATATCAACAGTCATTCATGGGGTGGTGGATGTGTGGGTGTCATTACAGTGCTTGGACTGCATATATCAACAGTTATTCATGGGGTGGTGGTTGTGAGGGTGTCATTACAGTGCTTGAACAACAAATATCAATTGTCATTCATAGGGTGGTGGATGTGAGGGTGTCATTACAATGCTTGGACTGTAAACATCAACAGTCATTCATGGGGTGGTGGGTGTTAGGGTGTCATTACAGTGCTTGGACTGTAAATATCAACAGTCATGGTGGGTGTCATTACAGAGCTTGAACTGTAAATATCAACAGTCATTCATAGGGATGTGGATGTGTGGGTGTCATTACAGAGCTTGGACTGTAAATATTAACAGAAATTTATGGGGTGGTGGGTGTGTGTGTGTCATTAAAATGCTTGGACTGTAAATATCAACGGTCATTGATGGGGTGGTGTGTGTGTGGGTGTCATTACAGTATTTGGACTGTATTTTCAACAGTCATTCATGGGGTGGTGGTTGTGAGGGTGTCATTACAGTGCTTGAACAACAAATATCAATAGTCATTCATAGGGTGGTGGAAGTGAGGGTGTCATTACAATGCTTGGACTGTAATCATCAACAGTCATTCATGGGGTGGTGGGTGTTAGGGTGTCATTACTGTGCTTGGACAATAAATATCAATAGTCATTCATAGGGTGGTGTGTCTGAGGGTGTCATTACAGTGCTAGGACTGTAAAATCAACAGTCAGTCGTGGGATGGTGGGTGTGTAGGTGTCATTACAGTGCTTGGACTGTAAATATCAACATCCATTTATGGGGTGGTGTGTGTCATTACAGTGCTTAAACTGTAAATATCAACAGTCATTCATGGGGTGGTGGTTGTGAGGGTGTCATTACAGTGCTTGAACAATAAATATCAATAGTCATTTATAGGGTGGTGGATGTGAGGGTGTCATTACAATGCTAGGACTGTAGACATCAACAGTCATTCATGGGGTGGTGGGTGTTAGGGTGTCATTACAGTGCTTGGACTGTAAATATCAACAGTCATTCATGGATTGGTGGGTTTGGGGGTGTCATTACAGTGCTTGGACTGTAAATATCAACAGTCATTAATGGAGTGGTCAGTGTGTGGATGTCATTACAGTGCTTGGATTGTAAATATCAACTGTCTTTCATGGGGTGGTGTTTGTGTGTGTGTCATTACAGTGCTTGGACTGTTAATATATATCAAAGGTAATTCATTGGGTGGTGTGTGTGGAAGTGTCATTACAGTGCTCTGACTGTATATATCAACGATGATTCATGTGGTGGTGGGTGTCATTACAGTGCTTGGACTGTATATATCAACAATCATTCATAGGGTGGTGGGTGTGTGGGTGTCATTACATTGCTTGGACTATGACTATCAACAGTCATTTATGGGGTGGTGGGTGTGTGGGTATCATTACAATGCTTTGACTGTTAATATCAACAGTCAATGATGGGGTGGTGGGTGAGTGGCTGTCATTACAGTGCTTGAACTGTAGATATCAACAGTCATTTATGGGGTGGTGGGTCTGAGGGTGTCATTACAGTGCATGGACTGTAAATGTCAACAGTCAGTCATGGGATAGTGGGTGTGTAGGTGTCATTACAGTGCTTGGACTGTAAATATCAACATCCATTTATGGGATGGTAGGTGTCATTACAGTGCTTGTGGGGTGGTGGATATGTATGTGTCATTACAGTGCTTGGACATCAAATGTTAACAGTCAATCATGGGGTGGTGGGTGTGTGGGTGTCATTACACTGCTTGGACTGTAAATATAAAGAGTCAGTCATGGGGTGGTTGGTGTGTGTGTGTCATTACAGTGCTTGGACTGTAAGTATCAACAGTTACTCATGGGGTGTTGGGAGTGTGGGTGTCATTACAGTGATTGGACTGTAAATATCAACAGTCATTCATGGGGTTGTGGATGTGGTGGTGTCATTACAGTGCCTAGACTGCAAATATCAACAGTCATTAATGGGGTGGTGGTTGTCATTACAGTGCTTGGATTGTAAATATCAACAGTCATTCATAGTTTGGTTGGTGTGTGGGTGTCATTACAGTGCTTGGACTGTAAATATCAACTGTCATTCCTGAAGTTTGTGGGTGCCATTACAGTTCTTGGACTATAAATATCAACAGTCATTCATTGGGTGGTGTGTGTGTGTGTTATTACAGTGCATGGACTGTAAATATTAATAGTCATTCATGGGGTGGTGGACTGTAAATATCAACCATCATTAATGGGGTATTGGGTGTCATTACATTGCTTTGGCTGTAAATATTAATAGTCATTCATTGGGTGGTGGATGTGTGGGTGTCATTACAGTCCTTGGACTGCAAATATCAACAGTCATTTATGGGGTGGTGGTGTCATTACAGTGCTTGGACTGTATATATCAATAGTCATTCATGGTGTGGTGGGTGTGAGGGTGTTATTAAAGTGCTTGGACTGTAAATATCAATAGTCATTCATGGGGTCGTGCATGTGAGGGTGTCATTACAGTGCTTGGACTTAAAATATCAACAGTCATTCATGGGGTTGTGGGTGTGTGTGTGTTATTACAGTGCTTGGACTGTAAATATCAACAGTCATTCATGTGGTGGTAGATGTGTGGGTGTCATAACAGTGCTTGAACAGCAAATATCAACAGTCATTCATGGAGATGTGGGTGTGTGGGTGTCATTACACTGATTGGACTGTAAATATCAACAGTCATTCATGGGATTGTGGGTGTCATTACAGTGCTTGGATTGTAAATATCAACAGTCATTTATTGGTTGGTTGGTGTGTGTGTCATTACAGTGCTTGGACTGTAAATATCAACTGTCATTTATGGGGTGGTGGGTCTGTAGTTGTCATTACGGTGCTTGGACTGTAAATATCAACCGTCATTTATGGGGTGGTTGGTGTCATTACCTTGCTTTGACTGTAAATATCAACAGTCATTCATGGGTTGGTGGGTGTGTTTGTCATTACAGTGCTTGGACTGTAAATATCAACAGTCATTTATGGGGTGGTGTGTGTGTGTGTGTTATTACAGTGCTTGGACCTTAAATATCAACTGTTATTCATAGTGTAGTGGACTGTAAATATCAACCATCATTAATGGGGTGGTGGGTATCATTACAGGGCCTTGACTGTAAATATCAACAGTCATTTATCGGGTGGTGGATGTGTGGGTGTCATTACAGTGCTTGGACTGCATATATCAGCAGTCATTCATTGGTGGTGGGTGTCATTACAGTGCTTGGACTGTACATATTGACAGTCATTTATAGGGATGTGGATGTGTGGGTGTCATTACAGTGTTTGGACTGTAAATATTAACAGACATTTATGGGGTGGTGGGTGTGTGTGTCATTACAATGCTTGGACTGTAAATATCAATAGTCATTCATAGGGTGGTGGGTGTGAGGGTGTCATTACAATGCTTGGAATGTAAATATCAACAGTCATTTATGGGGTTGTGGTTGTGTGGGTGTCATTACCGTGCTTGGACTGTAACTATCAACAGTAATTCATGGGGTGGTGGGTGTGTTGATGTCATTGCAATACTTGGACTGTAAATATCAACAGTCATTCATGGGTTGGTGGGTGTGTGTGTTATTACAGTGCTTGGACTGTAAATATCAACAGTCATTCAAGGGTTGTGGGGTGTGTGTGTGTCATTACAGTGCTTGGACTGTTAATATATATCAACAGTCATTCATGGGGTGGGGGGTATGTAGGTGTTATAACCGTGCTTGGAACGTAATATAAACTATTATTTATGGGGTGGTGGGTGTCATTACCGTGCTTTAACTGTAAATATCAACAGTCATTCATGGGGTGGTGCATGTGTGGGTGTCATTACAGTGCTTGGACTGTAAATATCAACAGTCATTCATGGGGTGGTGGGTGTGTGTGTGTTATTACACTTCATTGACTGTAAATATCAACAGTCATTCATGGAGTGGTCGACTGTAAATATCAACCATCATTAATAGGGTGTTGTGTGTCATTACAGTGCTTTGACTATAAATATCAACAGTCATTCATGGGGTGGTGGATGTGTGGGTGTCATTACAGTGCTTGGACTGCATATATCAACAGTTATTCATGGGGTGGTGGTTGTGAGGGTGTCATTACAGTGCTTGAACAACAAATATCAATAGTCATTCATAGGGTGGTGGATGTGAGGGTGTCATTACAATGCTTGGACTGTAAACATCAACAGTCATTCATGGGGTGGTGGGTGTTAGGGTGTCATTACAGTGCTTGGACTGTAAATATCAACAGTCATGGTGGGTGTCATTACAGAGCTTGGACTGTAAATATCAACAGTCATTCATAGGGATGTGGATGTGTGGGTGTCATTACAGAGCTTGGACTGTAAATATTAACAGAAATTTATGGGGTGGTGGGTGTGTGTGTGTCATTAAAATGCTTGGACTGTAAATATCAACGGTCATTGATGGGGTGGTTGGTGTGTGGGTGTCATTACAGTATTTGGACTGTATTTTCAACAGTCATTCATGGGGTGGTGGTTGTGAGGGTGTCATTACAGTGCTTGAACAACAAATATCAATAGTCATTCATAGGGTGGTGGAAGTGAGGGTGTCATTACAATGCTTGGACTGTAATCATCAACAGTCATTCATGGGGTGTTGGGTGTTAGGGTGTCATTACTGTGCTTGAACAATAAATATCAATAGTCATTCATAGGGTGGTGTGTCTGAGGGTGTCATTACAGTGCTAGGACTGTAAATATCAACAGTCAGTCGTGGGATGGTGGGTGTGTAGGTGTCATTACAGTGCTTGGACTGTAAATATCAACATCCATTTATGGGGTGGTGTGTGTCATTACAGTGCTTAAACTGTAAATATCAACAGTCATTCATGGGGTGGTGGTTGTGAGGGTGTCATTACAGTGCTTGAACAACAAATATCAATAGTCATTTATAGGTTGGTGGATGTGAGGGTGTCATTACAATGCTAGGACTGTAGACATCAACAGTCATTCATGGGGTGGTGGGTGTTAGGGTGTCATTACAGTGCTTGGACTGTAAATATCAACAGTCATTCATGGATTGGTGGGTTTGGGGGTGTCATTACAGTGCTTGGACTGTAAATATCAACAGTCATTAATGGAGTGGTCAGTGTGTGGATGTCATTACAGTGCTTGGATTGTAAATATCAACTGTCTTTCATGGGGTGGTGTTTGTGTGTGTGTCATTACAGTGCTTGGACTGTTAATATATATCAAAGGTAATTCATTGGGTGGTGTGTGTGGAAGTGTCATTACAGTGCTCTGACTGTATATATCAACGATGATTCATGTGGTGGTGGGTGTCATTACATTGCTTGGACTATGACTATCAACAGTCATTTATGGGGTGGTGGGTGTGTGGGTATCATTACAATGCTTTGACTGTTAATATCAACAGTCATTGATGGGGTGGTGGGTGAGTGGCTGTCATTACAGTGCTTGAACTGTAGATATCAACAGTCATTTATGGGGTGGTGGGTGTGAGGGTGTCATTACAGTGTTTGGACTATAAATATCAATAGTCATTCATAGGGTGGTGGGTCTGAGGGTGTCATTACAGTGCATGGACTGTAAATGTCAACAGTCAGTCATGGGATAGTGGGTGTGTAGGTGTCATTACAGTGCTTGGACTGTAAATATCAACATCCATTTATGGGATGGTAGGTGTCATTACAGTGCTTGGACTGTAAATATCAACAGTCATTCATGGGGTGGTGGATATGTATGTGTCATTACAGGGCTTGGACATCAAATGTTAACAGTCAATCATGGGGTGGTGGGTGTGTGGGTGTCATTACACTGCTTGGACTGTAAATATAAAGAGTCAGTCATGGGGTGGTTGGTGTGTGTGTGTCATTACAGTGCTTGGACTGTAAGTATCAACAGTTACTCATGGGGTGTTGGGAGTGTGGGTGTCATTACAGTGATTGGACTGTAAATATCAACAGTCATTCATGGGGTTGTGGATGTGTGGGTGTCATTACAGTGCCTAGACTGCAAATATCAACAGTCATTAATGGGGTGGTGGTTGTCATTACAGTGTTTGGATTGTAAATATCAACAGTCATTCATTGTTTGGTTGGTGTGTGGGTGTCATTACAGTGCTTGGACTGTAAATATCAACTGTCATTCCTGAAGTTTGTGGGTGCCATTACAGTTCTTGGACTATAAATATCAACAGTCATTCATTGGGTGGTGTGTGTGTGTGTTATTACAGTGCATGGACTGTAAATATTAATAGTCATTCATGGGGTGGTGGACTGTAAATATCAACCATCATTAATGGGGTATTGGGTGTCATTACATTGCTTTGGCTGTAAATATTACTAGTCATTCATTGGGTGGTGGATGTGTGGGTGTCATTACAGTCCTTGGACTGCAAATATCAACAGTCATTTATGGGGTGGTGGTGTCATTACAGTGCTTGGACTGTATATATCAATAGTCATTCATCGTGTGGTGGGTGTGAGGGTGTTATTAAAGTGCTTGGACTGTAAATATCAACAGTCATTCATGGGGTCGTGCATGTGAGGGTGTCATTACAGTGCTTGGACTTAAAATATCAACAGTCATTCATGGGGTTGTGGGTGTGTGTGTGTTATTACAGTGCTTGGATTGTAAATATCAACAGTCATTCATGTGGTGGTAGATGTGTGGGTGTCATAACAGTGCTTGAACAGCAAATATCAATAGTCATTCATGGAGATGTGGGTGTGTGGGTGTCATTACACTGATTGGACTGTAAATATCAACAGTCATTCATGGGATTGTGGGTGTCATTACAGTGCTTGGATTGTAAATATCAACAGTCATTTATTGGTTGGTTGGTGTGTGTGTCATTACAGTGCTTGGACTGTAAATATCAACTGTCATTTATGGGGTGGTGGGTCTGTAGTTGTCATTACGGTGCTTGGACTGTAATTATCAACCGTCATTTATGGGGTGGTTGGTGTCATTACCGTGCATTGACTGTAAATATCAACAGTCATTCATGGGTTGGTGGGTGTGTTTGTCATTACAGTGCTTGGACTGTAAATATCAACAGTCATTTATGGGGTGGTGTGTGTGTGTGTGTTATTACAGTGCTGGACCTTAAATATCAACTGTTATTCATAGTGTAGTGGACTGTAAATATCAACCATCATTAATGGGGTGGTGGGTATCATTACAGGGCCTTGACTGTAAATATCAACAGTCATTCATCGGGTGGTGGATGTGTGGGTGTCATTACAGTGCTTGGACTGCATATATCAGCAGTCATTCATTGGTGGTGGGTGTCATTACAGTGCTTGGACTGTACATATTGACAGTCATTTATAGGGATGTGGATGTGTGGGTGTCATTACAGTGTTTGGACTGTAAATATTAACAGACATTTATGGGGTGGTGGGTGTGTGTGACATTACAATGCTTGGACTGTAAATATCAATAGTCATTCATAGGGTGGTGGGTGTGAGGGTGTCATTACAATGCTTGGAATGTAAATATCAACAGTCATTCATGGGTTGGTGGGTGTGTGTGTTATTACAGTGCTTGGACTGTAAATATCAACAGTCATTCAAGGGTTGTGGGGTGTGTGTGTGTGTCATTACAGTGCTTGGACTGTTAATATATATCAACAGTCATTCATGGGGTGGGGGGTATGTAGGTGTTATGACCGTGCTTGGAACGTAATATAAACTATTATTTATGGGGTGGTGGGTGTCATTACCGTGCTTTAACTGTAAATATCAACAGTCATTCATGGGGTGGTGCATGTGTGGGTGTCATTACAGTGCTTGGACTGTAAATATCAACAGTCATTCATGGGGTGGTGGGTGTGTGTGTGTTATTACACTTCATTGACTGTAAATATCAACAGTCATTCATGGAGTGGTCGACTGTAAATATCAACCATCATTAATAGGGTGTTGTGTGTCATTACAGTGCTTTGACTATAAATATCAACAGTCATTCATGGGGTGGTGGATGTGTGGGTGTCATTACATTGCTTGGACTGCATATATCAACAGTTATTCATGGGGTGGTGGTTGTGAGGGTGTCATTACAGTGCTTGAACAACAAATATCAATAGTCATTCATAGGGTGGTGGATGTGAGGGTGTCATTACAATGCTTGGACTGTAAACATCAACAGTCATTTATGGGGTGGTGGGTGTTAGGGTGTCATTACAGTGCTTGGACTGTAAATATCAACAGTCATGGTGGGTGTCATTACAGAGCTTGGACTGTAAATATCAACAGTCATTCATAGGGATGTGGATGTGTGGGTGTCATTACAGAGCTTGGACTGTAAATATTAACAGAAATTTATGGGGTGGTGGGTGTGTGTGTGTCATTAAAATGCTTGGACTGTAAATATCAACGGTCATTGATGGGGTGGTGGGTGTGTGGGTGTCATTACAGTATTTGGACTGTATTTTCAACAGTCATTCATGGGGTGGTGGTTGTGAGGGTGTCATTACAGTTCTTGAACAACAAATATCAATAGTCATTCATGGGGTGGTGGGTGTTTGGGTGTCATTACAGTGCTTGGACTGTAAATATCAACAGTCATTCATGGATTGGTGGGTTTGGGGGTGTCATTACAGTGCTTGGACTGTAAATATCAACAGTCATTAATGGAGTGGTCAGTGTGTGGATGTCATTACAGTGCTTGGATTGTAAATATCAACTGTCTTTCATGGGGTGGTGTTTGTGTGTGTGTCATTACAGTGCTTGGACTGTTAATATATATCAAAGGTAATTCATTGGGTGGTGTGTGTGGAAGTGTCATTACAGTGCTCTGACTGTATATATCAACGATGATTCATGTGGTGGTGGGTGCCATTACAGTGCTTGGACTGTATATATCAACAATCATTCATAGGGTGGTGGGTGTGTGGGTGTCATTACATTGCTTGGACTATGACTATCAACAGTCATTTATGGGGTGGTGGGTGTGTGGGTATCATTACAATGCTTTGACTGTTAATATCAACAGTCATTGATGGGGTGGTGGGTGAGTGGCTGTCATTACAGTACTTGGACTGTAGATATCAACAGTCATTTATGGGGTGGTGGGTGTGAGGGTGTCATTACAGTGTTTGGACTATAAATATCAATAGTCATTCATAGGGTGGTGGGTCTGAGGGTGTCATTACAGTGCATGGACTGTAAATGTCAACAGTCAGTCATGGGATAGTGGGTGTGTAGGTGTCATTACAGTGCTTGGACTGTAAATATCAACATCCATTTATGGGATGGTAGGTGTCATTACAGTGCTTGGACTGTAAATATCAATAGTCATTCATGGGGTGGTGGATATGTATGTGCCATTACAGTGCTTGGACATCAAATGTTAACAGTCAATCATGGGGTGGTGGGTGAGTGGGTGTCATTACACTGCTTGGACTGTAAATATAAAGAGTCAGTCATGGCGTGGTTGGTGTGTGTGTGTCATTACAGTGCTTGGACTGTAAGTATCAACAGTTACTCATGGGGTGTTGGGAGTGTGGGTGTCATTACAGTGATTGGACTGTAAATATCAACAGTCATTCATGGGGTTGTGGATGTGTGGGTGTCATTACAGTGCCTAGACTGCAAATATCAACAGTCATTAATGGGGTGGTGGTTGTCATTACAGTGCTTGGATTGTAAATATCAACAGTCATTCATTGTTTGGTTGGTGTGTGGGTGTCATTACAGTGCTTGGACTGTAAATATCAACTGTCATTCCTGAAGTTTGTGGGTGCCATTACAGTTCTTGGACTATAAATATCAACAGTCATTCATTGGGTGGTGTGTGTGTGTGTTATTACAGTGCATGGACTGTAAATATTAATAGTCATTCATGGGGTGGTGGACTGTAAATATCAACCATCATTAATGGGGTATTGGGTGTCATTACATTGCTTTGGCTGTAAATATTAATAGTCATTCATTGGGTGGTGGATGTGTGGGTGTCATTACAGTCCTTGGACTGCAAATATCAACAGTCATTTATGGGGTGGTGGTGTCATTACAGTGCTTGGACTGTATATATCAATAGTCATTCATGGTGTGGTGGGTGTGAGGGTGTTATTAAAGTGCTTGGACTGTAAATATCAACAGTCATTCATGGGATCGTGCATGTGAGGGTGTCATTACAGTGCTTGGACTTAAAATATCAACAGTCATTCATGGGGTTGTGGGTGTGTGTGTGTTATTACAGTGCTTGGATTGTAAATATCAACAGTCATTCATGTGGTGGTAGATGTGTGGGTGTCATAACAGTGCTTGAACAGCAAATATCAACAGTCATTCATGGAGATGTGGGTGTGTGGGTGTCATTACACTGATTGGACTGTAAATATCAACAGTCATTCATGGGATTGTGGGTGTCATTACAGTGCTTGGATTGTAAATATCAACAGTCATTTATTGGTTGGTTGGTGTGTGTGTCATTACAGTGCTTGGACTGTAAATATCAACTGTCATTTATGGGGTGGTGGGTCTGTAGTTGTCATTACGGTGCTTGGACTGTAAATATCAACCGTCATTTATGGGGTGGTTGGTGTCATTACCGTGCTTTGACTGTAAATATCAACAGTCATTCATGGGTTGGTGGGTGTGTTTGTCATTACAGTGCTTGGACTGTAAATATCAACAGTCATTTATGGGGTGGTGTGTGTGTGTGTGTTATTACAGTGCTTGGACCTTAAATATCAACTGTTATTCATAGTGTAGTGGACTGTAAATATCAACCATCATTAATGGGGTGGTGGGTATCATTACAGGGCCTTGACTGTAAATATCAACAGTCATTCATCGGGTGGTGGATGTGTGGGTGTCATTACAGTGCTTGGACTGCATATATCAGCAGTCATTCATTGGTGGTGGGTGTCATTACAGTGCTTGGACTGTACATATTGACAGTCATTTATAGGGATGTGGATGTGTGGGTGTCATTACAGTGTTTGGACTGTAAATATTAACAGACATTTATGGGGTGGTGGGTGTGTGTGTCATTACAATGCTTGGACTGTAAATATCAATAGTCATTCATAGGGTGGTGGGTGTGAGGGTGTCATTACAATGCTTGGAATGTAAATATCAACAGTCATTCATGGGGTGGTGGTTGTGTGGGTGTCATTACCGTGCTTGGACTGTAACTATCAACAGTAATTCATGGGGTGGTGGGTGTGTTGATGTCATTACAATACTTGGACTGTAAATATCAACAGTCATTGATGGGGTGGTGGCTGTGTGGGTGTCATTACAGTTGCATCCGCGGCTGATCACGTTCGCGATACATGATACACCTATGGTAGTGGAACATACCGTTAGGCCAAAGCAGTTCAAGCTAGTTTCATTAGACACAACATCCTTTGAAAAGTGCTGAGTAGCAGCGTGAGGAAATCTTCCATGCTGAGCTACTGATTGCTAGATTCACTCTGTAATTATCTATATATTAATCTCTCTACTATAATCAACTCCGTATTGTCATCTTGTATGTAGAGAAAGGGACAATATATATTTACTCACTTTATTTTTATATAAACTCATATCTAACTTATCCATATTTCATATGTAAGCTTAGCATTGTAAATAGCATCATCGACAACCTGTCATCTAAGAAAGGGTGTGGCAGTGTAAACCACGAGCGGGGACTACCAGAGAGAGAAGGCGCATTACACGCCCTGCCTTGGCTACAACAGGTTCACCTCCTACCCTATATTAGAGAGACACGAGTTGTCTGTATAACCTGTAACCTATACATAATATATTCAGTAAATAGAGACAAGTCCACAAGTTTACTCTAAACCTTGAGTAACTAACTTAGTTCCCCAGGAAGACTAGAGTGGTAGTTCAGAGCAACGGTAAGTTGGCTGAAACCAGAGGTCTACATCGGCGTAGTAAGTAATACTAGCCCGAGAGTAAGTGAGAGTTTCCAGCAGGTATTTCCGAGAGAAGCTGTTGCTGAGCTTGGACGACCCCACGAGTACATAATGGTGGCAGCGGTGGAACACGTAACATTCACAGTGTCCTGTATTAATTCTATATTCCAAACAGAATACTTGTGTACGTGAGGGGCGGCTTGGGCATTTTTCCTCTTTGGTAACACTGATGGAGCGAGAGCGAGCCAGAGCGATACCAGCTGGGGGTTGCCAGCTAATGGTGGCTGTATAACCTAACCTACTTTAATCAGGCATTTTTCCCTGTGTGCTTTTCCCAGGGAAAAAGAGGAATTGTCTGTTGTGGGTATCTCATCTGGGAAGGAACAAGGATGGACTTAGGAGGGTGAACCAGAAGAGTGAACGGGAGCTGTGAGAGGAACAACTGGCCAGCGTTTACTCTTGGGGTGTGTGGCATCTACACATTCCTTTACTACATGTGCTGAGCATCTCTGTAATCTTCAATTTCTACTTTCTTTGCAAACTTATGTTGCCTTGCAATATGTTCTGCCCGTGAGGCTTCCATATGCTTTCTTACTTCATTGTGAATGGTTGCAAAAGCATGTCCATAGACACTCACATAGTCGCCTACATTATACACTGGGCCTGGTCTTCCAACCAATATATCACATGGTAGGACCTTATCCCCACCATATATAATATAATGTGGAGTCTTTCCCAGTGAGGAATGTATGGAACTATTTATACAGGCGGTTACCTGGCATAACCAATCTTCCCAGCCTGCTTGAATTGAACCTGCCAGATGTCTAAGTACCTCCAAAATCTTCCTATTTACTCTCTCCACCATACCATTACTTTGAGGATGGTATGCAACCGTGAACACCTGCTTAATATTGTAGAGCTTGCAGATTTCTTCTAGGACACTATTTCTAAATTCTGTCTTATTGTCTGACAACAGCACACGGGGTATAGTGTATGTACAAAACAATGAGTTTACTAATGCATGTGCAATGGACTGAGCTGATTTATCTTGTAGAGGAGCTAACACAACAAACCTACTGAAATGATCCACACAAGTCAACAAATACTTTGATCCCTGATAACTTGTAGGTAGCTGTAACACATCTATGGCTACCACATCCCAAGGTTTAGCAGGAATTGGAAATGTTTGCAGAGGAGCGAGTGGTCCCGTAGTTCCTTTGTTCCTCGCACACGATACACATTTCTTTATATGGTTTTCTATGTCCTTACGCATTTTCAACCAGAAATACCTCGACCTAGCTTCTTCTAGATAAGCGTCCCTCCCTTTATGATCTGCTTGCGGTGCATCATGAAGAAGCCTTAATACTGTTTCTATCAGAGACCCTGGCACTACTATTCTGTATGTTCCTTTCCCTTTAACTACAGTTACCTTATGAAGAACATTATCCCTTAGGATAAACTCTGTTGTTCTTAGCGGTAGACCTGGAACTTCTACCTCTTCCCCTGACTCTAGACCATAAATTACCCTTTTCCACATAGGATCTTCCCTTTGCTTTGTCTTTAACTTCTGTGGGGATATTGTACTCAATGTGGTTACAGAGTTCACAGTCTGTCGACTTAATGCATCTGCAACTACATTAATCTTACCAGGTACAAAATTGAAAGTAGGGTTGAACTCCAGAATAGTCAAATGCCATCGTGCTAACTTCCCGGTCATATTCTTCCCCTTGAACAACTCGAGACATGGGCGATGATCAGTACAAACTGTAATAGAGTAACCAAAAATAATAGGACGAAAATGCTTCAAGGCCCACACTATGGCATATGCCTCCTGATGTGTAACACTATATTTCTTCTCTGTATCATTTAACGCCTTACTTGCGTAGCCAATGGGTTTTAACTTTCCCCCCTCATCTTCTTGTGCCAATACTGTCCCAAGTCCAACCCCCGATGCATCTGTATGTAACATAAAAGGTTTCTTGAAATCTGGGAAAGCCAAAACAGGTGGTTGCGTCAGAGCCTCCTTTAATATACTAAATGCCTCTTCTTGTGGTTGACCCCATTCAAACTTATTTGTCTGCTTCAACAGTTTAATCAACGGTGCTGCGTTGCTAGAAAACTGATACACAAAACTCTTGTAGTAACCCGCTAGTCCCAGAAAAGAACGTACATGATCTGCTTTGGTCGATGTTGGAAACTTTAAGATAGCCTTTATCTTATCCTGATTCACATGTATACCTGACTCGTCTACTTCATGCCCCAAATACTTAATCTTTTGTTTCAAGAATTCATACTTACTAAGTTTTAGCTTCAAACCCGCTGATGCTAAACGTTCCAATACCTTTCTTAATTTCTCCAAGTGCGTAGGCACATCCTTTGAGAAAATAATTATGTCATCTAGGTATACTAATGCATCTTTCCCAATTAACCCCGCCAATACATTGTTCACTAGTCTTTGGAAAGTCGTAGGGGCATTGCAGAGCCCAAATGGCATCCTGTGAAACTGATAATGACCCTGATGAGTGGAAAAAGCCGTGATCTCACGATATCGATCGTGAACTGGCACCTGCCAATATCGTGACAGCAAATCTAAGGTAGAAAACACCTTATTTCCCTCACCTATAGCCTGCAACAGGTCATTCAAATGAGGCATTGGGTATTTATCAGGGACGGTCTGCTGATTTACTCTCCTATAGTCAATAACAGGTCTATATGTTCCATCCTTCTTTGGAACCAAAAATATGGGACTACTCCAAGGAGAGGTCGAAGGTTCAATAACCTTCTGTTTTAACATATCCTTCACCGTATCGTCCACTATCTGTCTTTGTGAATGGGGGAGCCTATATGATTTTATGTAACTGGGTTGCACTTCTCGCTTTAACTTAATCACATGTGAAGTTAGGTCTGTACTACCTAATGATTCCCCTGCAAGAGCTATATGAATGGGGAAGCCTATTGGGAAGGAACAAGGATGGACTTAGGAGGGTGAACCAGAAGAGTGAACGGGAGCTGTGAGAGGAACGACTAGCCAGCGTTTACTCTGGGGGTGTGTGGCATCTACACATTCCTTTACTACATGTGCTGAGCATCTCTGTAATCTTCAATTTCTCCATCGGTTAGTTATTTTAATTCTATACACATACACAGTGAACATTAAACACACAATAGTAATATGTTGTTGGGGTATTTTTGTATGCCTATGTAAGTGTATAGGAATTATTTCTACGGGACATGTTTAAGAAATTATCCCAGGGGATTCATCAGAGGATTCAGACAGTAGTAGCAGTTTTGAGGGGGAACTAAACTTTCCACCTTCTCCCAATACCACTAATATACATGAGCAGTTAAGGGGACTGAATAGTCCAGTGCCAGGGCAGTTAAGAAGTGGATATCAATTTCGTGTAGAGGGAAGTGACGAAATAGAGGAAACACGGGAAAACGTGTTTAAGTTACCGCCAAAAGGGCGAGGAAAGGGTAATAAAAATACTACAGTTGTACAAGCTACAATTCCAATGGCGACTGCAAGTACCAGTGTTGTTGGGAAAGCAGCCCAGGCGACAGGGCAGAATGTCACTAACCCTAGTATACAAGGCAATATGGTGGGTAGCGCCCACGGGAATCAGCCAACGAATATTATGAGAGTGTTTACAGGTGAGGATTCAGTACCAAAGTTTGATGGGGATCCAAATAAGAATTATACAATAGAGGAATTTATACGGAGACTTGAGCAGTCTTTCGTGGAGTATAATATTACCGGGGATACAGGTAAAATAGGATAAGCAGACTCGAGGATTGAAGGGGAGTTTGCAAGGCAGTTATTAAACTGTAGTTGTCTGTTGGGGAGGTCGTCAAGGGAACAACAGACGTGGGAGGAGTTTAAAAAAGCATTAATTACAGTGTACCGAAGGTCGGCTATAGAGGGATGCTCGGCGTGGGCACATAGAACATTCACGGACTTAGGTTTAAAGGCGTGGATTACACCACTAGAAGTAGCAGTATCAAAGGCGGGTGCTATACGTAAGGATATACAAGATTGTATACAGGACAACAATTGGTCTAAGGATGTTAATGGGGAACAATGGATGAAGGTAAACGATGCCTGTGAGATGTTTGAATATCTCTTGATGTATATAGGTCTATCAGAGGAGGACCAGAGGAGAGTCCGGAAAAAAAAGTTGGAGCGAGGTAAGGGAATCTGGCATTTGATTAATGAGTTAAAATTGGAAATCAGAGATCCCATGGTTGTTAGACCATTTCGCAACCAAAATGCTACGAAGGTACAGACTTCGGTATTGCAAACGGAGGTAACTGACAGGAGGACAGAGGGCGAGCCGGAGACAGGCGTAAATGCAGTCGCGGGGCAAAGGAATACAAGGGGTGGAAATTCTTCTGCGAGGTACCAGGTAGAATGTTTCCATTGTCGTAAGTGGGGCCATGTAAAGGCCGACTGTCCTTAATTACAGAATAGATCTCAAGGGGATCAATATAGAGGTTCAATGAACAGGGGTCAGGCATACCCTAGAGGCGCAGCCAGGCGGGCGCGTGGAGGACAAGCTAGAGGACGTGGTAGAGTGTACCACTATGCACATCAGGATAATTATCAACAAGGAGGAGGTTATGTACCTCCCGGACAGAGTAAGTGGTGTGAAATCCATAAATGGTCGAATCATATAACGGCAGACTGTGGAGTAATAGTACGAGCTATGCATGAGGAAAAATCACGTATGGGGGTCCGGCGATCAGGGTCGGATGAGGCATTATGACACAAGGACGAGAGGAAGAGAATGTCTAGAGATATAGAATTCTCCATAGTGTCGGCAGTCAGAAGAAGTAATCATTTAGCCGTAGGAAGTGTAACAATAGAAGGAATTCCGAGGGCACTTTTGATTGATACTGGTGCAGTAGTCAATCTAATATCAAAGGTTACCTATCAAAATATTAGAAAACATCATTCTGAGAGGAGTTATGCATTGCAAGAGCCACAATACCAACTGAGTGGGGTGTCAGGAACTACAGTGGATGTTCTTGGAGTTGTGAGGTTGCCAGTTCACTTCCGGGGTAGTTCAAGTTTTGCTGCATCATTTTATGTTGTAAGTAAATTTCATCCTATGGCAAGCGGGTTGCTTGGATTGTCAACCATGGCTGAAAGGAAGATTGAGCTGTACCCAGGGGAGGGTTTAATTGTTCATGAAAATGTACCTTATATGTGTATGGCAACCCCGCAACCCAAACACTCAGACAAAGAGGTTAAAACGGTGGGTTATGTAAGGGGCTTTGAAGAGAAGTCAACCCAAAGGGTCATGAAACAAGATAGACTTTGCGACACTGCTAGGGAGGAAGTCACGCGTTGGACTGTTGTTACTGCTATTGTACCTGATGCGCACAGGCTGCAACCGCAGGAAATGATTCAGTTCAAGGTGTGTTTGAAAGGAGTGAAAGAAGGCGTAGATGTGGTGTGCATGTCTGAAACATGTAAGTTGAAAGGGATGTCGCTAGAGTCTACCTTGACTACAGTAAAGTCAGGGGGTGAGACTGTGGTGCTGGCTGTAAATAATACAGGAGTAAAGATTGAAGTTAAGCCAGGCAGTCAATTGTGTGATTTTCTCGTATACCATGGTACGGTATTTGAGCCAAAGCATAACCTACCAGTTGTGAGTGTTGTTGGTTGTATTGGTGCATCATTACAGTGCTTGGACTGTAAGTATCAACAGTCATTCATGGGGTGGTGGAAGTGTTGGTGTCATTACAGTGCTGGGACTGTAAATATCATCAGTCAATAATGGGGTGGTGGGTGTCAATACAGTGCTTGGATTGTAAATATCAAAATTCGTTAATGGGTTGGTGTGTGTGTCATTACAGTGCTTAGATTGTAAATATCAACTGTCATTCATGGGATGGTGGGTGTGTAGGTGTCATTGCAGTGCTTGGACTGTAAATATCAACCGTCATTTATGGGGTGGTGGGTGTCATTACTGTGCTTTGACTGTAAATATCAACAGTCATCCATGGGTTGGTGGGTGTGTGTGTCATTACAGTGCTTGGACTGTATATATCAACAGTTATTCATGGGTTGGTGAGTGTGTGTGTGTTATTACAGTGCTTGGACCATAAATATCAACAGTCATTCATTGAGTGGTGGACTGTAAATATCAACCATCATTAATGTGGTGGTAGGTGTCATTACAGTGCTTTGACTGTAAATATCAACACTCATTTATGGGGTGATGGATGTGTGGGTGTCATTACAGTGCTTGGACTGCATATATCAAGAGTCATTAATAGGGATGTGGATGTGTGGGTGTCATTACAGTGCTTGGACTGTAAATATTAACAGAATTTTATGGGGTGGTGGGTGTGTGTGTCATTACAATGCTTGGACTGTAAATATCAATTGTCATCCATAGGGTGGTGGGCGTGAGGGTGTCATTACAATGCTTGGACTGTAAATATCAACAGTCATTCATTGGGTGGTGGGTGTCATTACAGTGATTGGACTGTAAATATCAACAGTCATTCATTGGGTGGTGTGTGTATAGGTGTCATTACAGTGCTTGGACTGTAAACATCAACAGTCATTCATGGGATGATGGTTGTGTGGGAGTCATTACAATGCTTGGACTATAAATATCAACAGTCATTCATGGGGTTGTGGATTGTGGGTGTCATTACAGTGCTTGGACTGTAAATATCAACAGTCATTAATGAAGCTGTCAGTGTGTGGATGTCATTATAGTGCTTGGACTGTAAATATCAACAGTCTTTCATTGGGTGATGGGTGTGTTGGTGTCATTACAGTGCTTGGACTGTAAATTTTAACAATCATTTATGGGGTGGTGGGTGTCATTACAGTGCTTTGACTGTAAATATCAACAGTCATTCATGAAGTGGTGAGTGTCATTACAGTGCTTGGACTGTATATATCAACAGTCATTCATGGGGTGGTGGGTGTGTGGGTGTCATTACAGTGCTTGGACTGTTACTATCAACAGTCATTCATGGGGTGGTGGGTGTGTGGGTATCATTATAATGCTTGGACTGTAAATATCAACAGTCATTAATGGGGTGGTGGTAGTGTCGGTGTCATTACAGTGCTTGGACTATAAATATCAACAGTCATTCATGGGGTTGTGGGTGTGAGGGTGTCATTACAGTGCTTGGACTATAAATATCAATAGTCATTTATAGGGTGGTGGGTCTGAGTGTGTCATAACAGTGCTTGGACTGTAAATATCAACAGTCATACATGGAGTGATGGGTGTGTAGGTATCATTACAGTGATTGGACTGTAAATATCAACATCCATTTATGGGGTGGTGGGTGTCATTACACGGCTTGGACTGTAAATATCAACAGTCATTCATGGGGTGGTGATATATGGGTGTCATTACAATGCTTGGACCGCAAATATCAACAGTCAATCATGGGTTGTTGGGTGTGTGGGTGTCATTACAGTGCTTGGACTGTAAATATCAACAGTCATTAATGAGGTGTTGAGAGTGTGGGTGTCATTACAGTGCTTGGACTGTAAATATAAATAGTCATTTATTGGGTGGTGGGTGTGTGGGTGTCATTACAGTGCCTAGACTATAAATATCAACAGTCATTCATGGGGTGGTGGTTTTCATTACAGTGCTTGGATAGTAAATATCAACACTTATTCATTGTTTAGTTGGTGTGTGGGTGTCATTACTGTGTTTGAACAGTATATATCAACTGTCATTCATGGGGTTTGTGGGTGCCATTACAGTGATTGGACTGTGAATATCAACAGTCATTATGGGTTGGTGGGTGTGTGGGTGTCATTACATTGCTTGGACTGTAACTATCAATAGTCATTCATATGGTGGTGTGTGTGTGGGTGTCATTACAGTGTTTGGACTGTAAGTATCAACAGTCATTCATGGGGTGGTGGGAGTGTTGGTGTCATTACAGTGCTAGGACTGTAAATATCAACAGTCAATAATGGGGTGGTGGGTGTCATTACAGTGCTTGGATTGTAAATATCAACAGTCATTAATGGCTTGGTGTATGTGTCATTACAGTGTTTAGATTGTAAATATCAACAGTCATTTATTGGGTGGTGGGTGTGTATGTGTAATTACAGTGCTTGGACTGTTAATATATATCAACAGTCATTTATGGGACGGTGGGTGTGTAGTTGTCATTACAGTGCTTGGACTGTAAATATCAACCATCATTTATGGGGTAGTGGGTGTCATTACCGTGCTTTGACTGTAAATATCAACAGTCATTCATGAGTTGGTGGGTGTGAGTGTCATTACAGTGCTTGAACTGTAAATATCAACAGTTATTCATGGGTTGGTGAATGTGTGTGTGTTATTACAGTGCTTGAACCAGAAATATCAACAGTTATTCATTGAGTGGTGGACTGTAAATATCAACCATCATTAATGGGGTGGTGGGTGTCATTACAGTGCTTTGACTGTAAACATCAACAGTCATTCATGGGATGATGGTTGTGTGGGTGTCATTACAAAGCTTGGACTATAAATATCAACAGTCATTCATGGGGTTCTGGGTTGTGGGTGTCATTACAGTGCTTGGACTGTAAATATCAACAGTCATTTATGAAGTGGTCAGTGTGTGGATGTCATTATAGTGCTTGGACTGTTAATATCAACAGTCTTTCATTAGGTGGTGAGTGTGTAGGTGTCATTACAGTGCTTGGACTGTAAATATCAACAATCATTTATGGGGTGGTTGGTGTCATTACAGTGTTTTGACTGTAAATATCAACAGTCATTCATGAAGTGATGAGTGTCATTACAGTGCTTGGACTGTATATATCAACAGTCATTCATGGGGTGGTGGGTGTGTGGGTGTCATTACAGTGCTTGGACTGTAACTATCAACAGTCATTCATGGGGTGTTGGGTGTGTGGGTATCATTATAATGCTTGGACTGAAAATATCAACAGTCGTTTATAGGGTGGTGGTTGAGTGGGTAATATTACAGTGCTTGGACTGTAAATATCTACAGTTAGTCATGGAGTGGTGGGTGTGTTGGTGTCATTACAGTGCTTGGACTGTAAATATCAACAGTCATTTATGGGGTGGTGGGAGTGTTGGTGTCATTACATTGCTACGACTGTAAATATCAACAGTCATTAATGGGGTGGTGGGTGTGTGGGTGTCATTACAGTGCCTAGACTGTAAATATCAACAGTCATTCACGGGGTGGTGGGTGTCATTACAGTGCTTTGATTGTAAATATTAACAGTCATTTATTGGGTGGTGGGTGTGTGGGCATCATTACACTGCTTGGACTGTATATATCAACTGTCATTCATTGGGTGTGTGGGTGCTATTACAGTGCTTGGACTGTAAATATCAACAGTCATTCATGGGGTGGGGGTGTAAGGGTGTTATTACAGTTCTTGGACCGTAAATATCAACAGTCATTCATGGGGTGGTTGACTGTAAATATGAACCATCATTAACCCCTTAGGACCGACTTTTTTTTTTTTTTTTTTTTTCATCCCCCGCCGACTTCTGGGGGTCAATTTTCAACTTTCATGTAGGCAAATTTTGTTCGTACAGAATGAAAGAGCTTGAATTTACCCACCAGGAACTGAAAACGGGAGCCACCTAGGTGTATGCGTTTGCGTATGACAGAGCGTCAAAGTCCGAAAATAAATAAATAGTATCCTCTAAAACGCATGAAAGAAAACCTCATATGCTCTGCGTACCTGTAAATATGTATATAAACACCTAAATAATGCGTTTAAGTGGTTTTCAATTATAATAAACGTATTTCAGTGTAATTTTGTCTATCTAGACTCTCCTGGAGTATAGTAGACAGCAGAGAGATACGAGAAACATAAGAAAACATCATGTAGTGGTGAGATATTTCCTTGTTGGCATACGCAGCAGCCAGACACAACTACCACAGTCAAACCTTTTCTCAAGGACGTTAGCTTTCCATCGTTACCAACGCCAGCTCGCTAGCTACTCGCTACGGTTTTTTGTAGGTAAGTCGACATGTCGGTTATTCGGAGGGAACGATTAATTTTTTTATCACCGACATGTCAGTCAATCGGTCCTAAGGGGTTAAGTGGTGGGTGTGTGGGAGTCATTACAATGCTTGGACTATAAATATCAATGGTCATTAATGGGGTGTTGGGTGTGTGGGTGTCATTACAGTGCTTGGACTGTAAATATTAACAGTGATTCATGGGGTGGATGGTGTGTGAGTGTCTTTACAGTGTTTGTACTATAAATATCAATAGTCATTCAAAGGGTGGTTGGTGTGTAGGTCTCATTACAGTGCTTGGAATGTAAATATCAACAGTCATTCATGGGGTGGATGGTGTGTGAGTGTCTTTACAGTGTTTAGACCGTAAATATCACCAGTCATTCATGATGTGGTCAGTGTGTGGGTGTCAATACAGTGCTTGGACTGTAAATATCAACTGTCATTCATGGTGTGTGTGGGTGCTATTACAGAGCTTGGACTCTAAATATCAACAGTCATTCATAGGCTGGTGGGAATGTGTGTCATTACAGTGCCTGGACTGTAAATATCAACAATCATTCATGGGGGGGGGTGTGTAGGTGTAATTACAGATCTTGGACAGTAAATATCAAGTTATTCATGGGGTAGTGGATGTATGTGTGTCAGTACTGTGCTTGGACTGTTAATATTAACAGTCATTCATGGGGTGGTGGGTGTGTGGGTGTCATGACATTGCTTGGACTGTAAATATCAACAGTCATTCATGGGGTGGTGTGTGTATGGATGTCATTTAAGTGCTTTGACTGTAAATATCAACAGTCATTTATGGGGAGGGGAGTGTCATTGCAGTGTTTGGACAGTAAATATCAAGTCATTCATGGGGTGGTGGGTGTGTGGATGTCATTACAGTGCTTGGACTGTAAAAATCAACAGTCATTCATGGGATGGTAAGTGTGTGGGTGTCATTACAGCGCTTGGACTGTTAATATCAACAGACATTCATGGGGTGGTGGGTGTGTTGGTGTCAATACATTGCTTGGACTGTAAATATCAACAGTCATTCATGGAGTGGAATGTGTGTGGGTGTCATTACAGTGCTTGTATTATAAATATCAACAGTCATTCATGGGTTGGTGGGTGAGTGGGTGTTATTACAGTGCTTGGACCGTACATATCAACAGTCATTCAAAATGTGGTGGGTGTGTGGGTGTTATTACAGTGCTTGGACTGTAAATATCAACAGTCATTCATAGTATGGTAAGTGTGTTGGTGTCATTACAGTGCTTGGACTGTTAATATGAACAGCTATTCATGGGGTGGTGGGTGTGTGGGTGTCATGACATTGCTTGGACTATAAATATCAATGGTCATTGATGGGGTGGTGGATGTGTGGGTGTCATTACAATGCTAGGACTGTAAATATCAACAGTCATTCTTGGGGCAGATAGTGTGTGAGTGTCATTACAGTGCTTGGACTGTAAATATAAACAGTCATTCATGGAGTGGTTGGTGTGTGGGCCTCATTACAGTGCATGGAATGTAAATATCAACAGTCATTAATGGGTTGGTGGGTGTGTGGGTGTCATTACAGTGCTTGGATTTTAAATATCAACAGTCATTCATAGGTTGGTGGGAGTGTGTGTCATTACAGTGCTTGGGCTGTAAATATCAACAGTCATTAATGGGGTGGTGGGTGTTTTTGTGTCATGACAGTGCTTGGACTGTTAATATATATCAACAGTCATTAATGGGGTGGTGTGTATGTAGGTGTCATTACAGTGCTTGGACTGTAAATATTAACAGTCATTCATAGGGTGGTGGGTGTCATTACAGTGTTTTGACTGTAAATATCAACAGTCATTCATGGGGTGGTGAGTGTCATTTCAGTGCTTGTACTGTATATATCAACAGTCATTCATGGGGTGGTGGGTGTCATTACATTGCTTGGACTGTAACTATCAACAGTCATTCATGGGGTGGTGGGTGTGTTGGTGTTATTACAGTGTTTGAACAGTAAATATTAACAGTCATTCATTGGGTGGTGGGTGTGACGGTGATATTACAGTGCTTGGACTGTAAATATCAACAGTCAGTCATAGAGTGGTTGGTGTGTGGGTGTCATTATAGTGCTTGGACTGTAAGTATCAACAGTCATTCATGGGGTGGTGGGAGTCTTGGTGTCATTTCAATGCTAGGACTGTAAATATCAACAGTCATTCATGGGGTGGTGGGTGTGTGGGTGTCATTACAGTGACTAGACTGTAAATATCAGCAGTCATTCATGGGGTATTGGGTGTCATTACAGTGCTTGGATTGTAAATATTAACAGTCATTTATTGGGTGGTGGGTGGGTGTGTGTTATTACAGTGCTTGGACTGTAAATATCAACAGTCATTCATGGGGAGGTGGGTGTGTGTGTGTTATTACAGAGCTTGGACAGTAAATATCAAGAGTTATTAATGGGGTGGTGGACTGTAAATATCAACCATCATTAATGGAGTGGTGGGTGTCATTACAGAGCTTTGACTGTAAATATCAACAGTCATTCATGAGGTGGTGGATGTGTGGGTGTCAATACAGTGCTTAGACTGCAAATATATACAGACATTCATGGGATGGTGGGTGTTGTTACAGAACTTGGACTGTAAATATCAACAGTCATTCATGGGGTGGTGGATGTGTGGATGTCATTAAATTGCTTGGACTGTAAATATTAATAGACATTTATGGGGTGGTGGGTGTGTGGGTGTCATTACATGGCTTGGACTGTATATATCAACAGTTATTCATGGGGTGGTGGGTGTGAGGGTGTCATTACAGTGTTTGGACTACAAATATCAATTGTCATTTGTGGGGTTGTGGGTGTGAGGATATCATTATATTGCTTAGACTGTATATATCAACAGTCATTAATGGGATGGTAAGTGTGTGGGTGTCATTACAGCGCTTGGACTGTTAATATCAACAGACATTCATGGGGTGTTGGGTATGTTGGTGTCAATATATTGCTTGGATTGCAAATATCAACAGTCATTCATGGAGTGGAATGTGTGTGGGTGTTATTACAGTGCTTGGATTATAAATATCAACAGTCATTCATGGGTCGGTGGGTGAGTGGGTGTTATTACAGTGCTTGGACTGTACATATCAACAGTCATTCAAAGGGTGGTGGGTGTGTGGGTGTCATTACAGTGCTTGGACTGTAAATATCAACAGTCATTCATGGTATGGTAAGTGTGTTGGTGTCATTACAGTGCTTGGACTGTTAATATGAACAGCCATTCATGGGGTGGTGGGTGTGTGGGTGTCATGACATTGCTTGGACTATAAATATCAATGGTCATTGATGGGGTGGTGGATGTGTGGGTGTCATTACAATGCTAGGACTGTAAATATCAACAGTCATTCATGGAGCGGATAGTGTGTGAGTGTCATTACAGTGCTTGGACTGTAAATATAAACAGTCATTCATGGGGTGGTTGGTGTGTGGGTCTCATTACAGTGCATGGAATGTAAATATCAACAGTCATTAATGGGTTGGTGGGTGTGTGGGTGTCATTACAGTGCTTGGATTGTAAATATCAACAGTCATTCATAGGTTGGTGGGAGTGCGTGTCATTACAGTGCTTGGGCTGTAAATATCAACAGTCATTCATGGGGAGGTGGGTGTGTGTGTGTGTTATTACAGAGCTTGGAATGTAAATATCAAGAGTCATTCATGGGGTGGTGGACTGTAAATATCAACCATCATAAATGGAGTGGTGGGTGTCATTACAGAGCTTTGACTGTAAATATCAACAGTCATTCATGGGGTGGTGGATGTGTGGATGTCATTACATTGCTTGGACTGTAAATATTAATAGACATTTATGGGGTGGTGGGTGTGTGGGTGTCATTACATGGCTTGGACTGTATATATCAACAGTTATTCATGGGGTGGTGGGTGTGAGGGTGTCATTACAGTTCTTGGACTACAAATATCAATTGCCATTCGTGGGGTTGTGGGTGTGAGGATATCATTACAGTGCTTAGACTGTATATAGCAACAGTCATTCATGGGATGGTAAGTGTGTGGGTGTCATTACAGCGCTTGGACTGTTAATATCAACAGACATTCATGGAGTGGTGGGTGTATGGGTGTCATTACAGTGCTTGGACTACAAATATCAATAGTCATTCGTAGGGTTGTGGGTGTGAGGATATTATTACAGTGCTTGGACTGTAAATATCAATTGTCATTCAAGAGGTGTGTCGGTGACATTACAGTGCTTTTACTATAAATATCAACAGGAATTCATGGGTTGGTGGGTGGGTGTTTCATTACAGTGCTTGGACTGTAAATGTCAACAATCATTCATGGGGTGGTGGGTTTTTGTGTCATTACAGTGCTTGGACTGTAATATATATCAACAGTCCTTCATGGGGTGGTGGGTGTGTAGGTGTTATTACAGTGCTTGGACTGTAACTATCAAAAGTCATTAATGGGGTGGTGGGTGTGTAAGTGTTATTACATTGTTTGGACTGTAAATATCAACAGTCATTCATGGGGTGGTGAATCTGTGGGTGTCAATACAGTGCTTGGACAGCAAATATTAACAGTCATTTATGAGGTTGTGGGTGTGCGGGTGTCATTACAGTGATTGGACTGTAAATATCAACAGTCATTCATAGAGTATTGGGTGTGTGAGTGTCATTTCAGTGCTTGGACTGTAAATATCAACAGTCATTCATGGGGTGGGGGGTTTATGGGTGTCATTACTGTGATTGGACTGTTAATATCAACAGTCATTCATTAGGTGGTGGGTGTCCGGGTGTCATGACATTGCTTGTACTGTAAATATCAAGTCATTCATGGGGTGGTGTGTTTGTGGGTTTAATTACAGAGCTAGGACTGTAAAAATTAACTTATTCATAGCTTGATTGGTATGTGGGTGTCATTACAGTGCTTGGACTGTAAGTATTAACAGTCATTCATTGGGTGGTATGTGTCATTACAGTGCTTGGACTGTAAATACTAACAGTCATTCATGGGGTTATGGGTATGTGGGTGTCATTACAGTGATTGGACTGTAAATATCAACAGTCATTCATGGGGTGGCTGGTGTGTGGGTGTCATTACAGTGCTTGGTCTGTATATATCAACAGTCATTCATTTAATGGTGGGTGTGTGGGTGTCATTACAGTTCCTGGACTGTAAATATCAACCATCATTCATGGGGTGGTGGTTGTGTGGGTGTCATTACAGTGCTTGGACTGTTAATATTAACAGACATTTATGGGGCGGTGGGTGTGTGGGTGTCTTTACAATGCTTGGACTGTAAATATTAACAGTCATTCATTAAGTGGTGGGTGTGTGGGTCATTACAATGCTTCAACTATAAATATCAATGGTCATTAATTGGGTGTTGGGTGTGTGGGTGTCATTACAGTGCTTGGACTGTAAATATTAACAGTCATTCATGAGGTGGATGGTGTGTGAGTTTTATTACAGTGTTTGGACTGTAAATATCTATAGTCATTCATGGGGTGGTTGGTGTGTAGGTCTCATTACAGTGCTTGGAATGTAAATATCAACAGTCATTCATGGGGTGGATGGTGTGTGAGTGTCATTACAGTGCTTAGACTGTAAATATCACCAGTTATTCATGAGGTGGTCAGTGTGTGGGTGTCAATACAGTGCTTAGAGTGTAAATATCAACAGTTATTCATGGGTTTGTCAGTGTGTGGGTTTTAATACAGTGCTCGGACTGTAAATATCAACTGTCATTCATGGTGTGTATTGGTGCTATTACAGAGCTTGGACTCTAAATATCAACAGTCATTTATAGGTTGGTGTGTGTGTGTGTCATTACAGTGCCTGGACTGTAAATATCAACAATCATTCATTTGGTGGTGGGTGTGTAGGTGTAATTACAGATCTTGGACCGTAAATATCAAGTCATTAATAGGATATTGGATGTATGCGTGTCAGTACTGTGCTTGGACTGTTAATATCAACAGTCATTCATGGGGTGGTGGGTGTCTGGGTGTCATGACATTGCTTGGACTGTTAATATCAACAGTCATTTATCGGGTGGTGGGTGTGTGGGTTTCATTACTGTGCTAGGACTGTAAATATCAAAAGTTATTCATGGCTTGATTGGTGTGTGGGTGTCATTACAGCAATTTAACTGTAAGTATCAACAGTCATTCATGGGGTGGTGGGTGTGTGGGTGTCATGACATTGCTTGGACTGTAAATATCAACAGTCATTCATGGGGTAGTGGATGTATGCGAGTCAGTACTGTGCTTGGACTGTAAATATCAAGCCATTCATGGGGTGGTGGGTGTGTGGATGTCATTACAGTGCTTGGACAGTAAATATCAACAGTCATTCAAAGGGAGGTGGGTGTGTGGGTGTCATTACCGAGCTTGGACTGTAAATATCAACAGTCATTCATTGGATGGTAAGTGTGTGGGTGTCATTACATTGCTTGGACTGTTGATATCAACAGACATTAATGGGATGGTGGGTGTGTGGGTGTCAATACAGTGCTTGGATTGTAAATATCAACGGTCATTAATGAAATGGGAGGTGTGTGGGTGTCATTACAGTGCTTGGATTATAAATACCAACAGTCATTCATGGGGTGGTGGGTGAGTGGGTGTCATTACAGTGCTTGGACTGTATATATCAACTGTCATTCATGGTGTGTGTGGGTGCTATTACAGAGTTTAAAGTGTAAATATCAACAGTCATTCATAGGTTGGTGGGAGTGTGTGTCATTACAGTGCTTGGACTGAAAATATCAAGTTATTAATAAGCAGGTGGGTGTCATTACAGTGCTTACACTGTAAATATCAACAGTCATTCATAGGGTGGTGGGTGTGTGTGTGTCATTACAGTGCTTGGACTGTAAATATCAACAGTCATTCATGAGGTGGTGGGTGTGTGGGTGATATTACAGTGTTTGGACTGTATATTAACCATCATTCATAGAATTGTGGTTGCGTGGGTGTCATTACAATGCTTGGACTGTAAATATAAACAGTCATTCATGGGGTGGTTGGTTGTTGGTGTCATTACAGTGCTTGAATTGTAAATATTAACAGTCATTCATTGGGTGGTAGGTGTGTGAGTGTCATTACAGTGCTTGGACTGTAAATATCAACTGTCATTCATGGGGTGTTTTGCTGAAATTACAGTGCTTGTACTGTAAATATCAACAGTCATTCATGGGTTGGTTGGTGTGTGTGTCATTACAGTGCTTGGACTGTAAATATTAACAGTCATTCATGGGGTGGTGGGTGTTTGTGTGTCATTACAGTGCTTGGACTGTTAATATATATCAACAGTTATTCATTGGGTGGTGGGTGTGTAGGTGTCATTACAGTGCTTAAACTGTAAATATCAACTGTCATTCATGAGGTAGTGGGTGTCATTACAGTACTTTGACTGTAAATATCAACAGTCATTCATGGGGTTGTGAGTGTCATTACAGTTCTCGGACTGTATATATCAACAGTCATTCATCGGGTGGTGTGTGTGTGGGTGTCATTGCATTGCTTGGACTGTAAATATCAACAGTCAGTCATGAGGTGGTGGTTGTGTGGGTGATATTACAGTGTTTGGAATGTAAATATCAACAGTCATTCATGGGGTGGTGGGTGTTTGTGTGTCATTACAGTGCTTGGACTGTTAATATATATCAACAGTCATTCATGGGGTGTTGGGTGTGTGGGTGTCATTACAGTGCTTGGACTGTAAATATTAACAGTCATTCATGTGGTGGATGGTGTGTGAGTGTCATTAGAGTGTTTGGACTGTAAATATCAATAGTCATTTATGGGGTTGTTGATGTGTAGGTCTCATTACAGTGCTTGGAATGTAAATATCAACAGTCATTCATGGGGTGGATAGTGTGTGGGTGTCATTACAGTGCTTAGACTGTAAATATCACCAGTTATTCATGAGGTGGTCGGTGTGTGGGTGACAATACAGTGCTTGGATTGTAAATATCAACTGTCATTATGATGTGTGTTGGTGCTATTACAGAGCTTGGACTCTAAATATCAACAGTCATTCATAGGTTGGTGGGGGTGTGTCTCATTACAGTGCCTGGACTGTAAATATCAACAATCATTCATGGGGTGGTAGGTGGGTAGGTGTAATTACAGATCTTGGACCGTAAATATCAAGTCATTCATGGGGTAGTGGATGTATGCGTGTCAGTACTGTGCTTGGACTGTTAATATCAACAGTCATTCATGGGGTGGTGGGTGTGTGGGTGTCATGACATTGCTTGGATGGTTAATATCAACAGTCATTTATCTGGTGGTGGGTGTGTGGGTTTCATTACAGTGCTAGGACTGTAAATATCAAAAGTTATTCATGTCTTGATTGGTGTTAGGGTGTCATTACAGCGATTTAACTGTAAGTATCAACAGTCAATCATGGGGTGGTATGTGTGTGGGTGTCATGACATTGCTTGGACTGTAAATATCAACAGTCACTCATGGGGTAGTGGATGTATGCGAGTTAGTACTGTGCTTGGACTGTAAATATCAAGCCATTCATGGGGTGGTGGGTGTGTGGATGTCATTACAGTGCTTGGACAGTAAATATCAATAGTCATTCATGGAGTGGTGGGTGTTTATTTGTCATTACAGTGTTTGGACTGTAAATATCAACAGTCATTCATGGGGTGGTGGGTGTGTGGGTGTCATTACAGTGTTTGGACTGTAAACATTAACCATCTTTTATGGGGTAGTAGGTGTTTGGGTATCATTATAGTTCATGGACTGTAAATATCAACAGTCATTTATGGGATGATGGGTGTGTGTGTCATTATAGCACTTGAACTTTAAAATATCAACAGTCATTCATAAGATGGTGATCGTTATTACAGTGCTTGGACTGTAAATATCAACAGACATTCATGGGGTGGTGGGTGTGTGGGTGTCAATACAGTGCTTGGATTGTAAATATCAACAGTCATTCATGGAGTGGTAGGTGTGTGGGTGTCATTACAGTGCTTGGATTATAAATATCAACAGTCATTCATGGGGTGGTGGGTGAGTGGGTGTCATTACAGTGCTTGGACTGTATATTTAAACTGTCATTTATGGTGTGTTTGGGTGCTATTACAGAGTTTAAAGTGTAAATATCAACAGTCATTCATCGGTTGGTGGGAGTGTGTGTCATTACAGTGCTTGGACTGAAAATATCAACAGTCATTCAAAAAGGTAGTTGGTGTGTAGGTGTAATTACAGTGCTTGGACTGTAAATATCAAGTCATTTATGGGGTGGTGGGTGTCATTACAGTGCTTTGAGTGTAAATATCAACAGTCATTCATGGGGTGATGGATGTGTGGGTGTCATTACAGTGCTTGGACTTTAAATATCAACAGTCATAATGGGGTGGTGGGTGTCATTACAGTGCTTAGACTGTAGATATTAACAGTCATTCATAGGGTGGTGGGTGTGTGAGTGTGTCATTACAGTGCTTGGACTGTAAATATCAACAGTCATTCATGAGTTGGTGGGTTTTTGGGTGATATTACAGGGTTTGGACTTTAAATATTAACCATCATTCCTGGAGTTGTGGTTGTGTGGGTGTCATTACAGTGCTTGGACTGTAAATATCAACAGTCATTCATGGGTTGGTTGGTGTGTGGGTGTCATTACATTGCTTGGACTGTAAATAAAAACAGTCATTCATGGGGTGGTTGGTTGTTGGTGTAATTACAGTGCTTGAATTGTAAATATCAACAGTCATTCATTAGGTGGTAGGTGGGTGGGTATCATTACAGTGCTTGTACTGTAAATATCAACTGTCATTCATGGGGTGTGTCAGTGACATTACATTGCTTGTACACTAAATATCAACAGTCATTCATGGGCTTGTGGGTGTGTGTGTCATTACACTGCTTGGACTGTAAATATCAACTGTCATTCATGGGGTGTGTCGGTTAAATTACAGTGCTTGTACTGTAAATATCAACAGCCATTCATGGGTTGTTGGGTGTGTGTGTCATTACTGTGCTTGGACTGTAAATATCAAATGTCATTTATGGGGTGTGTCGGTGAAATTACAGTGCTAGTACAGTAAATATCAACAGTCATTAATGGGTTGTTGGGTGTGTGTATCATTACAGTGCTTGGACTGTAAATATCAACAATCATTCATTGGTGGTGGGTGTTTGTGTGTCATTACAGTGCTTGGACTGTTAATATATATCAACAGTCTTTCATGGGGTAATGGGTGTGTTGGTGTCATTACAGTGCTTAAACTGTAAATATCAACTGTCATTTATTAGGTGGTGGGTGTCATTACAGGACTTAGACTGTAAATATCAACAGTCATTCATGGGGTGGTGAGTGTCAATACAGTGCTCGGACTGTAAATATCAACAGTCATTTATGGGGTGGTGGGTGTGTGGGTGTCAATGCATTGCTTGGACTGTAACTATTAACAGTCATTCATGGGGTGGTGGGTGTGTGGGTGTCATTACAGTGTTTGGACTGTAAATATTAACAGTCTTTCATGAGGTGGTAAGTGTGTGGGTGATATTACAGTGGTTGGACTGTAAATATTAACAGTCAGTCATGGGGTGGTGGGTGTGTGGGTGATATTACAGTGTTTGGACTGTAAATATCAACAGTCATTCATGGGGTGGTGGGTGTTTGTGTGTCATTACAGTGCTTGGACTGTTAATATATATCAACAGTCATTCATGGGGTGGTTGGTGTGTGGGTGTTATTACAGTGCTTGGATTGTAAATATTAACAGTCATTCATGGGAAGGTGGACTGTAAATATCAACCATCATTAATGAGGTGGTGGGTGTCATTACAGTGCTTTGATTGTAAATATCAACAGTCATTCATGAGGTGGTGGATGTGTTGGTGTAAATACAGTGTTTGGAGAGCAAATATAACAGTCATTAATGTGGTGGTGGGTGTCATTACAGTGCTTGGACTGTAAATATTAACAGTCATTTATGAGGTGGTGGATGTGTGTGTGTTATTGCAGTACTTGAACTGTAAATATCAACAGTCAATTATTTAGTGGTGGATGTGTTTTTGTCATTACAGTGCTTGGACAGCAAATATAAACAGTCATTCATGGGGTGGTGGGTGTGCAGGTGTCATTACAGTGCTTGGACTGTTTATATTAACAGTCATTTATTTGATGGTGTGTGTGAGGGTGTCATTACAGTGCATGTACTACAAATATCAATAGTCATTCATAGGGTGGCAGGTGTAAGGATGTCATTACAGTGCTTGGACTGTAAATATCAACTGTCATTCATGTGGTGTGTCAGTGACATTAGAGTGCTGGTACTGTAAATATCATCAGTCATTTATGGGTTGGTGGGTGTGGGTGTCATTACAGTGCTTGGACTGTAAATATCAACAGTCATTCATTGGGTGGTGGGTGTTTGTGTGTCATTACAGTGCTTGGACTGTTAATATATATCAACAGTCATTTATGGGGTGGTGGTCGTGTAGGATTCATTACAGTGCTTGGACTGTAAATATAAACCATCATTCATGGGGTGGTGGGTGTCAATACAGTGCTTTGACTGTAAATATCAACAGTCATTTATGGTGTGGTGGGTGTCATTACAGTGCTTGGACTGTATATATCAACAGACATTCATGGGGTGGTGCATGTGTGGGTGTCGTTACAATGCTTGGACTGTAAATATCAACAGTCATTGATGGGGTGATGGGTGTTTGTGTGTCATTACAGTGCTTGGACTGGATATATATATTAACAGTCATTTATGGGGTGGTGGGTGTGTGGGATTCATTACAGTGCTTGGACTGTAAATATTAACTATCATTCATGGGGTGGTGGGTGTCAATACAGTGCTTTGACTGTAAATATCAACAGTCATTTATGGTGTTGTGAGTGTCATTACAGTGCTTGGACTGTATATATCAACAGACATTTATGGGGTGGTGCATGTGTGGGTGTCATTACAATGCTTGGACTGTAAATAACAACAGTCATTGATGGGGTGGTGCGTGTGTGGGTGTGATTACAGTGCTTGGACAGCAAATATCAACAGTCATTCGTGACGTGGTGGGTGTGAAGGTGTCATAACAGTGCTAGGACTGTTTATATTAACAGTCATTTATTGGATAGTGTGTGTGAGGGTGTCATTACAGTGCTTGGACTACAAATATCAATAGTCATTCATAGGGTGGCAGGTGTGAGGATGTCATTACAGTGCTTGGACTGTAAATATCAACTGTCATTCATGTGGTTTGTCGGTGACATTAGAGTGCTTGTACTGTAAATATCATCAGTCATTTATGGGTTGGTGGGTGTCATTACAGTGCTTGGAATGTATATATCAACAGACATTCATGGGGTGGTGCATGTGTAGGTGTCATTACAATGCTTGGACTGTAAATATCAACAGTCATTGATGGGGTGGTGGGTGTGTGGGTGTGATTACCGTGCTTGGACTGTAAATATCAACAGTCATTCATGGGGTGGTGTGTTTGAGGGATTCATTACAGTGCTTGGACTGTAAATATCAACAGTCAGTCATGGGGTGGTTGGAGTGTTGGTGTCATTACAGTGCAAGGACTGTAAATATCAACAGTCATTGATGGGGTGGTGGGTGTGTAGGTGTCATTACAGTGCGAGGACTGTAAATATCAACAGTCATTCATGGGGTGGTGGATGTGTGTGTGTTATTACAGTGCTTGGACTGTAAATATCAACAGTCATTCATGGGGTGGTGGATGTGTGGGTGTCATTACAGTGTTTGGACTGTAAATATTAACAGACATTCATGGGGTGGTGGATGTGTGTGTGTCATTTCAATGCTTGGACTGTAAATATCAACAGTCTTTGATGATGTGGTGGGTGTGTGGGAGTCATTACAGAGCTTGGACTGTATATATCATATGTCATTCATGGGGTGGTGGGTGTGCGGGTGTTATTATAGTGATTGGACTGTAAATATCAACAGTCATTAATCGGGTAGTGAGTGTGAGGGTGTCATTACAGTGCTTGGACTGTAAATATCTACAGTAATTCATGGGATGGTGGATGTGTGTGTGTTATTACAGTGCTTGGACTGTAAATATCAACAGTCATTCATGGGGTGGTTGGTGTGTTGGTATCATTACAGTGCTAGGACTGTAAATATCAACAGTCATTCATAGGTGGTGGGTGTGTGGGTGTCATTACAGTGCTTTGACGACTGAATATATCAATAGTCATTCATGGGGTGGTGGGTGTGAGTGTGTTATTACAGTGCTTGGACTGTAAATATCAACAGTCATTCATGGGGTGGTGCATGTGAGGGTGTCATTACAGTGCTTGGACTGTAAATATCAACAGTCATTCATGGGGTGGTGGATGTGTGTGTGTTATTACAGTGCTTGGACTGTAAATATCAACAGTCATTCATGGGGTGGTGGGTGTGTGGGTGTCATTACAGTGCTTGGACAGCAAATATCAACAATCATTCATAGGGTGGTGGGTGTGTGGGTGTCATTACAGTGCTTGGACTGTAAATATCAACAATCAGTCATGGAGTGGTTAGTGTGTGTTATTACAGTGCTTGGACTGTAAGTATCAACAGTCATTCATGGGGTGAGGTTTGGAGTGTTGGTGTCATTACAGTGCTAGGACTGTAAATATCAACAGTCATTCATGGGGTGGTGGGTGTGTTGGTGTCATTACAGTGCCTAGACTGTAAATATCAACAGTCATTCATAGGGTGGTTGGTGTCATTACAGTGCTTGGATTGTAAATATCAACAGTCATTCATGGGTTGGTGTGTGTGTGTGTTATTACAGTGCTTGGACTGTAAATATCAACAGTCATTCAAGGGTTGTGGGGTGTGTGTGTGTCATTACAGTGCTTGGACTGTTAATATATATCAACAGTCATTCATGGAGTGGGGGGTATGTAGGTGTTATGACCGTGCTTGGAACGTAATATAAACTATTATTTATGGGGTGGTGGGTGTCATTACCGTGCTTTAACTGTAAATATCAACAGTCATTCATGGGGTGGTGCATGTGTGGGTGTCATTACAGTGCTTGGACTGTAAATATCAACAGTCATTCATGGGGTGGTGGGTGTGTGTGTGTTATTACACTTTATTGACTGTAAATATCAACAGTCATTCATGGAGTGGTCGACTGTAAATATCAACCATCATTAATAGGGTGTTGTGTGTCATTATAGTGCTTTGACTATAAATATCAACAGTCATTCATGGGGTGGTGGATGTGTGGGTGTCATTACAGTGCTTGTACTGCATATATCAACAGTTATTCATGGGGTGGTGGTTGTGAGGGTGTCATTACAGTGCTTGAACAACAAATATCAATTGTCATTCATAGGGTGGTGGATGTGAGGGTGTCATTACAATGCTTGGACTGTAAACATCAACAGTCATTCATGGGGTGGTGGGTGTTAGGGTGTCATTACAGTGCTTGGACTGTAAATATCAACAGTCATGGTGGGTGTCATTACAGAGCTTGAACTGTAAATATCAACAGTCATTCATAGGGATGTGGATGTGTGGGTGTCATTACAGAGCTTGGACTGTAAATATTAACAGAAATTTATGGGGTGGTGGGTGTGTGTGTGTCATTAAAATGCTTGGACTGTAAATATCAACGGTCATTGATGGGGTGGTGGGTGTGTGGGTGTCATTACAGTATTTGGACTGTATTTTTAACAGTCATTCATGGGGTGGTGGTTGTGAGGGTGTCATTACAGTGCTTGAACAACAAATATCAATAGTCATTTATAGGGTGGTGGAAGTGAGGGTGTCATTACAATGCTTGGACTGTAATCATCAACAGTCATTCATGGGGTGGTGGGTGTTAGGGTGTCATTACTGTGCTTGGACAATAAATATCAATAGTCATTCATAGGGTGGTGTGTCTGAGGGTGTCATTACAGTGCTAGGACTGTAAATATCAACAGTCAGTCGTGGGATGGTGGGTGTGTAGGTGTCATTACAGTGCTTGGACTGTAAATATCAACATCCATTTATGGGGTGGTGTGTGTCATTACAGTGCTTAAACTGTAAATATCAACAGTCATTCATGGGGTGGTGGTTGTGAGGGTGTCATTACAGTGCTTGAACAATAAATATCAATAGTCATTTATAGGGTGGTGGATGTGAGGGTGTCATTACAATGCTAGGACTGTAGACATCAACAGTCATTCATGGGGTGGTGGGTGTTAGGGTGTCATTACAGTGCTTGGACTGTAAATATCAACAGTCATTCATGGATTGGTGGGTTTGGGGGTGTCATTACAGTGCTTGGACTGTAAATATCAACAGTCATTAATGGAGTGGTCAGTGTGTGGATGTCATTACAGTGCTTGGATTGTAAATATCAACTGTCTTTCATGGGGTGGTGTTTGTGTGTGTGTCATTACAGTGCTTGGACTGTTAATATATATCAAAGGTAATTCATTGGGTGGTGTGTGTGGAAGTGTCATTACAGTGCTCTGACTGTATATATCAACGATGATTCATGTGGTGGTGGGTGTCATTACAGTGCTTGGACTGTATATATCAACAATCATTCATAGGGTGGTGGGTGTGTGGGTGTCATTACATTGCTTGGACTATGACTATCAACAGTCATTTATGGGGTGGTGGATGTGTGGGTATCATTACAATGCTTTGACTGTTAATATCAACAGTCAATGATGGGGTGGTGGGTGAGTGGCTGTCATTACAGTGCTTGAACTGTAGATATCAACAGTCATTTATGGGGTGGTGGGTGTGAGGGTGTCATTACAGTGTTTGGACTATAAATATCAATAGTCATTCATAGGGTGGTGGGTCTGAGGGTGTCATTACAGTGCATGGACTGTAAATGTCAACAGTCAGTCATGGGATAGTGGGTGTGTAGGTGTCATTACAGTGCTTGGACTGTAAATATCAACATCCATTTATGGGATGGTAGGTGTCATTACAGTGTTTGTGGGGTGGTGGATATGTATGTGTCATTACAGTGCTTGGACATCAAATGTTAACAGTCAATCATGGGGTGGTGGGTGTGTGGGTGTCATTACACTGCTTGGACTGTAAATATAAAGAGTCAGTCATGGGGTGGTTGGTGTGTGTGTGTCATTACAGTGCTTGGACTGTAAGTATCAACAGTTACTCATGGGGTGTTGGGAGTGTGGGTGTCATTACAGTGATTGGACTGTAAATATCAACAGTCATTCATGGGGTTGTGGATGTGGTGGTGTCATTACAGTGCCTAGACTGCAAATATCAACAGTCATTAATGGGGTGGTGGTTGTCATTACAGTGCTTGGATTGTTTATATCAACAGTCATTCATTGTTTGGTTGGTGTGTGGGTGTCATTACAGTGCTTGGACTGTAAATATCAACTGTCATTCCTGAAGTTTGTGGGTGCCATTACAGTTCTTGGACTATAAATATCAACAGTCATTCATTGGGTGGTGTGTGTGTGTGTTATTACAGTGCATGGACTGTAAATATTAATAGTCATTCATGGGGTGGTGGACTGTAAATATCAACCATCATTAATGGGGTATTGGGTGTCATTACATTGCTTTGGCTGTAAATATTAATAGTCATTCATTGGGTGGTGGATGTGTGGGTGTCATTACAGTCCTTGGACTGCAAATATCAACAGTCATTTATGGGGTGGTGGTGTCATTACAGTGCTTGGACTGTATATATCAATAGTCATTCATGGTGTGGTGGGTGTGAGGGTGTTATTAAAGTGCTTGGACTGTAAATATCAACAGTCATTCATGGGGTCGTGCATGTGAGGGTGTCATTACAGTGCTTGGACTTAAAATATCAACAGTCATTCATGGGGTTGTGGGTGTGTGTGTGTTATTACAGTGCTTGGATTGTAAATATCAACAGTCATTCATGTGGTGGTAGATGTGTGGGTGTCATAACAGAGCATGAACAGCAAATATCAACAGTCATTCATGGAGATGTGGGTGTGTGGGTGTCATTACACTGATTGGACTGTAAATATCAACAGTCATTCATGGGATTGTGGGTGTCATTACAGTGCTTGGATTGTAAATATCAACAGTCATTTATTGGTTGGTTGGTGTGTGTGTCATTACAGTGCTTGGACTGTAAATATCAACTGTCATTTATGGGGTGGTGGGTCTGTAGTTGTCATTACGGTGCTTGGACTGTAAATATCAACCGTCATTTATGGGGTGGTTGGTGTCATTACCGTGCTTTGACTGTAAATATCAACAGTCATTCATGGGTTGGTGGGTGTGTTTGTCATTACAGTGCTTGGACTGTAAATATCAACCATCATTAATGGGGTGGTGGGTATCATTACAGGGCCTTGACTGTAAATATCAACAGTCATTCATCGGGTGGTGGATGTGTGGGTGTCATTACAGTGCTTGGACTGCATATATCAACAGTCATTCATTGGTGGTGGGTGTCATTACAGTGCTTGGACTGTACATATTGACAGTCATTTATAGGGATGTGGATGTGTGGGTGTCATTACAGTGTTTGGACTGTAAATATTAACAGACATTTATGGGGTGGTGGATGTGTGTGTCATTACAATGCTTGGACTGTAAATATCAATAGTCATTCATAGGGTGGTGGGTGTGAGGGTGTCATTACAATGCTTGGAATGTAAATATCAACAGTCATTCATGGGTTTGTGGTTGTGTGGGTGTCATTACCGTGCTTGGACTGTAACTATCAACAGTAATTCATGGGGTGGTGGGTGTGTTGATGTCATTACAATACTTGGACTGTAAATATCAACAGTCATTCATGGGTTGGTGGGTGTGTGTGTTATTACAGTGCTTGGACTGTAAATATCAACAGTCATTCAAGGGTTGTGGGGTGTGTGTGTGTGTCATTACAGTGCTTGGACTGTTAATATATATCAACAGTCATTCATGGGGTGGGGGGTATGTAGGTGTTATGACCGTGCTTGGAACGTAATATAAACTATTATTTATGGGGTGGTGGGTGTCATTACCGTGCTTTAACTGTAAATATCAACAGTCATTCATGGGGTGGTGCATGTGTGGGTGTCATTACAGTGCTTGGACTGTAAATATCAACAGTCATTTATGGGGTGGTGGGTGTGTGTGTGTTATTACAATTCATTGACTGTAAATATCAACAGTCATTCATGGAGTGGTCGACTGTAAATATCAACCATCATTAATAGGGTGTTGTGTGTCATTACAGTGCTTTGACTATAAATATCAACAGTCATTCATGGGGTGGTGGATGTGTGGGTGTCATTACAGTGCTTGGATTGCATATATCAACAGTTATTCATGGGGTGGTGGTTGTGAGGGTGTCATTACAGTGCTTGAACAACAAATATCAATAGTCATTCATAGGGTGGTGGATGTGAGGGTGTCATTACAATGCTTGGACTGTAAACATCAACAGTCATTTATGGGGTGGTGGGTGTTAGGGAGTCATTACAGTGCTTGGACTGTAAATATCAACAGTCATGGTGGGTGTCATTACAGAGCTTGGACTGTAAATATCAACAGTCATTCATAGGGATGTGGATGTGTGGGTGTCATTACAGAGCTTGGACTGTAAATATTAACAGAAATTTATGGGGTGGTGGGTGTGTGTGTGTCATTAAAATGCTTGGACTGTAAATATCAACGGTCATTGATGGGGTGGTGGGTGTGTGGGTGTCATTACAGTATTTGGACTGTATTTTCAACAGTCATTCATGGGGTGGTGGTTGTGAGGGTGTCATTACAGTGCTTGAACAACAAATATCAATAGTCATTCATAAGGTGGTGGAAGTGAGGGTGTCATTACAATGCTTGGACTGTAATCATCAACAGTCATTCATGGGGTGGTGGGTGTTAGGGTGTCATTACTGTGCTTGGACAATAAATATCAATAATCATTCATAGGGTGGTGTGTCTGAGGGTGTCATTACAGTGCTAGGACTGTAAATATCAACAGTCAGTCGTGGGATGGTGGGTGTGTAGGTGTCATTACAGTGCTTGGACTGTAAATATCAACATCCATTTATGGGGTGGTGTGTGTCATTACAGTGCTTAAACTGTAAATATCAACAGTCATTCATGGGGTGGTGGTTGTGAGGGTGTCATTACAGTGCTTGAACAACAAATATCAATAGTCATTTATAGGGTGGTGGATGTGAGGGTGTCATTACAATGCTAGGACTGTAGACATCAACAGTCATTCATGGGGTGGTTGGTGTTAGGGTGTCATTACAGTGCTTGGACTGTAAATATCAACAGTCATTCATGGATTGGTGGGTTTGGGGGTGTCATTACAGTGCTTGGACTGTAAATATCAACAGTCATTAATGGAGTGGTCAGTGTGTGGATGTCATTACAGTGCTTGGATTGTAAATATCAACTGTCTTTCATGGGGTGGTGTTTGTGTGTGTGTCATTACAGTGCTTGGACTGTTAATATATATCAAAGGTAATTCATTGGGTGGTGTGTGTGGAAGTGTCATTACAGTGCTCTGACTGTATATATCAACGATGATTCATGTGGTGGTGGGTGTCATTACAGTGCTTGGACTGTATATATCAACAATCATTCATAGGGTGGTGGGTGTGTGGGTGTCATTACATTGCTTGGACTATGACTATCAACAGTCATTTATGGGGTGGTGGGTGTGTGGGTATCATTACAATGCTTTGACTGTTAATATCAACAGTCATTGATGGGGTGGTGGGTGAGTGGCTGTCATTACAGTGCTTGAACTGTAGATATCAACAGTCATTTATGGGGTGGTGGGTGTGAGGGTGTCATTACAGTGTTTGGACTATAAATATCAATAGTCATTCATAGGGTGGTGGGTCTGAGGGTGTCATTACAGTGCATGGACTGTAAATGTCAACAGTCAGTCATGGGATAGTGGGTGTGTAGGTGTCATTACAGTGCTTGGACTGTAAATATCAACATCCATTTATGGGATGGTAGGTGTCATTACAGTGCTTGGACTGTAAATATCAACAGTCATTCATGGGGTGGTGGATATGTATGTGTCATTACAGTGCTTGGACATCAAATGTTAACAGTCAATCATGGGGTGGTGGGTGTGTGGGTGTCATTACACTGCTTGGACTGTAAATATAAAGAGTCAGTCATGGGGTGGTTGGTGTGTGTGTGTCTTTACAGTGCTTGGACTGTAAGTATCAACAGTTACTCATGGGGTGTTGGGAGTGTGGGTGTCATTACAGTGATTGGACTGTAAATATCAACAGTCATTCATGGGGTTGTGGATGTGTGGGTGTCATTACAGTGCCTAGACTGCAAATATCAACAGTCATTAATGGGGTGGTGGTTGTCATTACAGTGTTTGGATTGTAAATATCAACAGTCATTCATTGTTTGGTTGGTGTGTGGGTGTCATTACAGTGCTTGGACTGTAAATATCAACTGTCATTCCTGAAGTTTGTGGGTGCCATTACAGTTCTTGGACTAAAAATATCAACAGTCATTCATTGGGTGGTGTGTGTGTGTGTTATTACAGTGCATGGACTGTAAATATTAATAGTCATTCATGGGGTGGTGGACTGTAAATATCAACCATCATTAATGGGGTATTGGGTGTCATTACATTGCTTTGGCTGTAAATATTACTAGTCATTCATTGGGTGGTGGATGTGTGGGTGTCATTACAGTCCTTGGACTGCAAATATCAACAGTCATTTATGGGGTGTTGGTGTCATTACAGTGCTTGGACTGTATATATCAATAGTCATTCATGGTGTGGTGGGTGTGAGGGTGTTATTAAAGTGCTTGGACTGTAAATATCAACAGTCATTCATGGGGTCGTGCATGTGAGGGTGTCATTACAGTGCTTGGACTTAAAATATCAACAGTCATTCATGGGGTTGTGGGTGTGTGTGTGTTATTACAGTGCTTGGATTGTAAATATCAACAGTCATTCATGTGGTGGTAGATGTGTGGGTGTCATAACAGTGCTTGAACAGCAAATATCAACAGTCATTCATGGAGATGTGGGTGTGTGGGTGTCATTACACTGATTGGACTGTAAATATCAACAGTCATTCATGGGATTGTGGGTGTCATTACAGTGCTTGGATTGTAAATATCAACAGTCATTTATTGGTTGGTTGGTGTGTGTGTCATTACAGTGCTTGGACTGTAAATATCAACTGTCATTTATGGGGTGGTGGGTCTGTAGTTGTCATTACGGTGCTTGGACTGTAATTATCAACCATCATTTATGGGGTGGTTGGTGTCATTACCGTGCTTTGACTGTAAATATCAACAGTCATTCATGGGTTGGTGGGTGTGTTTGTCATTACAGTGCTTGGACTGTAAATATCAACAGTCATTTATGGGGTGGTGTGTGTGTGTGTGTTATTACAGTGCTTGGACCTTAAATATCAACTGTTATTCATAGTGTAGTGGACTGTAAATATCAACCATCATTAATGGGGTGGTGGGTATCATTACAGGGCCTTGACTGTAAATATCAACAGTCATTCATCGGGTGGTGGATGTGTGGGTGTCATTACAGTGCTTGGACTGCATATATCAGCAGTCATTCATTGGTGGTGGGTGTCATTACAGTGCTTGGACTGTACATATTGACAGTCATTTATAGGGATGTGGATGTGTGGGTGTCATTACAGTGTTTGGACTGTAAATATTAACAGACATTTATGGGGTGGTGGGTGTGTGTGTCATTACAATGCTTGGACTGTAAATATCAATAGTCATTCATAGGGTGGTGGGTGTGAGGGTGTCATTACAATGCTTGGAATGTAAATATCAACAGTCATTCATGGGGTGGTGGTTGTGTGGGTGTCATTACCGTGCTTGGACTGTAACTATCAACAGTAATTCATGGGGTGGTGGGTGTGTTGATGTCATTACAATACTTGGACTGTAAATATCAACAGTCATTGATGGGGTGGTGGCTGTGTGGGTGTCATTACAGTTGCATCAGCGGCTGATCACGTTCGCGATACATGATACACCTATGGTAGTGGAACATACCGTTAGGCCAAAGCAGTTCAAGCTAGTTTCATTAGACACAACATCCTTTGAAAAGTGCTGAGTAGCAGCGTGAGGGAATCTTCCATGCTGAGCTACTGATTGCTAGATTCACTCTGTAATTATCTATATATTAATCTCTCTACTATAATCAACTCCGTATTGTCATCTTGTATGTAGAGAAAGGGACAATATATATTTACTCACTTTATTTTTATATAAACTCATATCTAACTTATCCATATTTCATATGTAAGCTTAGCATTGTAAATAGCATCATCGACAACCTGTCATCTAAGAAAGGGTGTGGCAGTGTAAACCACGAGCGGGGACTACCAGAGAGAGAAGGCGCATTACACGCCCTGCCTTGGCTACAACAGGTTCACCTCCTACCCTATATTAGAGAGACACGAGTTGCCTGTATAACCTGTAACCTATACATAATATATTCAGTAAATAGAGACAAGTCCACAAGTTTACTCTAAACCTTGAGTAACTAACTTAGTTCCCTAGGAAGACTAGAGTGGTAGTTCAGAGCAACGGTAAGTTGGCTGAAACCAGAGGTCTACATCGGCGTAGTAAGTAATACTAGCCCGAGAGTAAGTGAGAGTTTCCAGCAGGTGTTTCCGAGAGAAGCTGTTGCTGAGCTTGGACGACCCCACGAGTACATAATGGTGGCAGCGGTGGAACACGTAACATTCACAGTGTCCTGTATTAATTCTATATTCCAAACAGGATACTTGTGTACGTGGGGGCGGCTTGGGCGTTTTTCCTCGTTGGTAACACTGATGGACCGAGAGCGAGCCAGAGCGATACCAGCTGGGGGTTGCCAGCTAATGGTGGCTGTATAACCTAACCTACTTTAATCAGGCATTTTTCCCTGTGTGCTTTTCCCAGGGAAAAAGAGGAATTGTCTGTTGTGGGTATCTCATCTGGGAAGGAACAAGGACGGACTTAGGAGGGTGAACCAGAAGAGTGAACGGGAGCTGTGAGAGGAACGACTGGCCAGCGTTTACTCTTGGGGTGTGTGGCATCTACACATTCCTTTACTACATGTGCTGAGCATCTCTGTAATCTTCAATTTCTACTTTCTTTGCAAACTTATGTTGCCTTGCAATATGTTCTGCCCGTGAGGCTTCCATATGCTTTCTTACTTCATTGTGAATGGTTGCAAAAGCATGTCCATAGACACTCACATAGTCGCCTACATTATACACTGGGCCTGGTCTTCCAACCAATATATCACATGGTAGGACCTTATCCCCACCATATATAATATAATGTGGAGTCTTTCCCAGTGAGGAATGTATGGAACTATTTATACAGGCGGTTACCTGGCATAACCAATCTTCCCAGCCTGCTTGAATTGAACCTGCCAGATGTCTAAGTACCTCCAAAATCTTCCTATTTACTCTCTCCACCATACCATTACTTTGAGGATGGTATGCAACCGTGAACACCTGCTTAATATTGTAGAGCTTGCAGATTTCTTCTAGGACACTATTTCTAAATTCTGTCTTATTGTCTGACAACAGCACACGGGGTATAGTGTATGTACAAAACAATGAGTTTACTAATGCATGTGCAATGGACTGAGCTGATTTATCTTGTAGAGGAGCTAACACAACAAACCTACTGAAATGATCCACACAAGTCAACAAATACTTTGATCCCTGATAACTTGTAGGTAGCTGTAACACATCTATGGCTACCACATCCCAAGGTTTAGCAGGACTTGGAAATGTTTGCAGAGGAGCGGGTGGTCCCGTAGTTCCTTTGTTCCTCGCACACGATACACATTTCTTTATATGGTTTTCTATGTCCTTACACATTTTCAACCAGAAATACCTCGACCTAGCTTCTTCTAGATAAGCGTCCCTCCCTTTATGACCTGCTTGCGGTGCATCATGAAGAAGCCTTAATACTGTTTCTATCAGAGACCCTGGCACTACTATTCTGTATGTTTCTTTCCCTTTAACTACAGTTACCTTATGAAGAACATTATCCCTCAGGATAAACTCTGTTGGTCTTAGTGGTAGACCTGGAACTTCTACCTCTTCCCCTGACTCTAGACCATAAATTACCCTTTTCCACATAGGATCTTCCCTTTGCTTTGTCTTTAACTTCTGTGGGGATATTGTACTCAATGTGGTTACAGAGTTCACAGTCTGTCGACTTAATGCATCTGCAACTACATTAATCTTACCAGGTACAAAATTGAAAGTAGGGTTGAACTCCAGAATAGTCAAATGCCATCGTGCTAACTTCCCGGTCATATTCTTCCCCTTGAACAACTCGAGACATGGGCGATGATCAGTACAAACTGTAATAGAGTAACCAAAAATAATAGGACGAAAATGCTTCAAGGCCCACACTATGGCATATGCCTCCTGATGTGTAACACTATATTTCTTCTCTGTATCATTTAACGCCTTACTTGCGTAGCCAATGGGTTTTAACTTTCCCCCCTCATCTTCTTGTGCCAATACTGTCCCAAGTCCAACCCCCGATGCATCTGTATGTAAAATAAAAGGTTTCTTGAAATCTGGGAAAGCCAAAACAGGTGGTTGCGTCAGAGCCTCCTTTAATATACTAAATGCCTCTTCTTGTGGTTGACCCCATTCAAACTTATTTGTCTGCTTCAACAGTTTAATCAACGGTGCTGCGTTGCTAGAAAACTGATACACAAAACTCTTGTAGTAACCCGCTAGTCCCAGAAAAGAACGTACATGATCTGCTTTGGTCGATGTTGGAAACTTTAAGATAGCCTTTATCTTATCCTGATTCACATGTATACCTGACTCGTCTACTTCATGCCCCAAATACTTAATCTTTTGTTTCAAGAATTCATACTTACTAAGTTTTAGCTTCAAACCCGCTGATGCTAAACGTTCCAATACCTTTCTTAATTTCTCCAAGTGCGTAGGCACATCCTTTGAGAAAATAATTATGTCATCTAGGTATACTAATGCATCTTTCCCAATTAACCCCGCCAATACATTGTTCACTAGTCTTTGGAAAGTCGTAGGGGCATTGCAGAGCCCAAATGGCATCCTGTGAAACTGATAATGACCCTGATGAGTGGAAAAAGCCGTGATCTCACGATATCGATCGTGAACTGGCACCTGCCAATATCGTGACAGCAAATCCAAGGTAGAAAACACCTTATTTCCCTCACCTATAGCCTGCAACAGGTCATTCAAATGAGGCATTGGGTATTTATCAGGGACGGTCTGCTGATTTACTCTCCTATAGTCAATAACAGGTCTATATGTTCCATCCTTCTTTGGAACCAAAAATATGGGACTACTCCAAGGAGAGGTCGAAGGTTCAATAACCTTCTGTTTTAACATATCCTTCACCGTATCGTCCACTATCTGTCTTTGTGAATGGGGAAGCCTATATGATTTTATGTAACTGGGTTGCACTTCTCGCTTTAACTTAATCACATGTGAAGTTAGGTCTGTACTACCTAATGATTCCCCTGCAAGAGCTATATGAATGGGGAAGCCTATTGGGAAGGAACAAGGATGGACTTAGGAGGGTGAACCAGAAGAGTGAACGGGAGCTGTGAGAGGAACGACTAGCCAGCGTTTACTCTGGGGGTGTGTGGCATCTACACATTCCTTTACTACATGTGCTGAGCATCTCTGTAATCTTCAATTTCTCCATCGGTTAGTTATTTTAATTCTATACACATACACAGTGAACATTAAACACACAATAGTAATATGTTGTTGGGGTATTTTTGTATGCCTATGTAAGTGTATAGGAATTATTTCTACGGGACATGTTTAAGAAATTATCCCAGGGGATTCATCAGAGGATTCAGACAGTAGTAGCAGTTTTGAGGGGGAACTAAACTTTCCACCTTCTCCCAATACCACTAATATACATGGGCAGTTAAGGGGACTGAATAGTCCAGTGCCAGGGCAGTTAAGAAGTGGATATCAATTTCGTGTAGAGGGAAGTGACGAAATAGAGGAAACACGGGAAAACGTGTTTAAGTTACCGCCAAAAGGGCGAGGAAAGGGTAATAAAAATACTACAGTTGTACAAGCTACAATTCCAATGGCGACTGCAAGCACCAGTGCTGTTGGGGGTGCAGCCCAGGCGACAGGGCAGAATGTCACTAACCCTAGTATAGACAATTTAGTGGGTAGCGCCCACGGGAATCAGCCAACGAATATTATGAGAGTGTTTACAGGTGAGGATTCAGTACCAAAGTTTGATGGGGATCCAAATAAGAATTATACAATAGAGGAATTTATACGGAGACTTGAGCAGTCTTTCGTGGAGTATAATATTACCGAGGATAGAGGTAAAATAGGATATGCAGACTCGAGGATTGAAGGGGAGTTTGCAAGGCAGTTATTAAACTGTAGTTGTCTGTTGGGGAGGTCGTCAAGGGAACAACAGACGTGGGAGGAGTTTAAAAAAGCATTAGTTATAGTGTACCGAAGGTCGGTTCCAGAGGGATGCTCGGCGTGGGCACATAGAATATTCAAGGACTTAGGTTTAAAGGCGTGGACTACATCACTAGAAGTAGCAGTATCAAAGGCGGGTGCTATACGTAAGGATATACAAGATTGTATACAGGACAACAATTGGTCTAAGGATGTTAATGGGGAACAATGGATGAAGGTAGACGACGCCTGTGAGATGTTTGAATATCTCTTGATGTATCTAGGTCTATCAGAGGAGGACCAGAGGAGAGTCCGGAAAAAAAAGTTGGAGCGAGGTAAGGGAATCTGGCATTTAATTAATGAGTTAAAACTGGAAATCAGAGATCCCAGGGTTGTTAGACCATTTCGCAACCAAAATGCTACGAAGGTACAGACTTCGGTATTACAAACGGAGGTAACTGACAGGAGGTCAGAGGGCGAGCCGCAGACTGGCGTAAATGCGGTCGCGGGGCATAGGAATACAAGGGGTGGAAATTCATCTGTGAGGTACCAGGTAGAATGTTTCCATTGTCGTAAGTGGGGCCATGTAAAGGCCGACTGTCCTCAATTACAGAATAGATCTCAAGGGGATCAATATAGAAGTTCAATGAACAGGGGTCAGGCATACCCTAGAGGCGCAGCCAGGCGGGCGCGTGGAGGACAAGCTAGAGGACGTGGTAGAGCGTACCACTATGCACATCAGGATAATTATCAACAAGGAGGAGGTTATGTACCTCCCGGACAGAGTAAGTGGTGTGAAATCCATAAATGGTCGAATCATATAACGGCAGACTGTGGAGTAATAATACGAGCTATGCATGAGGAAAAATCACGTATGGGGGTCCGGCGATCAGGGTCGGATGAGGCATTATGACACAAGGACGAGAGGAAGACAATGTCTAGAGACATAGAATTCTCCATAGTGTCGGCAGTCAGTAGAAGTAATCATTTAGCCGTAGGAAATCTAACAATAGGGGGAATTCCGGGGGCACTATTGATTGATACTGGTGCAGTAGTCAATCTAATATCAAAGGAGACCTATCAAAATATTAGAATACATCATTCTGAGAGGAGTTATGCATTGCAAGAGCCACAATACCAACTGTGTGGGGTGTCAGGAACTACAGTGGATGTTCTTGGAGTTGTGAGGTTGCCAGTCCACTTCCGGGGTAGCTCAAGTTTTGCTGCATCATTTTATGTTGTAAGTAAATTTCATCCTATGGCAAGCGGGTTGCTTGGATTGTCAACCATGGCTGAAAGGAAGATTGAGGTGTACCCAGGGGAAGGTTTAATTGTTCATGAAAATGTACCTTATATGTGTATGGCAACCCCGCAACCCAAACACTCAGACAAAGAGGTTAGAACGGTGGGTTATGTAAGGGGCTTTGAAGAGAAGTCAAACCAAAGGGTCATGAAACAAGATAGACTATGCGACACTGCTAGGGTGGAAGTCACGCGTTGGACTGTTGTTACTGCTATTGTACCTGATGCGCACAGGCTGCAACCGCAGGAAATGATTCAGTTCAAGGTGTGTTTGAAAGGAGTAAAAGAAGACGTAGATGTGGTATGCATGTCTGAAACATGTAAGTTAAAAGGGGTGTCGCTAGAGTCTACCTTGACTACAGTAAAGTCAGGGGGTGAGACTGTGGTGCTGGCTGTAAATAATACAGGAGTTGAGATTGAAGTTAAGCCAGGCAGTCAATTGTGTGATTTTCTCGTATACCATGGTACGGTATTAGAGCCGAAGCATAACCTACCAGTTGTGAGTGTTGTTGGTTGTATTGGTGCATCTCCTTCGTCAGAATTGAGAAGTCAAGTTAAAACCTGGGGAAACTCAGAAGGGAAAGAAGAGTTGTTACAGTTACTTCAAGGGTATAGGAAGGCTATAGCTCTTGCAGGGGAATCATTAGGTAGTACAGACCTAACTTCACATGTGATTAAGTTAAAGCGAGAAGCGCAACCCAGTTACATAAAATCATATAGACTTCCCCATTCACAAAGACAGATAGTGGATGATACGGTGAAGGATATGTTAAAACAGAAGGTTATTGAACCTTCTACCTCTCCTTGGAGTAGTCCCATATTTTTGGTTCCAAAGAAGGATGGAACATATAGACCTGTTATTGACTATAGGAGAGTAAATCAGCAGACAGTCCCTGATAAATACCCCATGCCTCATTTGAATGACCTGTTGCAGGCTATAGGTGAGGGAAATAAGGTGTTTTCTACCTTGGATTTGCTATCAGGATATTGGCAGGTGCCAGTTCACGAGCGGTCTCGTGACATCACAGCTTTTTCCACTCATCAGGGTCATTATCAGTTTCGCAGGATGCCATTTGGGCTCTGCAATGCCCCTACGACTTTCCAAAGACTAGTGAACAATGTATTGGCGGGGTTAATTGGGAAAGATGCATTAGTATACCTAGATGACATAATTATTTTCTCAAAGTATGTGCCTACGCACTTGGAGAAATTAAGAAAGGTATTGGAACGTTTAGCATCAGCGGGTTTGAAGCTAAAACTTAGTAAGTGTGAATTCTTGAAACAAAAGATTAAGTATTTGGGGCATGAAGTAGACGAGTCAGGTATACATGTGAATCAGGATAAGATAAAGGCTATCTTAAAGTTTCCAACACCGACCAAGGCAGATCATGTACGATCTTTTCTGGGACTAGCGGGTTACTACAGGAGTTTTGTGTATCAGTTTTCTAGCAAGGCAGCACCTTTGATTAAACTGTTGAAGCAGACAAATAAGTTTGAATGGGGTCAACCACAAGAAGAGGCATTTAGTATATTAAAGGAGGCTCTGACGCAACCACCTGTTTTGGCTTTCCCAGATTTCAAGAAACCGTTTATTTTACATATAGATGCATCGGGGGTTGGACTTGGGGCAGTATTGGCACAAGAAGACGAGGGGGGAAAGTTAAAACCCATTGGCTACGCAAGTAAGGCGTTAAATGATACAGAGAAGAAATATAGTGTTACACATCAGGAGGCATATGCCATAGTGTGGGCCTTGAAGCATTTTCGTCCTATTATTTTTGGTTACTCTATTACAGTTTGTACTGATCATCGCCCATGTCTCGAGTTGTTCAAGGGGAAGAATATGACCGGGAAGTTAGCACGATGGCACTTGACTATTCTGGAGTTCAACCCTACTTTCAATTTTGTACCTGGTAAGATTAATGTAGTTGCAGATGCATTAAGTCGACAGACTGTGAACTCTGTAACCACATTGAGTACAATATCCCCACAGAAGTTAAAGACAAAGCAAAGGGAAGATCCTATGTGGAAAAGGGTAATTTATGGTCTAGAGTCAGGGGAAGAGGTAGAAGTTCCAGGTCTACCGCTAAGAACAACAGAGTTTATCCTGAGGGATAATGTTCTTCATAAGGTAACTGTAGTTGAAGGGAAAGAAACATACAGAATAGTAGTGCCAGGGTCTCTGATAGAAACAGTATTAAGGCTTCTTCATGATGCACCGCAAGCAGGTCATAAAGGAAGGGACGCTTGTCTAGAAGAAGCTAGGTCGAGGTATTTCTGGTTGAAAATGCGTAAGGACATAGAAAACCATATAAAGAAATGTGTATCGTGTGCGAGGAACAAGGGAACTACGGGACCACCCGCTCCTCTGCAAACATTTCCAAGTCCTGCTAAACCTTGGGATGTGGTAGCCATAGATGTGTTACAGCTACCTACAAGTTATCAGGGATCAAAGTATCTGTTGACTTGTGTGGATCACTTCAGTAGGTTTGTTGTGTTAGCTCCTCTACAAGATAAATCAGCTCAGTCCATTGCACATGCATTAGTAAACTCATTGTTTTGTACATACACTATACCCCGTGTGCTGTTGTCAGACAATGGGACAGAATTTAGAAATAGTGTCCTAGAAGAAATCTGCAAGCTCTACAATATTAAGCAGGTGTTCACGGTTGCATACCATCCTCAAAGTAATGGTATGGTGGAGAGAGTAAATAGGAAGATTTTGGAGGTACTTAGACATCTGGCAGGCTCAATTCAAGCAGGCTGGGAAGATTGGTTATGCCAGGTAACCGCCTGTATAAATAGTTCCATACATTCCTCACTGGGAAAGACACCACATTATATTATATATGGTGAGGATAAGGTCCTACCATATGATATATTGGTTGGAAGACCAGGCCCAGTGTATAATGTAGACGACTATGTGAGTGTCCAGGGACACGCTTTTGCAACCATTCACCATGAAGTAAGAAAGCATATGGAAGCCTCACGGGCAGAACATATTGCAAGGCAACATAAGTTTGCAAAGAAGGTAGAAATTGAGGAAGGAGATGTTGTGATGGTGAAGACTCCAGAGAGACAGAGCAAACTATCTCCGAAATTCAAGAGTCCCTACATTGTAAAAAGGGTATTGGGAAATAAATTAATAGTTCAGGATAATATAACAGACGCGGATCTACAGGTACACGTGGATAGAATAAAGAAGGTTCCAAAGGAAACGGTCCAAGTGGGAAAGGAAACAGAGTCTGAACCTGAGCAAAGAATGCATTTGAGATCAGGGAAATATCTGGCAAAAATAATCTAATGTTGATTTTGTTCGCAGACCATCATGAGGACATGGGGAGTGTTCTGCGTGATGTTGGTGGCGGCGTTTGTGAGTTCCAAAGGTTCGACTGACCAAATAAAACCGGGTGCCTTAGTGGGTACTGATGGGAGACTTGAGGTGGTCACGGACGTAATAACAGTAAGACTCAATCTTGGAACTCTGTTGGACCTAAAGACAAGGGTTGATGATTTCCAGCTGAAGTTTCATAACGCCATAGAAATGTCGTCTGCTAAATTAGGTAAATTGATGAACTCGAGTTACCCTCTGGAACGTCAAATAAAGGTACAGTTGGAAGACAGATATTTTCAAATAAAGAATATGATGAAATACTCGGAACAGAATTTACCCAACTTCTCAAGTGAGGTTAGAAAATTAGCTCATAATCAGATTACCAATAGCAGGGCTAAAAGAGGATTATTTGACATTGGAGGGGTAATTGCTAAAACTCTATTTGGAACAGCTACTAGTGACGATGTCGAAGATCTAGGACGCAGACTAGAGATTTTAAACAAGGTGATTGTAGAACAAAATAGGGTCATAGATAGTACGTTTTCCTTGGCAGCTAATGTGGCAGAAGAAGTAAATGGAGTTATTGAAAAGACTAATGAGGTAATTAAGGAATTAGACAGGTTAGCTAAACATTTGGATTTTACAATGTTTGTGTTAAACCTAGATCAATATTTAAGTATTGTGGAAAATTACATAAATGGACTGAATGCTCAAACCAGAAAACTACTCCATAACCTAAGGAATGCAGCGCTAGGTAAGGCCGACGCTGACCTTCTGTCAGTAGTTGATCTGCAAAGGGTGGTTGATGTGGCTAGAATTAAGCATGGTTTGAATCCTTTCTTTGAAGGTGAATCCGTATCTTACTACTATCCACTTTTGGAATCATGCTTAACGACTAAAACTATTCTTATTCACATTCCCACAAAACATCAGGTTCATTTTAACATATGGTCAGTGAAGCCATTTCCCATGAGGTTAGGGGCGGAGATCATGATGTTAAATGTGGATTATGATTATATTATTGCATCTCAGGATCGCACACTGGTGGTTGCAGTTACCAAGGAACAGCTAGAAGATTGTCATACAGCATATTACCATTTGAAGGTGTGCCCAGCTCTAAATTTTATTTTTACAGGACCCGAGGAATCCCAGTGTGAACTGTCATTAATTCAGGCTGATGCTTCAAGCTCCATTAAACATTGTGAGTACCTGAGACCAAAAAGGAAGTCAGATGTTTATGTAACGTATTTTCAGGGCATTGCATATTATACTTTCACTAAGCCAGCAAGAGCAACTATTATTTGTGAAGATGGCCCTTCAGGAGCAAAACATGTGTCTGAGGTGGGTACGTTTGTAGTTCCACCTGCGTGTTCATTTTTAAGCAATACTAAAACAGTTCTGGCCACGAAGCATCATCTTGGATTGGTCCTAAACAAATCTGTGGAATTTGTGAAAGTCCATCCTCCTCTCCCAGCAAACTTTTCTACTGTTAATATGGATTCTGAGAAAATAAGATTGATGGAATTGTTAAACATGTCTGATGTTCATCCTGTAATTGAATCTGCTCTACCTTTCCATCTGCAACGGGTAGCTGTGTACCCTTGGTCCGGAGTGACTAGTTTATTAATCATATTATATTTCATGTTCTCTTGTTACCTGTTCAGGAGTTTAAGGGTTTTGAATGGTGAGATTAAAAAGAAGAAAACCAGAAGATCAAGGAATATAGAGGTCCACCATACACAACCTAGGGAAGATGAATTGTAAGGATAATTTTAAGGACACCTCAACAACTAGGTAGTACACTACACGGTTAGTTGTAGGGATTTAGAATTAAGGAATTGTATGAATGTGTATTACACTTTATTATCCATGTATAATTACTTAATTTAAGGAAGTATTATTAATTACCCATTGTATCATTCACGAGCTCAACGATTTATTTTTCTTTTATGTTAATTCATCCAGTGTATATATTTCATCTTGTATATATTGTATATATATGTTACCATGTCAAGAGTCAATCTAATAATCAGGAAGGCTAAGCATTGTTTAAGTAAATTTAATATTATTGTGAACTGCAGGGACGCAGTTGTTTTAGCGTGGCCGAGCAATGTATCCGTGGCTGATCACGTTCGCGATACATGATACACCTATGGTGTTGGAACATTCCGTTAAGCCAAAGCAGTTCAAGCTAGTTTCATTAGACACAACATCCTTTGAAAAGTGCTGAGTTGCAGCGTGGGGGAATCTTCCATGCTGAGCTACTGATTGCTAGATTCACTCTGTAATTATCTATATGTTAATCTCTATACTATAATCAACTCCATATTGTCATCTCGTATGTAGAGAAAGGGACAATATATATTTACTCACTTTATTCTTATATAAACTCATATCTAACTTATCCATATTTCATATGTAAGCTTAGCATTGTAAATAGCATCATCGCAACCTGTCATCTGAGCAAGGGTGTGGCAGTGTATACCACGAGCGGGTACTACCAGAGAGAGAAGGCGCATTACAAGCCCTGCCCTGAAGACAACAGGTTCACTCCTACCTTATATTAGAGAGACACGAGATGTCTGTATAACCTGTAACTATATCTAATATACTCAGTAAATAGAGACAAGTCCATGAGTTTACTCTAACCCTTGAGTAACTAACTTAGTTCCCCAGGAAGACTAGAGTGGTAGTTCAGAGCAACGGTAAGTTGGCTTGAAACCAGAGGTCTACATCGGCGTAGTAAGTAATACTAGCCCGAGAGTAAGTGAGAGTTCCAGCAGGTGTTTCCGAGAGAAGCTGTTGCTGAGCTTGGACGACCCCACGAGTACAAGGTGGGTGTGTGGGTGTCATTACAGTGCCTAGACTGTAAATATCAACAGTCATTCAATAGGTGTTGGTTGTCATTTCAGTTCTTGGATTGTAAATATCAACATTCATTCATTGTTTGGTTGGTGTGTGGGTGTCATTACATAGCTTGGACTGTTAATATCAACTGTAATTCATAAGGTTTGTGGGTGCCATTACAGTGCTTTGTCTGTGAATATCAACATTCATTCATGGGCTGATTGGCGTGTGTGTCATTTCAGTGCTTGGACAGTAAATATCAACAGTCATTTATGAGGTGGTGGGTCTGTATGTGTTATTACACTGCATGGAACGTAAATATCAACAGTTATTCATGGGATGGTGGACTGTAAATATCAAGCATCATTAATGGGATGGTGGGTGTCATTACAGTGCTTTGACTGTATTTATCAACAGTCATTCATGGGGTGGTGGGTGTGAAGGAGTCATTACAGTGCTTGGACAACAAATATCAATAGTCATTCATAGGGTGGTGGGTGTGAGGGTGTCATTACAATGCTTGAACTGTAAATATCAACAGTCATTCATTGAGTGGTGGGTTGTGGGTGTCATTACAGTGCTTGGACTGTAAATATCAACAGTCATTCATGGAGTGGTCAGTGTGTGGATGTCATTACTTTGCTTGGACTGTAAATATCAACTGTTTTTCATGGGGTGGTGGGTGTGTGTGTGTCATTACAGTGCTTAGACTGTTAATATATATATATGGTCATTCATTGGGTGGTGGGAGTGTAGGTGTCATTACAGTGCTTGAACTGTATATATCAACCATCATTCATGGGGTTGTGGGTGTCATTACAGTGCTTTGACTATAAATATCAACAGTCATTCATGAAGTGGTGAGTATCATTACAGTGCTTGGACTGTATATATCAACAGTCATTCATGGGGTGGTGGGTGTATGGGTGTCATTACAGTGCTTGGACTGTAACTATCAACAGTCATTTATGGGTTGGTGGGTGTGTGGGTATCATTACAATGCTTGGACTGTTAATATCAACAGTCATTGATGAGGTTGTGTGTGTGTGGGTGTCATTAGAGTGCTTGAACTGTAAATATCAACAGTCATTCATGGGGTGGTGGCTGTGAGTGTGGTATTACAGTGCTTGGACTGTAAATGTCAACAGTCAGTCATTGGATAGTAGGTGTGTAGGTGTCATTACAGTGCTTGGACTGTAAATATGAACAGTCATTCATTGGGTGGTGGGTGTGTGGGTGTCATTACAGTGCTTGGATTGTTAACATCAACAGTCATTCATGGGGTGGTAGGTGTGTGGGAGTCATTACAGTGCTTGAACTGTAAATTTTAACAGTCATTCATGGAGTGGTGGGTTGTAAGTGTCATTACAGTGCTTGGACTGTAAATATCAACAGTCATTGATAAGGTGGTGGGTGTGTGGGTGTTATTACAGAGCTTGGACTGTATATATCAATAGTCATTCATGGGGTGGTGGGTGTGAGAGGGTAATTACATTGCTTGGACTGTAAATATCAACAGTCATTCATAGGATTGTGGGTGTGTGTGTGTTATTACAGTGCTTGGACTGTAAGTATCAACAGTCATTCATGGGGTGATGGGAGTGTTGGTGTCATTACAGTGCTAGGACTGTAAATATCAACAGTCATTCATGCGGTGGTGGGTGTGTGGGTGTCATTACGGTGCCTAGACTGTAAATATCAACAGTTATTCATGGGGTGGTGGGTGTCATTACAGTGCTAGGATTGTAAATATCAACAGTCATTCATGGGTTGGTGTGTGTGTGTTATTACAGTGCTTGGAGTGTAAATAACAACAGTCATTCATTGGGTGGTGGATGTGTGGGTGTCATTACAGTGCTTGGACTGTAAATATTAACAATCATTTATGGGGTGGTGGATGTGTGGGTGTCATTACAATGCTTGGACTGTAAATATCAACAGTCATTAATGGGGTAGTGGATGTGTGGATGTTATTACAGTGCTTGGACTGTAAATATCAACAGTCATTCATGGGGTGGTGTGTTTGAGGGTGTCATTACCTTGCTTGGACTGTAAATATCAACAGTCATTAATGGGGGGGTGGATCTGTGTGTGTTATTACAGTGCTTTGACTGTAAATATCAACAGTCATTCATTATTTTGGTTGATGTGTGGGTGTCATTACAGTGCTTGGACAGCAAATATTAACAGTCATTCATGGAGTGGTGGGTGTGTGGGTGTCATTACATTGCTTGGACTGTAAATATCAACAGTCATTCATGGGGTGGTGGGTGTCATTACAGTGGTAGGATTGTAAATATCAACAGTCATTCATGGGTTGGTGTGTGTGTGTATTATTACATTGCTTGGACTGTAAATATCAACAGTCATTTATTGGGTGGTGGATGTGTGGGTGTCATTAGAGTGCTTGGACTGTAAATATTAAAAATCATTTATGGGGTGGTGGATGTGTGGGTGTCATTACAATGCTTGGACTGTAAATATCGACAGTCATTAATGGGGTAGTGCATGTGTGGATGTTATTTCAGTGCTTGGACTGTAAATATCAACAGTCATTCATGGGGTGGTGTGTGTGAGGGTGTCATTACCTTGCTTGGACTGTAAATATCAACAGTCATTAATGGGTGGGTGGGTCTGTGTGTGTTATTACAGTGCTTTGACTGTAAATATCAACAGTCATTCATTATTTTGGTGGATGTGTGGGTGTCATTACAGTGCTTGGACAGCAAATATTAACAGTCATTCATGGAGTGGTGGGTGTGTGGGTGTCATTACATTGCTTGGACTGTAAATAACAACAGTCAGTCATGAAGTGGTGGGTGTGTGTGTGTCATTACAGTGCTTGGACTGTAAGTATCAACAGTCATTCATGGGGTGGTGGGAGTGTTGGTGTCATTACAGTGCTGGGACTGTAAATATCATCAGTCAATAATAGGGTGGTGGGTGTCAGTACAGTGCTTGGATTGTAAATATCAACAGTCATTAATGGGTTGGTGTGTGTGTAGGTGTCATTGCAGTGCTTGGACTGTAAATATCAACCGTCATTTATGGGGTGGTGGGTGTCATTACCGTGCTTTGACTGTAAATATCAACAATCATTCATGGGTTGGTGGGTGTGTGTGTCATTACAGTGCTTGGACTGTATATATCAACAGTTATTCATGGGTTGGCGAGTGTGTGTGTGTTATTACAGTGCTTGGACCATAAATATCAACAGTCATTCATTGAGTGGTGGACTGTAAATATCAACCATCATTAATGGGGTGGTTGGTGTCATTACAGTACTTTGACTGTAAATATCAACACTCATTTATGGGGTGATGGATGTGTGGGTGTCATTACAGTGCTTGGACTGCATATATCAAGAGTCATTAATAGGGATGTGGATGTGTGGGTGTCATTACAGTGCTTGGACTGTAAATATTAACAGAATTTTATGGGGTGGTGGGTTTGTGTGTCATTACAATGCTTGGACTGTAAATATCAATTGTCATCCATAGGGTGGTGGGCGTGAGGGTGTCATTACAATGCTTGGACTGTAAATATCAACAGTCATTCATTGGGTGGTGGGTGTCATTACAGTGATTGGACTGTAAATATCAACAGTCATTCATTGGGTGGTGTGTGTATGGGTGTCATTACAGTGCTTGGACTGTAAACATCAACAGTCATTCATGGGATGATGGTTGTGTGGGTGTCATTACAATGCTTGGACTATAAATATCAACAGTCATTCATGGGGTTGTGGATTGTGGGTGTCATTACAGTGCTTGGACTGTAAATATCAACAGTCATTAATGAAGCTGTCAGTGTGTGGATGTCATTATAGTGCTTGGACTGTAAATATCAACAGTCTTTCATTGGGTGGTGGGTGTGTTGGTGTCATTACAGTGCTTGGACTGTAAATTTTAACAATCATTTATGGGGTGGTGGGTGTCATTACAGTGCTTTGACTGTAAATATCAACAGTCATTCATAAAGTGGTGAGTGTCATTACAGTGCTTGGACTGTATATATCAACAGTCATTCATGGGGTGGTGGGTGTATGGGTGTCATTACAGTACTTGGACTGTAACTATCAACAGTCATTCATGGGGTGGTGGGTGTGTGGGTATCATTATAATGCTTGGACTGTAAAAATCAACAGTCATTAATGGGGTGGTGGTTGTGTCGGTTTCATTACATGGCTTGGACTGTATATATCAACAGTTATTCATGGGGTGGTGGGTGTGAGGGTGTCATTACAGTGCTTGGACTACAAATATCAATTGTCATTCGTGGGGTTGTGGGTGTGAGGATATCATTACATTGCTTAGACTGTATATATCAACAGTCATTCATGGGATGGTAAGTGTGTGGGTGTCATTACAGCGCTTGGACTGTTAATATCAACAGACATTCATGGGGTGTTGGGTGTGTTGGTGTCAATATATTGCTTGGATTGCAAATATCAACAGTCATTCATGGAGTGGAATGTGTGTGGGTGTCATTACAGTGCTTGGATTATAAATATCAACAGTCATTCATGGGTCGGTGGGTGAGTGGGTGTTATTACAGTGCTTGGAATGTACATATCAACAGTCATTCAAAGGGTGGTGGGTGTGTGGGTGTCATTACAGTGCTTGGACTGTAAATATCAACAGTCGTTCATGGTATGGTAAGTGTGTTGGTGTCATTACAGTGCTTGGACTGTTAATATGAACAGATATTCATGAAGTGGTGGGTGTGTGGGTGTCATGACATTGCTTGGACTATAAATATCAATGGTCATTGATGGGGTGGTGGATGTGTGGGTGTCATTACAATGCTAGGACTGTAAATATCAACAGTCATTCATGGAGCGGATAGTGTGTGAGTGTCATTACAGTGCTTGGACTGTAAATAAAAACAGTCATTCATGGGGTGGTTGGTGTGTGGGTCTCATTACAGTGCATGGAATGTAAATATCGACAGTCATTAATGGGTTGGTGGGTGTGTGGGTGACATTACAGTGCTTGGATTGTAAATATCACCAGTCATTCATAGGTTGGTGGGAGTGTGTGTTATTACAGTGCTTGGGCTGTAAATATCAACAGTCATTAATGTGGTGGTGGGTGTTTTTGTGTCATGACAGTGCTTGGACTGTTAATATATATCAACAGTCATTAATGGGGTGGTGTTTATGTAGGTGTCATTACCGTGCTTGGGCTCTAAATATTACCAGTCATTCATGGGGTGGTGGGTGTCATTACAGTGTTTTGACTGTAAATATCAACAGTCATTCATGGGGTGGTGAGTGTCATTGCAGTGCTTGGACTGTATATATTAATAGTCATTCATGGGGTGGTGGGTATGTGGGTGTCATTACATTGCTTGGACTGTAACTATCAACAGTCATTCATGGGGTGGTGGGTGTGTTGGTGTTATTACAGTGTTTGGACAGTAAATATTAACAGTCATTCATGGGGTGGTGGGTGAGACGGTGATATTACAGTGCTTGGACTGTAAATATTAACAGTCAGTGATAGAGTGGTTGGTGTGTGGGTGTCATTACAGTGCTTGGACTGTAAGTATCAACAGTCATTCATGGGGTGGTGGGAGTGTTGGTGTCATTACAATGCTAGGACTGCAAATATCAACAGTCATTCATGGGGTGGTAGGTGTGTGGGTGTCATTACAGTGACTAGACTGTAAATATCAGCAGTAATTCATGGGGTAGTGGGTGTCATTACAGTGCTTGGATTGTAAATATTAACAGTCATTTATTGGGTGGTGGGTGGGTGTGTGTTATTACAGTGCTTGGACTGTAAATATCAACAGTCATTCATGGGGAGGTGGGTGTGTGTGTGTTATTACAGAGCTTGGACCGTAAATATCAAGAGTCATTCATGGGGTGGTGGACTGTAAATATCAACCATCATTAATGGAGTTGTGGGTGTCATTACAGAGCTTTGACTGTAAATATCAACAGTCATTCATGGGGTGGTGGATGTGTGGGTGTCAATACAGTGCTTAGACTGCAAATATATAGACATTCATGAGATGGTGGGTGTTGTTACAGAACTTGGACTGTAAATATCAACAGTCATTCATGGGGTGGTGGATGTGTGGATGTCATTACATTGCTTGGAATGTAAATATTAATAGACATTTATGGGGTGGTGGGTGTGTGGGTGTCATTACATGGCTTGGACTGTATATATCAACAGTTATTCATGGGGTGGTGGATGTGAGGGTGTCATTACAGTTCTTGGACTACAAATATCAATTGCCATTCATGGGGTTGTGGGTGTGAGGATATCATTACAGTGCTTAGACTGTATATATCAACAGTCATTCATGGGATGGTAAGTGTGTGGGTGTCATTACAGTGCTTGGACTGTTAATATCAACAGACATTCATGAAGTGGTGGGTGTATGGGTGTCATTACAGTGCTTGGACTACAAATATCAATAGTCATTCGTAGGGTTGTGGGTGTGAGGATATCATTACAGTGCTTGGACTGTAAATATCAATTGTCATTCATGAGGTGTGTTGGTGACATTACAGTGCTTTTACTATAAATATCAAGTCATTCATGGGTTGGTGGGTGAGTGTTTCATTACAGTGCTTGGACTGTAAATGTCAACAGTCATTCATGGGGTGGTGGGTTTTTGTGTCATTACAGTGCTTGGACTGTAATATATATCAACAGTCATTCATAGGGTGGTGGGTGTGTAGGTGTTATTACAGTGCTTGGACTGTAACTATCAAAAGTCATTAATGGGGTGGTGGGTGTGTAAGTGTTATTACATTGTTTGGACTGTAAATATCAACAGTCATTCATGGGGTGGTGAATCTGTGGGTGTCAATACAGTGCTTGGACAGCAAATATTAACAGTCATTTATGAGGTTGTGTGTGTGCGGGTGTCATTACAGTGATTGGACTGTAAATATCAACAGTCATTCATAGAGTATTGGGTGTGTGAGTGTCATTTCAGTGATTGGACTGTAAATATCAACAGTCATTCTTGGGGTGGGGGGTTTATGGGTGTCATTACTGTGATTGGACTGTTAATATCAACAGTCATTCATGAGGAGGTGGGTGTGTGGGTGTCTTTACAATGCTTGGACTGTAAATATTAACAGTCATTCATTAAGTGGTGGGTGTGTGGGAGTCATTACAATGCTTCGACTATAAATATCAATAGTCATTAATGGGGTGTTGGGTGTGTGGGTTTCATTACAGTGCTTGGACTGTAAATATTAACAGTCATTCATGAGGTGGATGGTGTGTGAGTGTCATTACATTGTTTGGACTGTAAATATCTATAGTCATTCATGGGGTGGTTGGTGTGTAGGTCTCATTACAGTGCTTGGAATGTAAATATCAACAATCATTCATGGGGTGGATGGTGTATGAGTGTCATTACAGTGCTTAGACTGTAAACATCACCAGTTATTCATGAGGTGGTCAGTGTGTGGGTGTCAATACAGTGCTTAGATTGTAAATATCAACAGTTATTCATGGGGTTGTCAGTGTGTGGGTATTAATACAGTGCTCGAACTGTAAATATCAACTGTCATTCATGGTGTGTATTGGTGCTATTACAGAGCTTGGACTCTAAATATCAACAGTCATTCTTAGGTTGGAGTGTGTGTGTGTCATTACAGTGCCTGGACTGTAAATATCAACAATCATTCCTGAAGTGGTGGGTGTGTAGGTGTAATTACAGATCTTGGACCGTAAATATCAAGTCATTAATAGGGTATTGGATGTATGCGTGTCAGTACTGTGCTTGGACTGTTAATATCAACAGTCATTCATGGGGTGGTGGGTGTGTGGGTGTCATGACATTGCTTGGACTGTTAATATCAACAGTCATTTATAGGGTGGTGGGTGTGTGAGTTTCATTACTGTGCTAGGACTGTAAATATCAAAAGTTATTCATGGCTTGATTGGTGTGTGGGTGTCATTACAGCGCTTTAACTGTAAGTATCAACAGTCATTTATGGGGTGGTGGGTGTGTGGGTGTCATGACATTGCTTGGACTGTAAATATCAACAGACATTCATGGGGTAGTGGATGTATGCGAGTCAGTACTGTGCTTGGACTGTAAATATCAAGCCATTCATGGGGTGGTGTGTGTGTGGATGTCACTACAGTGCTTGGACAGTAAATATCAACAGTCATTCAAAGGGAGGTGGGTGTGTGGGTGTCATTACCGAGCTTGGACTGTAAATATCAACAGTCATTCATTGGATGGTAAGTGTGTGGGTGTCATTACAGTGCTTGGACTGTTAATATCAACAGACATTAATGGGGTGGTGGGTGTGTGGGTGTCAATACAGTGCTTGGATTGTAAATATCAACGGTCAATTATGAAATGGGAGATGTGTAAGTGTCATTACAGTGCTTGGATTATAAATACCAACAGTCATTCATGGGGTAGTGGGTGAGTGGGTGTCATTACAGTGCTTGGACTGTATATATCAACTGTCATTCATGGTGTGTGTGGGTGCTATTACAGAGTTTAAAGTGTAAATATCAACAGTCATTCATAGGTTGGTGGGAGCGTGTGTCATTACAGTGCTTGGACTGAAAATATCAAGTTATTAATAAGGTGGTGGGTGTCATTACAGTGCTTACACTGTAAATATCAACAGTCATTCATAGGGTGGTGGGTGTGTGTGTGTCATTACAGTGCTTGGACTGTAAATATCAACAGTAATTCATGAGGTGGTGGGTGTGTGGGTGATATTACAGTGTTTAGACTGTATATTAACCATCATTCATAGAATTGTGGTTGCGTGGGTGTCATTACAATGCTTGGACTGTAAATATAAACAGTCATTCATGGGGTGGTTGGTTGTTGGTGTCATTACAGTGCTTGAATTGTAAATATCAACAGTCATTCATTGGGTGGTAGGTGTGTGAGTGTCATTACAGTGCTTGGACTGTAAATATCAACTGTCATTCATGGGGTGTTTTGGTGAAATTACAGTGCTTGTACTGTAAATATCAACAGTCATTCATGGGTTGGTGGGTGTGTGTGTCATTACAGTGCTTGGACTGTAAATATTAACAGTCATTCATGGGGTGGTGGGTGTTTGTGTGTCATTACAGTGCTTGGACTGTTAATATATATCAACAGTTATTCATTGGGTGGTGGGTGTGTGGGTTTCATTACAGTGCTAGGACTGTAAATATCAAAAGTTATTCATGTCTTGATTGGTGTGTGGGTGTCATTACAGCGATTTAACTGTAAGTATCAACAGTCAATCATGGGGTGGTTGGTGTGGGTGTCATGACATTGCTTGGACTGTAAATATCAACAGTCATTCATGGGGTAGTGGATGTATGCGAGTTAGTACTGTGCTTGGACTGTAAATATCAAGCCATTAAGGGGTGGTGGGTGTGTGGATGTCATTACAGTGCTTGTACAGTAAATATGAATAGTCATTCATGGAGTGGTGGGTATTTAGTTGTCATTACAGTGCTTGGACTGTAAATATCAACAGTCATTCATGGGGTGGTGGGTGTGTGGGTATCATTACAGTGTTTGGACTGTAAACATCAACCATCTTTTATGGGGTAGTGGGTGTTTGGGTATCATTATAGTTCATGGACTGTAAATATCAACAGTCATTTATGGGATGATGGGTGTGTGTGTCATTATAGCGCTTGACCTTTAAAATATCAACAGTCATTCATAAGATGGTGATTGTTATTACAGTGCTTGGACTGTAAATATCAACAGACATTCATGGGGTGGTGGGTGTGTGGGTGTCAATACAGTGCTTGGATTGTAAATATCAACAGTCATTCATGGAGTGATAGGTGTGTGGGTGTCATTACAGTGCTTGGATTATAAATATCAACAGTCATTCATGGGGTGGTGGGTGAGTGGGTGTCATTACAGTGCTTGGACTGTATATATCAACTGTCATTTATGGTGTGTGTGGGTGCTATTACAGAGTTTAAAGTATAAATATCAACAGTCATTCATCGGTTGGTGGGAGTGTGTGTCATTACAGTGCTTGGACTGAAAATATCAACAGTCATTTAAAAGGGTAGTTGGTGTGTAGGTGTAATTACAGTGCTTGGACTGTAAATATCAAGTCATTCATGGGGTGGTGGGTATCATTACAGTGCTTTGAGTGTAAATATCAACAGTCATTCATGGGGTGATGGATGTGTGGGTGTCATTACAGTGCTTGGACTGTAAATATCAACAGTCATAATGGGGTGGTGGGTGTCATTACAGTGCTTAGACTGTAAATATTAACAGTCATTCATAGGGTGGTGGGTGTGTGAGTGTGTCATTACAGTGCTTGGACTGTAAATATCAACAGTCATTCATGAGTTGGTGGGTGTTTGGGTGATATTACAGTGTTTGGACTTTAAATATTAACCATCATTCCTGGGGTTGTGGTTGTGTGGGTGTCATTACAGTGCTTGGACTGTAAATATCAACAGTCATTCATGGGTTGGTTGGTGTGTGGGTGTCATTACATTGCTTGGACTGTAAATAAAAACAGTCATTCATGGGGTGGTTGGTTGTTGGTGTAATTACAGTGCTTGAATTGTAAATATCAACAGTCATTCATTAGGTGGTAGGTGGGTGGGTATCATTACAGTGCTTGTACTGTAAATATCAACTGTCATTCATGGGGTGTGTCAGTGACATTACATTGCTTGTACACTAAATATCAACAGTCATTCATGGGCTTGTGGGTGTGTGTGTCATTACACTGCTTGGACTGTATATATCAACTGTCATTCATGGGGTGTGTCGGTAAAATTACAGTACTTGTACTGTAAATATCAACAGCTATTCATGGGTTGTTGGGTGTGTGTGTCATTACTGTGCTTGGACTGTAAATATCAAATGTCATTTATGGGGTGTGTCGGGTGAAATTACAGTGCTAGTACTGTAAATATCAACAGTCATTAATGGGTTGTTGGGTGTGTGTATCATTACAGTGCTTGGATTGTAAATATCAACAGTCATTCATGGGGTGGTGGGTGTTTGTGTGTCATTACAGTGCTTGGACTGTTAATATATATCAACAGTCATTCATGGGGTGGTGGGTGTGTAGGTGTCATTACAGTGCTTAAGCTGTAAATATCAACTGTCATTTATTAGGTGGTGGGTGTCATTACAGGACTTAGACTGTAAATATCAACAGTCATTCATGGGGTGGTGAGTGTCATTACAGTGCTCGGACTGTAAATATCAACAATCATTCATGGGGTGGTGGGTGTGTGGGTGTCAATGCATTGCTTGGACTGTAACTATTAACAGTCATTCATGGGGTGGTGGGTGTGTGGGTGTCATTACAGTGTTTGGACTGTTAATATTAACAGTCTTTCATGAGGTGGTGGGTGTGTGGGTGATATTACAGTATTTGGAGTGAAAATATTAACAGTCAGTCATGGGGTGGTGGGTGTGTGGGTGATATTACAGTGTTTGGACTGTAAATATCAACAGTCATTCATGGGGTGGTATGTGTTTGTGTGTCATTACAGTGCTTAGACTGTTAATATATATCAACAGTCATTCATGGGGTGGTTGGTGTGTGGGTGTTATTACAGTGTTTGGACTGTAAATATTAACAGTCATTCATGGGGTGGTGGGTGTGTGGGTGATATTACAGTGTTTGGACTGTAAGTATCAACAGTCATTCAAGGGGTGGTTGGAGTGTTGGTGTCATTACAGCGCTAGGACTGTAAATATCAATAGTGTTACGACAGGAGTGGGGAGAGATTAGAAATTTTGAGACTGATCAAAATTCTGACCACTTGCAACATCAAAAGTCTCTCCAAACCTGTGCGTACCAGGTTCTAAAATGAATTCTTAAATTATATTACCACAACTGGGCAAGAAAACTCTGTATTCCTCAAATTAAAATATATTATAAAAAGAACAAGCACAAATAAGAATGAAAAATAACAGGATATTTTCACACAAAACGCTAGAGTTCTCACGAAAACTCAACTGGACCACAATCAAAATAACATACAAAAATATCAATCAAAGATGGTATGAATAATTAAAATAATACAGAACCCAAGTGAAACTTAATAAAATTGAAGTGTATAATCCCTGAATCACCCAACAACAACAACCATTACCCTAGGCCAGGCTAAACAACCGGCTACACAATAATAATAGAAACTATCATAAGAAATAATATAAAATCACAACAATACACAATAACAATGGTAATCCTACAATAAATTGATCAGTGCACTGGACGAATGACAAAGAATATGAATTATTAAGAATGATTACAATAAACAAAATACTTAGACTGAGTGGTGAGATATCTCCATCAAGAATCACAAACACGGAGCTTAAGTATAATAACGTCAGAACGTCTGCCTCCTCCTGCGTCCACCTGAAGTCACTATCTGCCGGCTCTCACTCTGCTGGTGAGACCAGCTGAATACCCTAGTGCACTAGTCTGTCACCAGGTGCGATATGAGTCAGATTCGAACTGGGAATAGACTCGATACCCCGAAATACAATACATATAAAAGAAAATTTAACAAATAATATCGGAATTCGTAACACGCCCTCACCCAAGAAAGAATTTTTCACAGGAAAATTCGTTCTTACGTTAAAAGGAATACAAGGATTCAAAGAGAAAGAAAAAAAGATTACAATACAATTACAAAGAGGAAAAAAAAAAATTACAATACAAAAACTAAATGGTTCACTTGGCCTAACTGCGTGACAAGCAGTCGGCAATAACGTTCTCAACCCCTTTAATGTGATGCACCTGGAGGTGGTACTGCTGCATGAACAAACTCCAGCGGTTCAGACGCTGGTTCTTGGCCCCCAGGCCATTTAGATATTTAAGGGGATGGTGGTCCGTATACACTTTAATTATAGGGCCAAAGGCCGGCACATAGACAGCAAAGTGTTGCAGAGCGAGGATCAGGGCAAGTAGTTCCTTCTCGATCACTGAGTAATTCCTCTGGGAAGGGGAAAATTTCTTACTAAAATATGAGACAGGATGCTCCACTCCCTGATCGTCGTCCTGCATTAACACTCCTCCCGCGCCCACATTGCTAGCGTCCACAGCAAGGGAAAAGGGGCGGTTAAAGTTAGGGGCAAGCATCACTGGGTAGTTACTGAGAATGTCCTTAGCACTTTCAAAGCTATCCTCACACTTATTGGTCCAGTGGAACTTGACATCTTTCCTCAATAATTCAGTGAGAGGGGTCACAACAGTAGCAAAGTTTTTCAGGAACCGTCTATAGTAGCCAACACATCCCAAGAATCGGCGGAGTTCTCGCCGGTTCCGAGGCCTTACAAACTCTTTAATTGCCTGCACCTTCGAGTCAGGCGGGCATACAATGCCACGCCCTACCACATAACCCAGATACTGAACCTGTGCACAGACAAAGTCACACTTCTTAACGTTAGCTACCAGTCGTGCATCAGAGAGTCGGGTTAGTAATTGCCGTAGTTCCTCAAGGTGACTTTCCCAGGTATCCGAGAACACAACCACGTCATCAATATAAACTACACAGTTCTTCAACCCATTGACCACTTTGTTCATTAAGCGCTGGAACGTGGCTGGAGCATTTTTCATCCCGTACGGCATTACGTTGCACTGGAAGGTTTGCCCATCGGCCACAAAGCACGACACTTGTTTGGCCCTGTCCGTCAGGGGAACTTGCCAAAAACCCTGCTTCAGGTCGACCTTAGATATAAACTTGGCCGAACCCACTTGGTCAATGCAATCCTCCAGTCGGGGCAAAGGGTAGGAATCGGTCTTCGTCAGGGTGTTCACCTTGCGGTAGTCTATGCAAAACCTGGCCGAACCATCAGACTTAGGTTGCAATGTCACCGGTGAACTCCAGTCGCTGAAACAAGGTGTGATCAGGCCAAGGTCCAGCATGTACTGTAATTCCTGTCGTAGAACTCCAGCGTATCGTGGGCTGACGCGGTATGGTGGTAGTTTGATCGGGGCAGCATCACCCACGTCCACATCATGCACAATCCAATTCGTCCTCCCAGGAGCACTAGCAAACACCTCCTTATGTGTTGCCAACAACTCCAACAGCTGAGTTAACTGGTCTTTAGGAAGGTGCGACAACTTGGCACGGAGACAGGATTCCGCTTCACTATTTCCCAGCCAACTGCACTCGGGCCAGTCACAGGTAGCATCGGCCGTATCCCCAGGGTGGTTGTCCCCCACAGCTACAGTGGAAACATGCATGACAGCAGCTGGAGAGTCCGGGGATCGGTGATACGGCTTAAGCATGTTAACATGGCACAGTTGGTGGGGCTTCCTCCTGTCCGGGGTCCTCACCATGTAGTCGATCTGTCCTACTCTTCTCTCCACCATGTAGGGACCATGGAATTTGGCCGCCAGTGGTTGTCCTTGGAATGGCAACAGCACCAATACTTCATCGCCAACCTGGAATTCTCTCCAACGTGCCTTCTGGTCGTACCACTGTTTCATCCTTCCCTGCGCCGTCTTGAGGTTCTCCCGAGCCACTTCCAGAGTCTCATGCATACGGGTCTTGAAGTCCACTACATACCGAAGGAGGCTCTTGCTAGTATCAATGTCACAGGTCCACGCCTCCCTCACCAGGCTCAAGGGTCCTCTAACGTGGTGCGCGAAGACAAGCTCGTTAGGGGAGAACCCAAGACTCTCCTGGGGAACCTCCCTGGTGGCGAACAGCATGAATGGGACACCCTTGTCCCAGTCCCTGGTGTGCTCTAGACAGTATTTTCGTAGCATAGTCTTGAGGGTCTGGTGGTACCGCTCCAGGGCCCCCTGCGACTCAGGATGGTAGGCACTGCTGCGGACATGCTTTACACCTAACTCATTCAAGACCTGCTGAAACACATTGGAACAAAAGTTAGATCCTCTATCAGACTGTACTTCTTGTCGCAACCCAAACTTGGTACAAAAACCTAACAAAGCGGAAGCTACAGTCTTTGCGTTAGTGGTTCTAATTGGTATTGCCTCTGGATACCTGGTGGCAGTGTCAAGGATAGTTAGAAGGTACTGGGATCCAGAGGAAGTGGGTGGAAGAGGTCCTACTATATCAATAATTAGTTTGGAAAATGGGGACACAATGGCTGGTATGGGGATCAAAGGGGATTTAGTCGGTTTCCTATTAGGCTGACCCACAACTTGACAGGTATGGCAACACTTCACATACTTTGCCACATCAGCAACCATGGTGGGCCAAAAGAACTCTGTTCGCAACCGTGCTAAAGTCCTTCTCACTCCCATGTGTCCGGCTAAAGGTGTATCATTTGCCAGTCTCACAAGATCCTCCCTACACTCCTTTGGCACCACTATCTGATGGCAGTCCCACATTCCCTCATCAGCATTAACATGAGAGGGTCTCCACCGCCTCCACAACACTCCGTCCTTCACGTACATACACGTACCCTTTTCCTCATCCAAGGTCTCAACTGCCAGCCTCCTCAAAGTCTGGACGTTTGGATCTACATTCTGTAAATGTTTGAACTTAGCCACATCTACATTCTCCAAAGGTAAGTAATCATTGGTTTCGGACTCCTGGAATAACTCACCTAAGTTAATATCAGTTGGAGAATCACCATCTCCATCAACAATAACAGCAGTAGACTGGTCAGATGGGGAGCCACTAGCTACACTAGCCTCACAATGGCGACTCTCCTCCCTTTTGGACAGAGACCTAGTTACCGCGCATACTGGGAAAGTTTCCTCATCACCTTCCTGTATGTTCTCCACAAGCACAGGAACCTTGGTCAGAACTGGGGTTTCTACTTCCTCACCCCGCACCAAGTCATTACCTAAAATGAGATCTACTCCATGTTCAGGCAAAGAATCAACTACTCCTACCTGTGCTTTCCCATTAAATAATTCACACCCCACATCACATGACACCAAAGGAACAGTAAGGGAACCCGTGACCCCCTTAATTAATACAAAATTGTCAGACTCCACTGCTACGTGGGCCGGTCTTACCCACAGTGAAATGGAAGAACCGGTGTCTCTGAGAATTCGAGCAGGGTACGGGGTTCCACCCAGCTTAACCGAACCAGAATACAAGTAAGGGGCATATGCATCCTCAGACACGGTACTGCAGACCACCGATTGGACAACACCTCCCTCACTAGCAGACGCTGGAGCAGCAGTGGCAACACCCTCTCCACCTCCTAAAAAAAGAACTGCAGTCTTAGAAGGGGACAAAGGGGACAAAGTGGAGTTAACCATACTATCCTTTTGGGACTCCGAAACCTCACCAACAGGCTTGCTACTCCTAACAAAATTTGCTGGCCGGATAATTCCAGCTTTTCGGAAACACTTATCTACTGTATGACCTAACTTATTACAATAGGTACAAGAGAAGGGTCGTCTCTGTGTATTTTGTGGTGCCCGTGTGTATGTGGGTGTTTGTGAGACAACAGGCGGACTAGGATTGGTTGGAGCAGACTTTGGACGCACATAAATATTGTTGTTTACTTGAGAGTTTGATTTGAAAGTTTCCTTATCCTTACTTTTACTTTTTAGTTGCCCCCTTACTTGTATATAATCGTCTGCCCAAACAGCAGCATCTTCAGCTGTCTTTACTCGTTTGTCAAGGATGTACAACCGTAATTCAGGGTCCAACTGTTCTAAAAAACTTTCTAGATGAATCAACCTCTCAAACTTCAAGTAATCATTCTCAATTCGTTCACTCTTCGTCCAGGCACGCAACTGATCAATTTGATATTTACAAAATTCCATATATGTTTCATTGGCACGTTTTTTACAACCTCGGAACTTCTGTCGGTAGGCTTCTGGCCTCAGCTCATACATTCGTAAGACTGTTTCCCTCAAAATGTCATAATTTTGGGAATTCTCCACACTGAGAGTGTCAAATGCTCTAAGGGCCTTCCCTATGCATACTGACTGGGCCAGCGTTGACCATCGCTCCCGTGGCCACTTGTTCCCCAATGCTATCTTCTCAAACCTTTGAAAGAACTCTGTGACATGGGTCTCATCAAACTTTGGTACCAATCTATATTGCTCCAAATGAGAACCAGAGGACTCATCTGTGCGAGAATGAGGGGCATGATCAATTTTATACTTCTCCAACTGTAAGCTCTTTTCCTGCATTTGCAATTTCATTTGTCTATCTCTCTCAGCCTCTCTTTCAAGCCTTTCTGCCTCCCTTTCTTTCTCCTGAGACTGCATTTGGAATTGCATTTGCAACTGTTTCTCCTGCATTTGCATTTTCATTTGTAACACGCGGAGCTCATGGTCACGCTTGGCTTGCTCAGTATCAGTGAATGTACTACTTTGAATGACAGTTCTACTTGCATTATTTTCCTGTGAGGGCCATTCACCCACCGACAGACCTTCACTCTCGTCACAAAAACTATACATATTAGTGCCAAACATATGGTGACAAATCACATTAACTAGAGGGAACACATTAGTAGCCTTAGGTGTAAGTTCAAGGACCTGTGCAACAAGCAACAACTCATCCTTTTTCAACCCCCGTACCCTTTCCTGAGTAGGTGCTGAATTAACAAAGTCCACAGCATCTTGCTGGGACACAATATGAAGTGGGGCCATCACTTTCTGAGTATTAGTAACTGTTTCCTCAGAATCCATTGTCACAAAACAAAAATGCAAGGCAAAAATACAAAAAATGCGCCAATGAAATTTAAAACAAAATAATAATATTCACGAGAAATAAATATACGAGTCAGTGATCACCAAGCCTATGCATGAAAATATCCTGGCGAGGTCGCCATTTTGTTACGACAGGAGTGGGGAGAGATTAGAAATTTTGAGACTGATCAAAATTCTGACCACTTGCAACACCAAAAGTCTCTCCAAACCTGTGCGTACCAGGTTCTAAAATGAATTCTTAAATTATATTACCACAACTGGGCAAGAAAACTCTGTATTCCTCAAATTAAAATATATTACAAAAAGAACAAGCACAAATAAGAATGAAAAATAACAGGATATTTTCACACAAAACGCTAGAGTTCTCACGAAAACTCAACTGGACCACAATCAAAATAACATACAAAAATATCAATCAAAGATGGTATGAATAATTAAAATAATACAGAACCCAAGTGAAACTTAATAAAATTGAAGTGTATAATCCCTGAATCACCCAACAACAACAACCATTACCCTAGGCCAGGCTAAACAACCGGCTACACAATAATAATAGAAACTATCATAAGAAATAATATAAAATCACAACAATACACAATAACAATGGTAATCCTACAATAAATTGATCAGTGCACTGGACGAATGACAAAGAATATGAATTATTAAGAATGATTACAATAAACAAAATACTTAGACTGAGTGGTGAGATATCTCCATCAAGAATCACAAACACGGAGCTTAAGTATAATAACGTCAGAACGTCTGCCTCCTCCTGCGTCCACCTGAAGTCACTATCTGCCGGCTCTCACTCTGCTGGTGAGACCAGCTGAATACCCTAGTGCACTAGTCTGTCGCCAGGTGCGATATGAGTCAGATTCGAACTGGGAATAGACTCGATACCCCGAAATACAATACATATAAAAGAAAATTTAACAAATAATATCGGGATTCGTAACAATAGTCATTCTTGGGGTGGTGGGTGTGTGGGTGTCATTACAGTGCTTGGATTGTAAATATTAACAGTCATTCATGGGAAGGTGGACTGTAAATATCAACCATCATTAATGAGGTGGTGGGTGTCATTACAGTGCTTTGATTGTAAATATCAACAGTCATTCATGAGGTGGTGGATGTGTTGGTGTAAATACAGTGTTTGGAGTGCAAATATCAACAGTCATTAATGTGGTGGTGGGTGTCATTACAGTACTTGGACTGTAAATATCAACAGTCATTCATGGAGTGGTGGATGTATGGGTATCATTACAGTGATTGGACTGTATATATCAACAGGCAATCATGGGGTGGTGGGTGTGAGGGTGTCATTACAGTGCTTGGTCTACAAATATCAATAGTCATTCATTGGGTGGTGGGTGTGATGATGTCATTACAGTGCTTGGACTGTAAATATCAACTGTCATTCATAGGGTGTCGGTGACATTACATTGCTTGTACTGTATATATCAACATTCATTCATGGGGTGGTGGGTGTGTTGGTGTCATTACATTGCTTGGACAGTAACTATCAACAGTCATTCATGGGATGGTTGGTGTGTGGGTGTTATTACAGTGCTTGGACTGTAAATATTAACAGTCATTTATTAGGTGGTGAATGTGTGTGTGTTATTGCAGTACTTGAACTGTAAATATCAACAGTCAATTATTTAGTGGTGGATGTGTTTGTGTCATTACAGTGCTTGGACAGCAAATATAAATAGTCATTCATGGGGTGGTGGGTGTGCAGGTGTCATTACAGTGCTTGGACTGTTTATATTAACAGTCATTTATTTGATGGTGTGTGTGAGGGTGTCATTACAGTGCATGGACTACAAATATCAATAGTCATTCATAGGGTGGCAGGTGAAAGGATGTCATTACAGTGCTTGGACTGTAAATATCAACTGTCATTCATGTGGTGTGTCAGTGACATTAGAGTGCTGGTACTGTAAATATCATCAGTCATTTATGGGTTGGTGGGTGTGAGTGTCATTACAGTGCTTGGACTGTAAATATCAACAGTCATTCATTGGGTGGTGGGTGTTTGTGTGTCATTATAGTGCTTGGACTGTTAATATATATCAACAGTCATTTATGGGGTGGTGGTCGTGTAGGATTCATTACAGTGCTTGGACTGTAAATATCAACCATCATTCATGGGGTGGTGGGTGTCAATACAGTGCTTTGACTGTAAATATCAACAGTCATTTATGGTGTGGTGGGTGTCATTACAGTGCTTGGACTGTATATATCAACAGACATTCATGGGGTGGTGCATGTGTGGGTGTCTTTACAATGCTTGGACTGTAAATATCAACAGTCATTGATGGGGTGGTGGGTGTTTGTGTGTCATTACAGTGCTTGGACTGTTAATATATATCAACAGTCATTTATGGGGTGGTGGGTGTGTGGGATTCATTATAGTGCTTGGACTGTAAATATCAACTATCATTCATGGGGTGGTGGGTGTCAATACAGTGCTTTGACTGTAAATATCAACAGTCATTTATGGTGTTGTGAGTGTCATTACAGTGCTTGGACTGTATATATCAACAGACATTCATGGGGTGGTGCATGTGTGGGTGTCATTACAATGCTTGGACTGTAAATATCAACAGTCATTGATGGGGTGGTGGGTGTGTAGGTGTCACTACAGTGCTTGGACTGTAAATATCAACCATCATTTATGGGGTGGTGGGTGTGATTACAGTGCTTTGACTGTAAATATCAAAAGTCATTTATGGGTTGGTGGGTGTGTGTGTCATTACAGATCTTGGACTGTAAATATGATCAGTCATTCATTGGGTGGTGGGTGTGTGTGTTTCATTACAGTGCTTGGACTGTTAATATATATCAAGATCATTCATGGGGTGGTGGGTTTGTAGGTGTCATTACAGTGGTTGGACTGTAAATATCAACTGTCATTTATGGGGTGGTGGGTGTCATTACCGTGCTTTAACTGTAAATATCAACAGTCATTCATGGGGTGGTGGATGTGTGTGTGTTATTACAGTACTTGGACTGTAAATATCAACAGTCAATTATATAGTGGTGGATGTGTTTGTGTCATTACAGTGCTTGGGCAGCGAATATCAACAGTCATTCATGGGGAGGTGGGTGTGTAGGTGTCATTACAGTGCTTGGACTGTATATATCAACTGTCAATCATGTGGTGTGTCGGTGACATTAGAGTGCTTGTACTGTAAATATCATCAGTCATTTATGGGTTGGTGGGTGTGGGTGTCATTACAGTGCTTGGACTGTAAATATCAACAGTCATTCAATGGGTGGTGGGTGTTTGTGTGTCATTATATTGCTTGGACTGTTAATATATATCAACAGTCATTTATAGGGTGGTAAGTGTGTAGGATTCATTACAGTGCTTGGACTGTAAGTATCAACGATCATTCATAGGGTGGTGGTAGTCAATACAGTGCTTTGACTGTAAATATCAACAGTCATTTATGGTGTGGTGGGTGTCATTACAGTTCTTGGAATGTATATATCAACAGACATTCATGGGGTGGTGCATGTGTAGGTGTCATTACAATGCTTGGACTGTAAATATCAACAGTCATTCATGGGGTGGTGTGTTTGAGGGATTCAATACAGTGCTTGGACTGTAAATATCAACAGTCAGTCATGGAGTGGTGGGTGTGTGGGGGTCATTACAGTGCTTTTACTGTAAGTATCAACAGTCAATCATGGGGTAGTTGGAGTGTTGGTGTCATTACAGTGCAAGGACTGTAAATATCAACAGTCATTGATGGGGTGGTGGGTGTGTAGGTGTCATTACAGTGCTTGGATTGTAAATATCAACCGTCATTTATGAGGTGGTGGGTGTGATTACAGTGCTTTAACTGTAAATGTCAACAGTCATTTATGTGTTGGTGGGTGTGTGTGTCCATACAATGCTTGGACTGTAAATATCATCAGTCATTCATGGGGTGGTGGGTGTGTGTGTTTCATTACAGTGCTTGGACTGTTAATATATATCAAGATCATTCTTGGGGTGGTGGGTGTGTAGGTGTCATTACAGTGCTTGGATTGTAAATATCAACCGACATTTATGGGGTGGTGTGTGTCATTACCGTGCTTTAACTGTAAATATCATCAGTCATTCATGGGTTGGTAGGTGTGTGTGTCATTACAGTGCTTGGACTGTAAATATCAACATTAATTCATGGGGTGGTGGGTGTGTGTGTGTGTTATTACAGTGCTTGGACTGCAAATATCAACAGTCATTCATGGAGTGGTGGACTGTAAATATCAACTGTCATTAATGGGTTGGTGGGTGTCATTACAGTGCTTTGACTGTAAATATCAACAGTCATTCATGGGGTGGTGGATGTGTGGGTGTCATTACAGTGCTTGAACTACATATATCAACAGTTATTTATGGGGTAGTGGGTGTCATTACAGTGCTTGGACTGTAAATATCAACAGTCATTCATGGGTTTGTAGATGTGTGGGTGTCATTGCAGTGCTTGGACTTTAAATATTAACAGACATTTATGGGGTGGTGGGTGTGTGTGTCATAACAATGCTTGGACTGTAAATATCAACAGTCATTGATGGGGTGGTGGGTGCGTGGGTGTCATTGCAGTGCTTGGACTGTATTTATCAACAGTCATTTATGGGGTGGTGGGTGTAAGGGAGTCATTACAATGCTTGGACAACAAATATCAATAGTCATTTCTAGGGTGGTGGGTGTGAGGGTGTCATTACAATGCTTGGACGGTAAATATCAACAGTCATTCATGGGGTGGTGGGTGTCATTAAAGTGCTTGGACTGTAAATATCAACAGTCATTCATTGTGTGGTGGGTGTGTGGGTGTCATTACAGTGCTTGGACTATAAACATCAACAGTCATTTATGGGGTGGTGGGTGTGTTGGTGTCATTACAGTGCTTGGACGGTAAATATCAACAGTCATTCATGGGGTGGGGGTTGTGGGTGTCATTACAGTGCTAGGACTGTAAATATCAACAGTCATTCATGGAGTGGTCAGTGTGTGGATGTCATTACAGTGCTTGGACTGAAAATATCAAGTCATTCATAGTGTGGTGGGTGTGTCTGTCATTAGTGCTTGGACTGTAAATGTCAACAGTCATTCTTGTGGTGGTGGGTTTATGGGTGTCATGACAGTGCTTGGACTGTGAATATCAACAGTCATTCATGGGGTGGTGAGTCTGTGGGTGTTATTACTGTGCTTTAACTGTAAATATCAACAGTCATTCAGAGGGTGGTGGGTGTCATTAGAGTGCTTGGACTGTATATATTAACAGTTATTCATGGGGTGGTTGGTGTGTGGGTGTCATTACATTGCTTGGACTATAAATATCAACCATCATTTATGGGGAGGTGGGTGTGTGGGTGTCATTACAGTGCTTGGAGTGTAAATATCAACAGTCATTCATAGGGTAGTGGGTGTGTGAGTGTCATTACAAAGCTTGGACTGTAAATATCAACAGTCATTCATGGGGTGATGGGTGTGGGGGTGTCATTACAATGTTTGGACTGTAAATATCAGCAGTTAATCATTGGGTGGTGGGTGTGTGGGTGTCATTACAGTGCTTGGACTGTAAAAATCAACAGTCATTCATGGGGTTGTGGGTGTGTGTGTCATTATAGTGCTTGGACTGTAAATATCAACAGTCATTCATGTTGTGGTGAGTGTGTGGGTGTCATTAAAGTGCTTGGACTGAAAATATTAAGTCATTCATAGTGTGGTGGGTGTGTGGGTGTCATTAGTGCTTGGACTCTAAATATCAACAGTCATTCAGGGGGTGGTGTGTAGCATTACATTGCTTGGATTGTAAATATGAAAAGTCATTTACGGGGTGGTGGAGGTGTGGGTGTCATTACAGTGCTCAAACTGTAAATATCAACAGTCATTCATAAGGTGGTGGGTGTGTGAGTGTCCTTACAGAGCTTGGACTGTAAATATCAATAGTCATTCATGGGGTGGTGGGTGTGTGGATGTCATTACAGTGCTTGGACTGTAAATATCAATAGTCAATTATAGGGTGGTTAGTGTGTGGGTGTCATTACAGTGCTTGGACTGTAAATATCAACAGTCATTCAAGAGGTGGTGGGTGTGTGGGTGTCATTACAGTGTTTTGATTGTAAATAACAAGTCATTCATAGGGTGGTGGGTGTCATTACAGTGCTTGGACTGTAAATATCAACAGTCATTTATGGGGTGGTGGTTATGTGGGTGTCATTTCAGTGCTTGGACTGTAAATATCAACCATAATTCATGGAGGGGTGGGTGTGGGGGAGTCATTACAGTGCTTGGACTGTAAATATCAACAGTTATACATGGGGTGGTGGGTGTGTGGATGTCATTACAGTGCTTGGACTCAAAATATCAAAAGTCATTCATAGGGTTGTGGGTGTGTTAGTATCATAACAGAGCTTGGACTGTAAATATCAACAGTCATTCATTTGGTGGTGGGTGTGTGGATTTCATTACAGTGCTTGGACTGTAAATATCAACAGTCAATCGTGAGGTGGTGGGTGTGTGGGTGTCATTACACTGCTTGGACTGTAAATATCAACCATAATTTATGGGATGGTGGGTATGGGGGTGTCATTACATTGCTTTGACTGTAAATATCAACAGTCATTCATGGGGTGGTGAGTATGAGGGTGTCATTACAGTGCTTGTACTGTAAATATCAACAGTCATTCATGGGGTGGTATGTGTTTGGGTGTCATTATAGTGCTTGGACTGTAAATATCAACAGTCATTCATAGGGTGGTGGGTGTGTGGATGTCATTACAGTACTTGGACTGTAAATATCAACAGTCATTCATGGGGTGGTGGGTGTGTGGGTGTCATTACAGTGCTTGGACTGTAAATAAATACCATAATTTATGGGGTGGTGGGTGTGTGTGTGTCATTACAGTGCTTGGACTGTCAATATCAAAAGTCATTCTTGGGGGGGTGGGTGTGTGGGTGTCATTACAGTGCTTAGACTGTAAATATCAACAGTCATTTATGGGTTGGTGGGTGTGTGGCTGTCATTACAGTGCTTGGACTGTAAATATCAATAGTCAATCATGGGGAGGTGGGTTTGTGGGTGTCATTACAGTGTTTGGACTGTAAATATCAAGTCATTCATGGTGTAGTGGGTGTGTGTGTGTCATTAGTGCTTGGACTGTAAATATCAACAGCCATTTATTGGGTGGTGGGTGGCATTACAGTGTCTGAACTGTAAATATCAACAGTCATTTATAGGGTGGTGGGTGTGTGGGTGTCATTACAGTGCTTGGAGTATAAATATCAACCATTATTTAGGGGGTAAGGTGGGGAGGGGGTGTGATTACAGTGCTTGGACTGTAAATATCAACAGTCATTCATAGGGTGGTTGGTGTGTGAGTGTCATTACAGATATTGGACTGTAAATATCAACAGTCATTCATGGGGTGGTGGGTGTGTGGATGTCATTACAGTGCTTGGACTGTAAATATCAACAGTCAATAATGAGGAGGTGGGTGTGTTGGTGTCATTACAGTGCATGGACTGTAAATATCAACCGTCATTAATGGGATGGTGGATGTGTGGGTGTCATTACAGTGTTTTGATTGTAAATATCAACAGTCATTTATAGGGTGGTGGGTGTCATTAGAGTGCTTGGACTTTAAATATCAACAGGCATTGATGGAGTGGTGGGTGTGTAGGTGTTATTACAGTGCTTTGACTATTAATATCAACCATAATTTATGGGGTGGTGGGTGTGGGGGTGTCATTACAGTGCTTTGACTTTAAATATCAACAGTCATTCATGGGGTGGTGGGTGGCATTACAGTGCTTGGAGTTTAAATATCAACAGTCATTTATGGGGTGATGCGTGTGTGGGTTTCATTACAGTGCTTGGACTGTAAATATCAACAGTTATTTATCGGGTGGTGGGTATGTGGCTGTCATTACTGTGCTTGGACTGTAAATATCAACAGGCAGTCATGGGGTGTAGGGTATGTGGGTGTCATTACAGTGCTTAGACTGTAAATATCAAGTCATTCATTAGGTGGTGGGTGGGTGTGTGTCATAATTGCTTGGACTGTAAATATCAACAGTCATTCATAGGGTGGTGAGTGGCATTACATTGCTTGGACTGTAAACATCAACCATTATTCATTGGGTGTTGGGTGTGTGGGTGTCATTACAGAGCTTTGACTGTAAATATTAAGTGTCATTTATGGGGTGGTGGGTGTGTGGATGTCATTACCGTGTTTGGACTGTAATTATCAACAGTCATTTTTGGGGTGGTGGGTGTGTGGGTGTCATTACAGTGCTTAGACTGTAAATATCAACAGTCATTTATGGGTTGGTGGGTGTGTGGCTGTCATTACAGTGCTTGGACTGTAAATATCAACAGTCAATCATGGGTAGGTGGGTTTGTGGGTGTCATTTCAGGGCTTGGACTGTAAATATCAAGTCATTCATGGGGTTGTGGGTGTGTTTATGTCATTAGTGATTGGGTGTGTAAATATCAACAGTCATTTATAAGGTGTTGGTTGGCATTACAGTGCTTGGACTGTAATTATCAACAGTCATTTATAGGGTTGTGGGTGTGTGGTTGTCATTACAGTGCTTGGACTGTACATATCACCCATAATTTTTGGGGTGGTGGGTGTGTGGGGGTCATTACAGTGCTCAGACTATAAATATTAACAGTCATTCATGGGGTGGTTGGTGGGTGGGTGTCATTACAGTGCTTGGACTGTAAATGTCAACAGTCATTCATAGGGTTGTGGGTGGGTGGGTGTCATTACACTGTTTGGACTGTAAATATCAACAGTCATTCATAGGGTTGTGGGTGTGTGGGTGTCATTACAGTGCTTGGACTATATATATCAACCGTTATTTAGGATGGGGTGTGATTACAGTGCTTGGACTGTAAATATTACATTCATTTATAGGGTGGTTGGTGTGTGAGTGTCATTACAGAGCTTGGACTATAAATATCAACAGTCATTCTTGGGGTGGTGGGTTTGTGGATGTCATTACCGTGCTTGGACTGTAAATATCAACAGTCAATCATGAGGTGGTGGGTGTGTGGGTGTCATTGAAGTGCTTGGACTGTAAATATCAACAGTCAGTCATGGGGTAGTGGGTGTGTGGATGTCATTACAGTGCTTTGACTGTAAATATCAACAGTCATTTATAAGGTGGTGGGTGTGTGGCTGTCATTAGAATGCTTGGACTGTAAATGTCAACCATAATTCATGGGGTGGTGGGTTTGGAGGTGTCATTACAGTGCTTTGACTGTAAATATCAACAGTCATTGATGGGGTGGTGGGTATGAGGGTGTCATTACAGTGCTTAAACTGTAAAGATCAACAGTCATTCATGTGGTGGTAGGTGTTTGGGTTTCATTATAGTGCTTGGACTGTAAATATCAACAGTCATTCATGGGGTGGTTTGTGTGTGGGTGTCATTACATGGCTTGGAGTGTAAATATCAAGTCATTTATGGGGTAGTGGGTATCTTTGTGTCATTAGTGCTTGGACTGTAAATATCAACAGTCATTCATGGGATGGTGTTTGGCATTATAGTTCTTGGACTGTAAATATCAACAGTCATTCATGGGGTGATGGGTGTGTGGGTGTTATTACAGTGCTTGGACTGTAAATATCAACAGTCATTTACAGGGTGGTGGGTGTGTGGCTGTCATTACAGTGTTTGGACTGTAAATATCAACAGTCAGTTATGGGGTGGTGGGTTTGTGGGTGTTATTACAGTGCTTGGACTGTAAATATCAACAGTTAATAATGGGGTGGTGGGTGTGTGTGTGTCATTACAGTGCTTGGACTGTAAATATCAACAGTCAATTATGGGGTGGTGGGTTTGTGGATGTCATTACAGTGCTTGGACTGTAAATATCAACAGTTTTTCATGGGGTTGTGGGTGTGTGGGTGTCATTACAGTGCTTGGACTATAAATATCAACCATCATATATGAGGTGGTGTGTGTATGGGTGTCATTACAGTTCTTGAACTATAAATATCAACAGTCATTTATAGTGTGGTTGGTGTGTGAGTGACGTTACAGTGATTTGACTGTAAATATCAACAGTCATTCATTGGGTGGTGGGTGTGTGGGTGTTCTTACATTGCTTGAACTGTAAATATGAACAGTCATTCTTTGGGTGGTGGGTGTGTGGGTGTCATTACAGTGCTTGGACTGTAAATATCAAGTCATTTATGGGGTGGTGGGTTTGTGTGTGTCAATAGTGCTTGGACTGTAAACATCAACAGTTATTCATGGGGTGGTGAGTGGCATTACAGTGCTTGGACTGTAAATATCAACAGTCATTCATAGGGTAGTGGGTGTGTGGGTGTCATTACAGTGCTTGGACTATAAATATCAACCGTTATTTATGGGGTGGTTGGTGTGTGGGTGTCATTACAGTGCTTAGACTGTAAATATCAACAGTCATTCATGGGAGGTGGGTTTGTGGGTGTCATTACAGTGTTTGGACTGTAAATATCAACAGTCATTAATGGGATGGTGGGTTGGTGGTGGTCATTACAGTGCTTGGACTGTAAATATCAAGTCATTCTTGGGTTGGTGGGTGTGTGTGTATAATAAGTGCTTGGACTGTAAATATCAACAGTCTTTTATGGGGTTGTGGGTGGCATTACAGTGCTTGGACTGTAAATATCAACAGTCATTCATAGGGTGGTTGGTGTGTGAGTGTCATTACAGAGCTTGGACAGTAAATATCAATAGTCATTCATTGGGTGGTGGGTGTGGGGATGTCATTACAGTGCTTGGACTGTATATATCAACATTCATTTATTGGGTGGTGGGTGTGTGGCTATCATTACAGTGTTTGGACTGTAATTATCAACAGTCAGTCATGGGGTTGTGGGTGTGTGGATGTCATTACAGTGCTTTGAGTGTAAATATCAACAGTCATTCATGGGGTGGTGGGTATGAGGGTGTCATTACAGTGCTTAAAAAGTAAATATCAACAGTCATTCATGGGGTGGAGGGTGTTTGGGTGTCATTTCAGTGCTTGGACTGTAAATATCAACAGTCATTCATGAGGTGGTTGGTGTGTGGGTGTCATTACATGGGTTGGACTGTAAATATCAAGTCATTTATGGGGTGGTGGGTATGTGTGTGTCATTAGTGCTTGGACTGTAAATATCAACAGTCATTCATGATATAGTGGGTGGCATTACAGTGCTTGGACTGTAAATATCAACAGTCAGTCATGGGGTGGAGGGTGTGTGGATGTCATTACAGTGATTGGACTGTAAATATCAAGAGTCATTAATGGGGTGGTTGGTGTGTGGCTGTCATTACAGTGTTTGGACTATAAATATCAACAGTCAGTCAATGGGTTTTTGGTGTGTGGATGTCATTACAGTGCTTGTACTGTAAATATCAACAGTCATTTATGGGGTGGTGGGTGTGTGGCTGTCATTAGAATGCTTGGACTGTAAATATCAACCATAATTCATGGGTTGGTGGGTATGGGGTCGTCATTACTGTGCTTTGACTGTAAATATCAACAGTCATTCATGGGGTGGTGGGTATGAGGGTGTCATTACAGTGCTTAAACTGTAAATATCAACAGTCATTTATGGGGTGGTAGTTGTTTGGGTGTCATTATTGTGCTTGGACTGTAAATATCAACAGTCAATAATTCGGTGGTGGGTGTGTGTGTGTCATTACAGTGCTTGAACTATAAATATTAAGTCAATTATGGGGTGGTGGGTGTGTGTGTGTCATTAGTGCTTTGACTGTAAATATCAACAGTCATTCATGGGGTTGTGGGTGGCATTACAGTGCTGACTGTAAATATCAACCATCATTCATTGGGTGGTGGGTGTGTGGTTGTCATTACAGTGCTCAGACTGTAAATATTAAGTGTCATTGATAGTCTGGTGGGTGTGTGGATGTCATTACAGTGCTTGGACTGTAAATATCAACAGTCATTTAAGGGGTGGTGGGTGTGGGGCTGTCATTACAGTGCTTGGACTGTAAATATCTACTGTCATTTATAGGGTGATGGGTGTGTGGCTGTCATTACAGTGCTTGGACAGTAAATATCAATAGTCAATTATGGGGTTGTGGGTGTGTGAGTGTCATTACAGAGCTTGGACTGTAAATATTAACAGTCAATCATGAGGTGGTGGGTGTGTGGGTTTAATTACAGTGTTTGGACTGTAAATATCAACAGTCATTCATGGGGTGGTTGGAGTGTAGGTGCTTTACAGTTCTTGGACTGTAAATATCAACCATAATTCATTGGGTGGTTGGTGTGGGGGTGTCATTACAGTTCTTTGACTGTAAATATCAACAGTCATTGATGGGGTGGGGGGGTGAGGGTGTCATTACAGTGCTTGGACTGTAAATATCAACAGTCATTCATATGGGGGTTGGTGTGTGGGTGTCATTATAGTGCTTGAACTGTAAATATCAACCATAATTCATTGGGTGGTGGGTATGTGGGTGTCATTACAGTGCTCAGACTGTAAATATTAACAGTCATTCATAGGGTGGTTGGTGTGAGTGTCATTACAGAGCTTGGACTGTAAATATCAACAGTCATTTATGGGGTGGTGGGTGTGTGGGTGTCATTAGAGTGCTTGGACTGTATATATCAACAGTCATTCATGGGCTGGTGGGTGTCATGACAATGCTTGGACTGTAAATATCAACAGTCATTCATGGGGTGGTATGTGTGTGGGTGTCATTACTGTTCTTCGACTGTAAATATCTACCAACATTCATTGGGTGGTGGGTGTGTGGGGGTCATTACAGTGCTCAGACTGTAAATATCAACCGTCATTCATAGGGTGGTGGGTGTGTGAGTGTCATTACAGAGCTTAGACTGTAAATATCAACAGTCATTTATGGGGTGGTGGTTGTGTGGGTTGTCATTACAGTGCTTGAACAGTAAATATCAAAAGTCATTCTTGGGGTGTTGGGTGTGTTGGTGTCATTACAGTGCTTAGACTGTAAATATCAACAGTCAATCATGGGTTGGTGGGTGTGTTGGTGTCATTACAGGGCGTGGACTGTAAATATCAACAGTCATTCATTTGATGGTGGGTGTGTAGGTGTCATTACATTGCTCAGATTGTAAATATTAAAAGTCATTTATTGGGTGGTGGTTGTGTCGATGTCATTACAGTGCTTGGACTGAAAATATCAACAGTCATTCATGGGGTGGTGGGTGTGTGGGTGTCATTACAGTGCTTGGACTATAAAAAATAACCATCATTTATAGGTTGGTGGGTGTGTTGGTGTCATTACAGTGCTTGGACTGTAAATATCAACAGTCATTCATAGGGTGGTGGGTGTGTGGGTGTTATTACAGTGCTTAGAATGTAAATATCAACAGTCATTTATAGGGTGGTGGGTGTGTGGCTGTCATTACAGTGCTTGGACTGTAAATACCAACAGTCAATTATTGGGTGTTGGGTTTGTGGGTGTCATTACAGAGCTTGGACTGTAAATATCAACAGTTATTCATGGGGTGGCGGGCGTGTGTGTGTCGTTACAGGGTTTTTTAATTGTAAATATCAACAGTCATTTATAAGGTGGTGGGTGTCATTACAGTGGTTGGACTGTAAATATCAACAGTCATTCATGGTATTGTTGGTGTGTAGGTGTCATTACAGTTCTTGGACTGTATATATCAACAGTCATTCATGGGGTGGTAAGTGTTTGGATGTCATTACAGTGCTTTGACTGTAAATATCAACAGTCATTCATGGGGTGGTTGGTGTTAGGGTGTCATTACAGTGCTTGGACTGTAAATATCAACAGTCATTCATGGGGTGGTTGGTGTGTGGGTGTCATTATAGTGCTTGAACTGTAATATGACAGTGCTCTGACTATAAATATCAACAGTCATTTATGGGGTGGTGGGTGTGTGAATGTCATTACAGTACTTAGACTGAAAATATCAACAGTCATTCATGGGGTGGTAAGTGTTTGGATGTCATTACAGTGCTTTGACTGAAAATGTAAACAGTCATTCATGGGGTGGTAGGTGTGTGGGTGTCATTACAGTGCTTGGACTATAAAAATCAAATGTCAATTATGGGGTAGAAGGTGTGTGGGTGTCATTACAGTACTTGGACTGTAAATATCAACAGTCATTCATAGGGTGGTGGGTGTGTGAGTGTCATTACAGTGCTTGGACTGTAAATATCAAGAGTCATTCATGTAGTGGTGGGCCTGTGGGTGTCATTACAGTGCTTGGACTGTAAATAACAGCAGTCATTTAAGGGGTGGTTTGTGTGTGGGTGTCAATACAGTATTTTGACTATAAATATCAACAGTCATTTATTGGGTGGTGGGTGTCATTAGAGTGCTTGGACTGTAAATATCAACCATCATTCATTGGGTGGTGGGTGTGTGGGTGTTATTACAGTGCTTGGACTGAAAATATCAAAAGTCATTCATGGGGTGGTGGGTGTGTGGGTGTCATTACAGGGCTTGGACTATAAATATCAACTGTCATTTATGTGTTGGTGGGTGTGTGGGTGTCATTACATTGCTTTGACTGTAAATATCAACAGTCATTTATAGGGTGGTGGGTGTGTGGGTTTTATTACAGTTCTTGGACTGTAAATATTAACCATTATTCATTGGGTGGTGGGTGTGTGGGTGACATTACAGTGCTTGGACTGTAAATATTAAAAGTCATTCATGGGATAGTGGGTGTGTCGATGTCATTACAGTGCTTGGACCAAAAATATCAACAGTCAATCATAGGGTGGTAGATGTGTGGGTATCATTACAGTGCTTGGACTATAAATATCAACCGTTATTTATGGGGTGGTGGGTGTGTATGTGTCATTACATTGCTTGGACTGTAAATTTCAACAGTCATTCATAGATTGGTGGGTGTGCTGGTGTCATTACAGCGCTTGGACTTTAAATATCAATCATATTTAATGGGTTTGTGGGTGTGGTAGTGTCATTACAGTGCTTGGACTTTAAATATCAACAGTCATTTATGGGGTGGTTGATGTGTGGGTGTCATTACAGTGCTTGGACTGTAAATATCAACAGTAATTCATTGAGTGATGGGTGTGTGAGTGTCATTACAGTGTTTGGACTGTAAATATCAACAGTCATTTATTGGGTGGTGGGTGTGTGGGTGTCATTACAGTCCTTGGACTGTAAATATCAACCATCATTTATTGGGTGGTGGGTGTGTGGATGACATTACAGTGCTTGGACTGTAAATATTAACAGTCATTCATGGGATGGTAGGTGTGTAGATGTCATTACAGTGCTTTGACTGAAAATATCAACTGTCATTCATGGGGTGGTGGGTGTGTGGGTTTCATTACAGTTCATGGACTGTAAATATCAACAATCATTCATTGGGTCATGGGTGTGTGGGTGACATTACAGTGCTTGGACTGTAAATATCAACAGTCATTCAAGGGGTGGTGGGTGTGTGGGTGTCATTACATTGCTTGGACTGTAAATATCAAGTCATTCATTATGTGGTGGGTGTGTGTGTGTCATTAGTGCTTGGACTGTAAATATAAACATTCATTCATGGGGTTATGGGTGTCATTACAGTGCTTGGACTTTAAATATCAACAGTAATTCATAGGGTGATAGGTGTGTGGGTGTCATTACAGTGCTTGGAATGTAAATATCAACAGTCATTTATTGGGTGGTGGGTGTGTGGGTGACATTACAGTGCTTGGACTCTTAATAAAAACAGTCCTTCATGAGGTGGTGGGTGTTTGGATGTCATTAAAGTGCTTGGACTGAAAATAACAACAGTCATTCATGGGGTAGTAGGTGTGTGGGTGTCATTACAGTGCTTGGACTTTAAATATTAACCGTCATTTATGGGGTGGCGGGTGTGTGGGTGTCATTACAGTAATTGGACTGTAATTATCAACAGTCATTCATATGGTGGTGGGTGTGTGAGTGTCATTACAGTACTTCGACTGTAAATGTCAACAGTTATAAATTGGGTGTTGGGTGTGTGGGTTTCATTACAGTACTTGGACTGTAAATATCAACAGTCAATCATGGGGTGGTCGGTGTGTGGGTGTCATTACAGTGATTGAACTGTAAATATCAACAGTCATTCCTGGGGTGGTGGGTGTATGGGTGTCATTACAGTGTTTTAACTATATATATAAACATTCATTTATTGGGTAGTGGGTGTCATGACAGTGCTTGGACGGTAAATATCAACAGTCATTCATGGGGTGGTGCGTGTGTGGGTGTCATGACAGTGTTTGGACTGTAAATATCAACAGTCAATCATAGGGTGGTGAGTGTGTGGGTGTCATTACCGTTCTTGGACTGTAAATATCAACCATCATTTATTAGGTGGTGGGTATGTGGGTGTCATTAAAGTGCTCGGACTGTAAATATTAACAGTCATTAATGGTGTGCTGAGTGTGTGGATGTAATTACAGTGTTTGGACTAAAAATATCAACAGTCTTTCATGGGGTGGTGGGTGTGTGGGTGTCATTACAGTGCTTGGACTATAAAAATCAACCATCATTTATGGGGTGGTGGGTGTGTGGGTGTCATTACAGTGCTTGGACTGTAAATATCAACAGTCATTTGTGGGGTAGTGGGTGTGTAAGTGTCATTACAGTGCTTGGACTGTAAATATCTAAAGTCATTCTTTTCGGTGGTGGGTGTGTGGGTGTCATTACAGTGCTTAGACTGTAAATATCAACAGTCATTTGTGGGGTAGTGGGTGTCATTAGAGTGCTTTGACTGTAAATTTTAACAGTCATTCATGGATTGGTGTGTGTGTTGGCATCATTACAGTGCTTGGACTGTAAATATCAACCATAATTAATGGAGTGGTGGGTGTGGGGGTGTCACTACAGTGCTTGGACTGTAAATATCAACAGTCATTCATGGGAAGGTGGATGTGTGGGTGTCATTATAGTGCTTGAACTGTTAATATCAACAGTCATTCATGGGGTGGTGGGTGTGTGGGTGTCATAACATTGCTTGGACTGTAAATATCAAGTCATTTATGGGGTGTTGGGTGTGTGTGTGTCATTAGTGCTTGCACTGTATATATCAACAGTCATTCATGGGGTGATGGGTGGCATTACAGTGCTTGGACTCCAAATATCAACAGTCATTCATGGGGTGATGGGTGTGTTTGTGTCATTACAGAGCTTGGACGGTAAATATCAACAGTCATTTATGGGGTTGTGGGTGTCTGGGTGTCTGTGCAGTGCTTGGACTGTAAATATCAGTAGTCAATCATGGGGTGGTGGGTGTGTGGGTGTCATTACAGAGCTTGGACTGTAAATATCAACAGTCATTCATGGCGTGGTGGGCGTGTGGGTGTCATTACAGTGTTTTGATTGTAAATATCAACAGTCATTCATGGGGTGGTGGGTGTGTGGGTGTCATTACAGTGCTTGGACTGTAAATATCAACCATATTTCACGGGGTGGTGGGTGTGGGGGTGTCATTACAGTACTTGTACTGTAAATATCAACAGTTGTTAATGGGGTGGTGGATGTGTGGGTGTCATTACAGTGCTTAGACTGTAAATATCAATAGTCATTCAAGGGGTGGTGGGTGTGAAGGTGTCATTACAGTGCTTAGACAGTATATATCAACAATCATTCATGGGGTGGTGGGTGTGTTGGTTTCATTATAGTGTTTGGACTGTAAATATCAACAGTCATTCATGGGGTGGTGGGTGTGTGGGTGTCATTACAATGTTTTGATTGTAAATATTAATAGTCATTCATAGGGTGGTGGGTGTCATTAGAGTGTTTGGACTGTAAATATCAACAGTCATTCATGGGGTGGTGGGTGTGTGGGTGTCATTACAGTGCTTGGACTGTAAATATCAACCTTCATTTATGGGGTGGTGTTTGTTTGTGTGTCATTACAGTTCCTGGACTGAAAATATCAACAATCATTCATATGGTGGTGGGTGAGTGAGTGTTATTACAGAGCTTGGACTGTAAATATTAACAGTCATTCATGGGGTGGTACGTGTGAGTGTGTCATTACAGTGCTTAGACTGTAAATATCAACAGTCAGTTATTGGGTATTTGGTTTGTGGGTGTCATTACAGTGCTTGGACTGTAAATATCAACAGTCAGTCATGGGGTGGTCGGTGTGTGGGTGTCATTACAGTGCTGGGACTGTAATTATCAACAGTCATTCATGGGGTGTTGTGTGTGTTGGTGTCATTACAGTGTTTTAACTATATATATCAACATTCATTTATTGGGTGGTGGGTGTCATTACAATGCTTTGACTGTAAATATCAAAAGTCATTCATGGGGTGGTGCATGTGTGGGTGTCATGACAGTACTTGGACTGTAAATATCAACAGTCATTAATGGGGTGGTGAGTGTGTGGGTGTCATTACAGTTCTTGGACTGTAAATATCAACCATCATTAATGTGCGGGTGTCATTACAGAACTCAGACTGTAAATTTTATCAGTCATTCCTGGTGTAGTGGGTGTGTTGGTGTCATAATAGTTCTTGGACTGTAAATATAAAAAGTCATTCTTGGGGTGGTCGGTGTGTGGTTGTCATTACAGTGTTTTGTTTGTAAATATCGACAGTCATTTATAAGGTCGTAGGTGTTATTAGAGTGATTGGACTGTAAATATCAACAGTCATTCATAAGGTGGTGGGTGTGGGGGTGTCATTACATACTTTTGACTGTAAATATCAACAGTCATTTATGGGGTGGTGGGGGTGAGGGTGTCATTACAGTGCTTGGACTGTAAATATCAACAGTCATTCATGGGGTGGTGGGTTTGTGGGTGTTCATTATAGTGCTTGAACTGTAAATATCAACAGTCATTCATGGGGTGGTGGGTGTGTGGTTGTCATTACATTGCGGGGACTATAAATATTAAGTCATTCATGGTGTGGTGGGTGTGTGTGTGTGTCATTAGTGCTTGGACTCTAAATATCAACAGTCATTCATGGGGTGGTTGGTGTCATTACAGTTCTTGGACTGTAAATATCAACAGTAAATCATGGGGTGTTAGGTGTCATTAGAGTACTTGGACTGTAAATATCAACAGTCATTCATGGGGTTTTGGGTGTTTGGGTGTCTATGCAGTGCTTGGACTGTAAATATCAACAGTCAATCATGGGGTGGTGGGTGTCTGGGTGTATTACAGTGCTTGGACTGTAAATATCAACAGTGATTCATGGTGTGGTGGGTATGTAGGTGTCTTTACAGTGTTTTGATTGTAAATATCAACAGTTATTCATAGGGTGGTGGGTGTCATTAGAGTGCTTGGACTGTAAATACCAACAGTCATTCATGGGGTGGTGGGTGTGGGGGTGTCATTACAGTGCTTGGACTGTAAATATCAACCATATTTCACGGGGTGGTGGGTGTGTGAGTGTCATTACAGAACTTGTTCAGTAAATATCAACAGTCATTCATTGGGTGGTGGATGTGAAGGTGTCAATACAGTGCTTAGACTGTAAATATCAATAGTCATTCATGGGGTGGTGGGTGTGAGGGTGTCATTACAGTGCTTAGACTGTATATATCAACAATCATTCATAGGGTGGTGGGTGTGTGGGTGTCATTATAGTGTTTGGACTGTAAATATCAACAGTCATTCATGGGGTGGTGAGTATGTGGGTGTCATTATAGTGTTTTAACTGTAAATATCAACAGTCATTCATGGGGTGGTGGGTGTGTGGGTGTCATTACAGTGCTTGGACTATAAATATCAATTCATTCATGGTGTGGTGGGTGTGTGTCATTAGTGCTTGGACTGTAAATATCAACAGTCATTCATGGGGTGGTTGGTGTCATTACAGTGCTTGGCCTGTAAATATCAACAGTCAATCATGGAATGTTGGGTATCATTAGAATGCTTGGACTGTAAATATCAACAGTAAATCATGGGGTGGTCGGTGTGTGGGTGTCTTTAAAGTGCTTTAACTATAAATATCAACATTCATTTATTGGGTAGTGGGTGTCATTAGAGTGCTTGGACTGTAAATATCAACAGTCATTCATAGGGTGGTGCATGTGTGGGTGTCATGACAGTGCTTGGACTGTAAATATCAACAGTCATTCATGGGATGGTGAGTGTGTGGGTGTCATTACAGTGCTTTGACTGTAAATATCAACAGTCATTCGTGAGGTGGTGGGTGTGTGGGTGTCATTACAGTCTTTTGATTGTAAATATCAACAGTCATTCTTGGGGTGGTGGTTGTGTGGGTGTCATTACACTGCTTAGACAGTAAATATCAACAGTCATTTATGGGGTGATGGGTGTGACTGTGTTATTACAGTGCTTGGACTGTAAATATCAACAGTCATTCAGATTTTTGGTGGGTGTCATTAGAGTGCGTGGTGGGTATGTGGGTGTCATTACAGTGCTTGGACAGTAAATATCAAGAGTCATTCATGGGGTGGTTGGTGTGTGGGTGTCATTACAGTGTTTTAATTGTAAATATCAACAGTCGTTCATAGGTTGGTGAGTGTCATTACAGTGCTTGAACTGTAAATATCCACAGTCATTCATGGGGTTGTGGGTGTGTGGGTGTCATTACAATGCTTGGACTGTAAATATAAAGTCATTCATGGGGTGGTGGGTGTGTGTGTCATTAGTGCTTGGCCTATAAATATCAACAGTCATTTATGGGGTGGTGGGTGGCATTACAGTGATTGGATTGTAAATATCAACAGTCATTTATGAAATGGTGGGTGCTTGGGTGTCATTACAGTGCTTGGACTATAAATATCAACAGTCAACAATGGGATGGTGGGTGTCGGGTTGTCATTACAGTGCTTGGACTGTAAATATCAACAGTCATTTATGGGGTGGTGGATGTGTTGATGTCATTACAGTGCTTGGAATGAAAATATCAACAGTCATTCATGGGGTGGTGCGTGTGTGGGTGTCATTACAGTTCTTGGACTGTAAATATTAACAGTCATCAATAGGGTGGTTGGTGACATTAGAGTGCTTGGACTGTAAATATTAACAGTCATTCAGAGGGTGGTGAGTGTGTGGATGTCATTACAATGCTTGGACTGAAAATATCAACAGTCTTTAATGGGGTGGTGAGTGTTTGGGTGTCATTATAGTGCTTGGACTATAAATATCAACCGTCATTAATGGGGTGGTGGGTGTGTGGGTGTCATTACAGTGCTTGGACTGTAAATATCAACAGTCTTTCATAGGGTTATGGGTGTGTGGCTGTCATTACAGTGCTTGGACTGTAAATATCAACAGTCATTCATGGGGTGGTTGGTGTGTTGGCGTTATTACAGTGTTTTGATTGTAAATATCAACAGTCATTCATGGGGTGGTGGGTGTGTGGGTGTCATTACAGTGCTTGCACTGTAAATATCAACAGTCATCAATGAGGTGGTGGGTGGCATTACAGTGCTTGGACTGAAATTATCAACAGTCATTCATGGGGTGGTGGGTGTGTTGGTGTCATTATAGTGCTTGGACTATAAATATCAACCATCATTTATGGGGTGGTGAGTGTGTGGGTGTCATTACAGTGCTTGAACTGTTAATATCAACAGTCATTTATAGGGTGGTTGGTGTGTTAGAGTATTTTCAAAGTACAGGCCCAAAACATACTGAAAATCGATCTTTTATGTTCCCAAAAGTCGATATGTGCATGCATTTTCTGTACCCGTTTATATCTCAAATTCAGGCTCCAAACACCCAAAGATTCGATATTTTGGGGTCCCAGAAGCGATCTGTACATACCTACTCAGATACACGCCAAAAACATGCTGAAAATTGATATTTTAGGTGCCCAATGTCAATATGTGTATACATCTTCTGCACCCGTTTATATCCCAAATTCAACCTCAAAACACCCGAAAATTCGATATTTTTGGGTCCCAGAAGCGATCTGTACAGTAGCCCAAGAAAGTTCGCCGACTAAAAACTAACGTACCGGCAACCTCTATACCTGTCATTCTCGTCCCAAGCCTTTATTAACTCCATACCTATGATCTGTCAGCGTTGTCAATGTTTCTTTCCTTTCGTCTCAGGTTTGAACTCAGAGTTTAGACGCATGAGTTTCGACGAAGGGTTATATATATTTATTATATAATTGTGTGAATATTATGAAAAACAATGGAAATGTAAGGCAAATGGGTGTGTGGGTGGGGGTGAGACCGAGGTGACCGAGGTGGGGGGTCTGATATGTGTGTGTGTGTGTGTGTGTGTACTACAGACAGAGAGAGAGAGGTGGAGGTATGATAGGTTGTGAAAAATGTCAAAATGGAAGACTAGAAAAATGGATAGCAAAGAACGATGATGAAGGAAGAGGTCAAAATGAGGATAAGGAGGAAGAAGGTTTAATGCCGATGACAAGAAGGGAAGGAAGGAAGGATTGAAGAAAATAACAACGATGGCTTGAGCCTTGGGCAAAGGCTACGTGTGCGTGTGTGTGTGTGTGGCATCTAAAAGTCTGCTGTGAGTTGGCAGAAGGCCAATATTAACCGTTTAATAGATCACATCAGAGTAATTATCTCTTTCTCTCATTGCATTCGTATAAGAACAGTGTTGAAATAGGCTTCTTGTTTAATATTCCATATTCGAAAAATATTCGGTAGGCAACATGCGAATGCGAATGCGAATCTTAAAAAAACATGCGAATGCAAACACAAATATTCGGACCACCTCTACTACGAACTAATGTGAACACACACACACACACACACACCTTCCACTTAGACGATTAAGGGCCTGTGGCCACATGGGTTGGACAGAGGAGGTCAGGTCACGTGCACTCTCTCTCTCTCTCCCCCCCCCCCTCTCTCTCTCTCCACATTGCCTTCCTTCACTTTTCCTGTTTCAGCAAGCATTGATCATTCTTCCTTTCTCTAGCTCCCTTCTCCCTCCATCATTCCTTTCAGCTTCTTTCCCCTTCCTGTTATGATCCTACTTTCCCTCTTTCAGTCCTCCCTCCATACTTCCTTCCCTCACTTATTTCACTCCTCCTTATCCTCATTTTGGCCTCTTCTTTCATCATCCTTCTTTGCTATCCATTTTGACATTTTTCACAACCTATCATACCTCCACCTCTCTCTCTCTCTCTGTCTGTACACACACACACACACTTCCTTCAGACCCCCATCGCACCATCCATCCATCACCTTTTGGTCTCACCTCCACCCACACAGCCATACTAACCAACCCTCCCAGCTAGCGTATAGCACCGTCATGACGGCCTATTGGGAACCCGGCTTAAGAGGTGTGTGTGTGTGTGTGTGTGTGTGAGGTCAATGAGGTGTTTCTTGTGCTAGGGAATAAACTATCAAAATATAATACAATGTCTTTCTCTCATTTGCCTTTCATTTCCATTGTTTTTCATATTGTTCACAGAATTATATAATAAATATATATAACCCTTCGTCGAAACTCATGCGTCTAAACTCTGAGTTCACACCTTAGACGAAAGGAAAGAAACCTTGACAACGCTGACAGATCATGGGTATGGAGTTGATAAAGGCTTGGGACGAAAATGTCAGTTATAGAGGATGCCGGTACGTTAGTTTTTAGTAGGCGAACTTTCTTGGGCTACTGTACATGCCTACTCAGTGCTAGAATGTTTTCAAAATATAAGCTCAAAACATGCTAAAAATCGATATTTTATGTGTCCAAAGTCGATATGTGCATGCATCTTCTATACCCGTTTATATCTCAAATTCATGCTCAAAACACCCGAAAATTCAATATTTTGGGGTCCCAGAAGCGATCTGTACATACCTACTCCGTGTTAGAGTTTTTTTTTTTAAATACAGGCCCCGAACATGCTGAAAATCGATATTTTAGGTGCCCAAAGTCAATATGTGCATGCATCTTCTGTACCCGTTTATATCTCAAATTCAGGCTCAAAACACCCGTAAATTCGAAATTTTGGGGTCCCAGAAGCGATCTGTACATGCCTACTCGGTGCTATAATATTTTCAAAATATAGGCCCAAAACATGATAAAAATCGATATTTTAGGTGCCCAAAGTCGATATCACAAATTCATGCACAAAACACCCGAAAATTCGATATTTGGGGGTCCCAGAAGCGATCTGTACATGCCTTCTCCGTATTAGAGTGTTTTCAAAATACAAGCCCAAAACATACTGCAAATCGATCTTTTAGGTGCCCAAAAGTCGATATGTGCATGCATCTTCTGTACCCGTTTATATCTCAAATTAAGGCTCCAAACACCCGAAAATTTGATATTTTTGGGTCCCTGAAACGATCTGTACATGCCTACTCAGTAACAGTATATTTTCATTGTACAAGTCCAAAAACATGCTGAAAATCGATATTTTAGGTGCAAAAAGTCAATATGTGCATGCATCTTCTGTATCCGTTTATATCTCAAATTCAAGTTTAAAACACCCGAAAATTCGATATTTTTGGGTCCCAGAAGCGATCTGTACATGCCTACTCCGTGTTTGAGTATTTTCATAATACAGGCCCAAAACAGGCTGAAAATCGATATTTTAGGTTCCCAAAGTCAATATGTGTATGCTTCTTCAGTACACGTTTATATCTCAAATTCAGGCTCAAAACACCCGAAAATTCAATATTTTTGGGTCCCAGAAGCGATCTTTACGTGCCTACTCAGTTACAGAATATTTTCAAAATACAAGTCCAAAAACATGCTGAAAATATATATTTTAAGTGCCCAAAGTCGATATGTGCATGCATCTTCTGTACCCGTTTATATCTCAAATTCAGGCTCAAAACACCCGAAAATTCGATATTTTTGGGTCCCAGAAGCGATCTGTACATGCCAACTCAATGTTAGAATATTTTTGAAACACAGGCAGAAAAACAAGTTGAAAATCGATATTTTAGGTGCACAAAATCGATATGTGCATGCATCTTCTGTACCCGTTTATGTCCCAAATTCAGGCTCAAAACACCCTAAAATTCGATATTTTTGGGTCCCAGAAGCGATCTGTACATGCCTACTCAGTGCTAGAATATTTTCAAAATGTAGGCCCAAAACATGCTAAATATCGATATTTTGGGTGCCAAAGTCGATATGTGCATGCATCTTCTGTAGCCGTTTATATCTCAAATTTAGGCTCAAAACCCCTGAAAATTCAATATTTTTACGTCCCAGAAGCGATACGTACATGCCTACTAGAAAATAGAATGTTTTCATAATATAGGCTCAAAGCATGCTAAAAATCGATATTTTAAGGGTCCAAAGTCGATATGTGCATGCATCTTCTGTACCCGTTTATATCTCAAATTCAGGCTCAAAACACCCTAAAATTCGATATTTTTGGGTCCCAGAAACGATCTGTACATGCCTACTCAGTAACAGTATATTTTCATTGTACAAGTCCAAAAACATGCTGAAAATCGATATTTTAGGTGCAAAAAGTCAATATGTGCATGCATCTTCTGTATCCGTTTATATCTCAAATTCAAGTTTAAAACACCCGAAAATTAGATATTTTTGGGTCCCAGAAGCGATCTGTACATGCCTACTCCGTGTTTGAGTATTTTCATAATACAGGCCCAAAACAGGCTGGAAATCGATATTTTAGGTTCCCAAAGTCAAAACACCCGAAAATTCGATATTTTTGGGTCCCAGAAGCGATCTTTACATGCCTACTCAATGTAAGAATATTTTCAAAATACAAGTCCAAAAACATGCTAAAAATCTATATTTTAAGTGCCCAAAGTCGATATGTGCATGCATCTTCTGTACCCGTTTATATCTCAAATTCAGGCTCAAAACACCCGAAAATTCGATATTTTTGGGTCCCAGAAGCGATCTGTACATGCCTACTCAATGTTAGAATATTTTTGAAACACAGGCAGAAAAACAAGTTAAAAATCGATATTTTAGGTGCACAAAATCGATAGGTGCATGCATCTTCTGTACCCGTTTATGTCCCAAATTCAGGCTCAAAACACCCTAAAATTCGATATTTTTGGGTCCCAGAAGTGATCTGTACATGCCTACTCAGTGCTAGAATATTTTCAAAATATAGGCCCAAAACATGCTGAAAATCGATATTTTAGGTGCCCAAAGTCAATATGTGTATGCATCTTCTGCACCCGTTTATATCCCAAATTCAACCTCAAAACACACGAAAATGCGATATATTTGGGTCCCAGAAGCGATCTGTACATGCCTACTCAGTGCTTGAATATTTTCAAAATATAGGGCCAAAACATGCTGAAAATCGATATTTTAGGTGCAAAAAGTCAATATGTGCATGCATCTTCTGTATCCGTTTATATCTCAAATTCAAGTTTAAAACACCCGAAAATTCGATATTTTTGGGTCCCAGAAGTGATCTGTACATGCCTACTCCGTGTTTGAGTATTTTCATAATACAGGCCCAAAACAGGCTGAAAATCGATATTTTAGGTTCCCAAAGTCAATATGTGTATGTTTCTTCAGTACACGTTTATATCTCAAATTCAGGCTCAAAACACCCGAAAATTCGATATTTTTGGGTCCCAGAAGCGATCTTTACATGCCTACTCAGTAACATAATATTTTCAAAATACAAGTCCGAAAACATGCTGAAAATCTATATTATAAGTGCCCAAAGTCGATATGTGCATGCATCTTCTGTACCCGTTTATATCTCAAATTCAGGCTCAAAACACCCGAAAATTCGATATTTTTGGGTCCCAGAAGCGATCTGTACATGCCTACTCAATGTAAGAATATTTTTGAAACATAGGCAGAAAAACAAGTTGAAAATCGATATTTTAGGTGCACAAAATCGATATGTGCATGCATCTTCTGTACCCGTTTATGTCCCAAATTCAGGCTCAAAACACCCTAAAATTTGATATTTTTGGGTCCCAGAAGCGATCTGTACTTGCCTACTCAGTGCTAGAATATTTTCAAAATATAGGCCCAAAACATGCTAAATATCGATATTTTGGGTGCCAAAGTCGATATGTGCATGCATCTTCTGTAGCCGTTTATATCTCAAATTTAGGCTCAAAACCCCTGAAAATTCAATATTTTTACGTCCCAGAAGCGATATGTACATGCCTACTAGAAAATAGAATGTTTTCATAATATAGGCTCAAAGCATGCTAAAAATCGGTATTTTAGGGGTCGAAGGTCGATATGTGCATGCATCTTCTGTAACCGTTTATATCTCAAATTCAGGCTCAAAACACCCGAAAATTCGATATTTTTGGGTCCCAGGAGCGATCTGTACATGCCTACTTCGTGTTAGAGTATTTTCATAATACCGGCCCAAAACATGCTAAAATCGATATTTTAGGTGCCCAAAGTCAATATGTGTATGTATCTTCATTACCCGTTTATATCTCAAATTCAGGCTCAAAACACCCGAAAACTCGATATTTTTGGGTCCAAGAAGCGATCTGTATATGCCTAATCAGTAACATAATATTTTCAAAATACAAGTCCAAAACATGCTAAAAATCGATATTTTAGGTGCCCAAAGTCGATATGTGCATGCATCTTCTGTACCCATTTCTTTCCCATATTTGTGCTCAAAACACCCAAAAATTCGATATTTTTGGGCCTCAGAAGCTATCTGTATATACCTACTCCGTGTTAGAGTATTTTCAATATACAGGCCCAAAACATGCTGAAAATCGATATTTTAGGTGCCCAAAGTCAATATGTGTATGCATCTTCTGCACCCGTTTATATCCCAAATTCAACCTCAAAACACACGAAAATGCGATATATTTGGGTCCCAGAAGCGATCTGTACATGCCTACTCAGTGCTTGAATATTTTCAAAATATAGGGCCAAAACATGCTGAAAATCGATATTTTAGGTGCAAAAAGTCAATATGTGCATGCATCTTCTGTATCCGTTTATATCTCAAATTCAAGTTTAAAACACCCGAAAATTCGATATTTTTGGGTCCCAGAAGTGATCTGTACATGCCTACTCCGTGTTTGAGTATTTTCATAATACAGGCCCAAAACAGGCTGAAAATCGATATTTTAGGTTCCCAAAGTCAATATGTGTATGTTTCTTCAGTACACGTTTATATCTCAAATTCAGGCTCAAAACACCCGAAAATTCGATATTTTTGGGTCCCAGAAGCGATCTTTACATGCCTACTCAGTAACAGAATATTTTCAAAATACAAGTCCAAAAACATGCTGAAAATCTATATTTTAAGTGCCCAAAGTCGATATGTGCATGCATCTTCTGTACCCGTTTATATCTCAAATTCAGGCTCAAAACACCCGAAAATTCGATATTTTTGGGTCCCAGAAGCGATCTGTACATGCCTACTCAATGTAAGAATATTTTTGAAACATAGGCAGAAAAACAAGTTGAAAATCGATATTTTAGGTGCACAAAATCGATATGTGCATGCATCTTCTGTACCCGTTTATGTCCCAAATTCAGGCTCAAAACACCCTAAAATTTGATATTTTTGGGTCCCAGAAGCGATCTGTACTTGCCTACTCAGTGCTAGAATATTTTCAAAATATAGGCCCAAAACATGCTAAATATCGATATTTTGGGTGCCAAAGTCGATATGTGCATGCATCTTCTGTAGCCGTTTATATCTCAAATTTAGGCTCAAAACCCCTGAAAATTCAATATTTTTACGTCCCAGAAGCGATATGTACATGCCTACTAGAAAATAGAATGTTTTCATAATATAGGCTCAAAGGATGCTAAAAATCGATATTTTAGGGGTCGAAAGTCGATATGTGCATGCATCTTCTGTACCCGTTGATATCTCAAATTCAGGCTCAAAACACCCGAAAATTCGATATTTTTGGGTCCCAGGAGCGATCTGTACATGCCTACTCCGTGTTAGAGTATTTTCATAATACCGGCCCAAAACATGCTAAAATCGATATTTTAGGTGCCCAAAGTCAATATGTGTATGTATCTTCATTACTCGTTTATATCTCAAATTCATGCTCAAAACACCCGAAAACTCGATATTTTTGGGTCCAAGAAGCGATCTGTATATGCCTAATCAGTAACAGAATATTTTCAAAATACAAGTCCAAAACATGCTAAAAATCGATATTTTAGGTGCCCAAAGTCGATATGTGCATGCATCTTCTGTACCCATTTCTTTCCCATATTTGTGCTCAAAACACCCAAAAATTCGATATTTTTGGGCCTCAGAAGCTATCTGTATATACCTACTCCGTGTTAGAGTATTTTCAATATACAGGCCCAAAACATGCTGAAAATCGATATTTTAGGTGCCCAAAGTCAATATGTGTATGCATCTTCTGCACCCGTTTATATCCCAAATTCAACCTCAAAACACACAAAAATGCGATATATTTGGGTCCCAGAAGCGATCTGTAAGTGCCTACTCAGTGCTTGAATATTTTCAAAATATAGGGCCAAAACATGCTGAAAATCGATATTTTAGGTGCAAAATGTCAATATGTGCATGCATCTTCTGTATCCGTTTATATCTCAAATTCAAGTTTAAAACACCTGAAAATGCGATATTTTTGGGTCCCAGAAGCGATCTGTACATGCCTACTCGGTGTTTGAGTATTTTCATAATACAGGCCCAAAACAGGCTGAAAATCGATATTTTAGGTTCCCAAAGTCAATATGTGTATGCATCTTCTGCACCCGTTTATATCCCAAATTCAACCTCAAAACACACGAAAATGCGATATATTTGGGTCCCAGAAGCGATCTGTACATGCCTACTCCGTGTTAGAGTATTTTCATAATACAGGCCCAAAACATGCTAAAATCGATATTTTAGGTGCCCAAAGTCAATATGTGCATGCATCTTCTGTACCCATTTCTTTCCCATATTTGTGCTCAAAACACCCAAAAATTCGATATTTTTGGGCCTCAGAAGCCATCTGTATATACCTACTCCGTGTTAGAGTATTTTCAATATACAGGCCCAAAACATGCTGAAAATCGATATTTTAGGTGCCCAAAGTCAATATGTGTATGCATCTTCTTCACCCGTTTATATCCCAAATTCAACCTCAAAACACACGAAAATGCGATATATTTGTGTCCCAGAAGCGATCTGTACATGCCTACTCAGTGCTTGAATATTTTCAAAATATAGGGCCAAAACATGCTGAAAATCGATATTTTAGGTGCAAAAAGTCAATATGTGCATGCATCTTCTGTATCCGTTTATATCTCAAATTCAAGTTTAAAACACCCAAAAATTCGATATTTTTGGGTCCCAGAAGCGATCTGTACATGCCTACTCGGTGTTTGAGTATTTTCATAATACAGGCCCAAAACAGGCTGAAAATCGATATTTTAGGTTCCCAAAGTCAATATGTGTATGCTTCTTCAGTACACGTTTATATCTCAAATTCAGGCTCAAAACACCCGAAAATTCGATATTTTTGGGTCCCAGAAGCGATCTTTACATGCCTACTCAGTAACAGAATATTTTCAAAATACAAGTCCAAAAACATGCTGAAAATCTATATTTTAAGTGCCCAAAGTCGATATGTGCATGCATCTTCTGTACCCGTTTATATCTCATACTCAGGCTAAAAACACCCGAAAATTCGATATTTTTTGGTCCCAGAAGCGATCTGTACATGCCTACTCAATGTAAGAATATTTTTGAAACATAGGCAGAAAAACAAGTTGAAAATCGATATTTTAGGTACACAAAATCGATATGTGCATGCATCTTCTGTACCCGTTTATGTTCCAAATTCAGGCTAAAAACACCCTAAAATTCGTTATTTTTGGGTCCCAGAAGCGATCTGTACATGCCTACTCAGTGCTAGAATATTTTCAAAATATAGGCCCAAAACATGCTAAATATCGATATTTTGGGTGCTAAAGTCGATATGTGCATGCATCTTCTGTAGCCGTTTATATCTCAAATTTAGGCTCAAAACCCCTGAAAATTCAATATTTCTACGTCCCAGAAGCGATCTGTACATGCCTACTAGAAAATAGAATGTTTTCATAATATAGGCTCAAAGCATGCAAAAATCGATATTTTAGGGGTCCAAAGTCGATAAGTGCATGCATCTTCTGTACCCGTTGATATCTCAAATTCAGGCTCAAAACACCCGAAAATTCGATATTTTTGGGTCCCAGAAGCGATCTGTACATGCCTACTCCGTTTTAGAGTATTTTCATAATACAGGCCCATAACATGCTAAAATCGATATTTTAGGTGCCCAAAGTCAATATGTGTATGTATCTTCATTACCCGTTTATATCTCAAATTCAGACTCAAAACACCCGAAAACTCGATATTTTTGGGTCCAAGACGCGATCTGTACATGCCTAATCAGTAACAGAATATTTTCAAAATACAAGTCCAAAACATGCTAAAAATCGATATTTTATGTGCCCAAAGTCGATATGTGCTTGCATCTTCTGTACCCATTTCTATCCCATATTCATGCTTAAAACACCAAAAAATTCGATATTTTTGGGCCCCAGAAGCTATCTGTACACGCCTACTCAGTGTTAGAATATTTTCATAATACACGCCAAAAACATTCTGGAAATCAATATTTTAGGTTCCCAAAGTTAATATGTGCATGCATTTTCTGTACCCATTTCTATCCCATATTCGTGCACAAAACATCCAAAAAATCGATATTTTTGGGCCCCAGAAGCTATCTGTACATGCCTACTGCGTGTTAGAGTATTTTCAAGATACAGGCCCAAAACATGCTGAAAATCGATATTTTAGGTGCCCAAAGTCAATATGTGTATGCATCATCTGTACCCGTTTATATCTCAAATTCAGGCTCAAAACACCCTAAAATTCGATATGTTTTGGTCCAAGAAGCGATCTGTACATGCATACTCAGTGCTAAAATATTTTCAGAATATAAGCTCAAAACATGCTAAAAATCGATATTTTAGGTGCCCAAAGTCAATATGTGTATGCATCTTCTGTACCCTTTTATATCTCAAATTCTGGCTCAAAACACCAGAAAATTCGATATTTTTGGGTCCCATAAGCGATCTGTACATGCCTAATCAATGTTAGAATATTTTCAAAATATAGGCCCAAAACATGCTAAAAATCGATATTTTAGGTGTCCAAAGTCGATATGTGTATGCATCTTCAGTACCGTTTTATATCTCAAATTCAGGCTCAAAAATACCCGAAAATTCGATATTTTTATGTCCCAGAAGCAATCTGTACATGTCTACTCCTTCCTAGAATGTTTTCAAGATACAGACCCAACATGCTCAAAATCGATATTTTAGGTGCAAAAAGTCGATATGTGCATGCATCTTCAGTACCCGTTTATATCTCAAATTCAGACTTAAAATACCCAAAAATTCGATATTTTTGGGTCCCAGAAGCGATCTGTACATGCCTACTCAGTGCAAGAATTTTTTCAATATATAGGCCCAAAACATGCTGAAAATCGATATTTTAGTTGCCCAAAGTCGATATGTGCATGCAACTTCAGTACCCGTTTATATCTCAAATTCAGGCTCAAAACACCCGAAAATTCGATATCTTTAGGTCCCAGAAGCGATCTGTACATGCCTACTCAATGTTAGAGTATTTTCAAAACACAGGCACAAAAACAAGTTGAAAATCGTTATTTTAGGTGCCAAAAATCGATATGTGCATGCATCTTCTGTACCCGTTTATGTCCCAAATTCAGGCTCAAAACACCCGAAAACTCGATATTTTTGGGTCCAAGAAGCGATCTGTACATGCCTAATCCGTGTTTGAGTATTTTCAAAATTTAGGCCCAAAACATGCTGAAAATCGATATTTTATGTGTCCAAAGTCGATATGTGAATGCATCTTCAATACCCGTTAATATCTCAAATTCAGGCTCAAAACACCCGAAAATTCGATATTTTTGGGTCCCAGGAGAGTTCTGTACATGCCTACTCACTAATAGAATTATTTCAAAATACAGGCCCAAAACATGTTTAAAATCGATATTTTAGGTGCCCAAAGTTGATATGTGCATGTATCTTCTGTACCCGTTTATATCTTAAATTCAGGATCAAAACACCCGAAAATTCGATATTTATGGGTCCCATAAGCGATCTGTACTTGCCTACTCAATGTTAAAATATTTTCAAAACACAGGCACAAAAACAAGTTGAAAATCGATGTTTTAGGTGCCCAAAATCGATATGTGCATGCATCTTCTGTATCCGTTTATGTCCCAAATTCAGGCTTGAAACACCCTAAAATACGATATTTTTGGGTCCCGGAAGCGATCTGTACATGCCTACTCAGAAAAAGAATGTTCTCAAAATATAAGCCCAAAACATGCTGAAAATCTATATTTTATGTGCCCAAAGTCGATATGTGCATGCATCTTCTGTACCCTTTTATATCTCAAATTCAGGCTCAAAACACCCAGAAATTCGATATTTTTGGGTCCCAGAAGCGATCTGTACATGCCTAATCAATGTTAGAATATTTTCAAAATATAGGCCCAAAACATGTTAAAAATCGATATTTTAGGTGCCTAAAGTCGATATGTGTATGCATCTTTAGTACCGTTTTATATCTCAAATTCAGGCTCAAAACACCCGAAAATTCGATATTTTTGGGTCCCAGAAGCGATCTGTACATGCCTACTCAATGTAAGAATATTTTTGAAACATAGGCAGAAAAACAAGTTGAAAATCGATATTTTAGGTGCACAAAATCGATATGTGCATGCATCTTCTGTACCCGTTTATGTCTCAAATTCAGGCTCAAAACACCCTAAAAATCGTTATTTTTGGGTCCCAGAAGCGATCTGTACATGCCTACTCAGTGCTAGAATATTTTCAAAATATAGGCCCAAAACATGCTAAATATCGATATTTTGGGTGCCAAAGTCGATATGTGCATGCATCTTCTGTAGCCGTTTATATCTCAAATTTATGCTCAAAACCCCTGAAAATTCAATATTTTTACGTCCCAGAAGCGATCTGTACATGCCTACTAGAAAATAGAATGTTTTCATAATATAGGCTCAAGGCATGCTAAAAATCGATATTTTAGGGGTCCAAAGTCGATAAGTGCATGCATCTTCTGTACCCGTTGATATCTCAAATTCAGGCTCAAAACACCCGAAAATTCGATATTTTTGGGTCCCAGAAGCGATCTGTACATGCCTACTCCGTTTTAGAGTATTTTCATAATACAGGCTTAAAACATGCTAAAATCGATATTTTAGGTGCCCAATGTCAATATGTGTATGTATCTTCATTACCCGTTTATATCTCAAATTCAGACTCAAAACACCCGAAAATTCGTTATTTTTGGGTCCAAGAAGCAATCTGTACATGCCTACTCAGTGCTAGAATATTTTCAAAATATAGGCCCAAAACATGCTAACTATCGATATTTTTGGTGCCAAAGTCGATATGTGCATGCATCTTCTGTACCCATTTCTATCCCATATTCGTGCTTAAAACACCAAAAAATTCGATATTTTTGGGCCCCAGAAGCTATATGTACACGCCTACTCAGTGTTAGAATATTTTCATAATACACGCCAAAAACATTCTGGAAATCAATATTTTAGGTTCCCAAAGTTAATATGTGCATGCATTTTCTGTACCCATTTCTATCCCATATTCGTGCACAAAACATCCAAAAAATCGATATTTTTGGGCCCCAGAAGCTATCTGTACATGCCTACTCCGTGTTAGAGTATTTTCAAGATAAAGGCCCAAAACATGCTGAAAATCGATATTTTAGGTGCCCAAAGTCAATATGTGTATGCATCATCTGTACCCGTTTATATCTCAAATTCTGGGTCAAAACACCCGAAAATTCGATATGTTTTGGTCCAAGAAGCGATCTGTACATGCATACTCAGTGCTAAAATATTTTCAGAATATAAGCTCAAAACATGCTAAAAATCGATATTTTAGGTGCCCAAAGTCAATATGTGTATGCATCTTCTGTACCCTTTTATATCTCAAATTCTGGCTCAAAACACCAGAAAATTCGATATTTTTGGGTCCCAGAAGCGATCTGTACATGCCTAATCAATGTTAGAATATTTTCAAAATATAGGCCCAAAACATGCTAAAATCGATATTTTAGGTGTCCAAAGTCGATATGTGTATGCATCTTCAGTACCGTTTTATATTTCAAATTCAGGCTCAAAACACCCGAAAATTCGATATTTTTATGTCCCAGAAGCAATCTGTACATGCCTACTCCTTCCTAGAATGTTTTCAAGATACAGACCCAACATGCTCAAAATCGATATTTTAGGTGCAAAAAGTCGATATGTGCATGCATATTCTGTAGCCGTTTATATCTCAAATTCAGGCTTAAAACACCCGAAAATTCAATATTTTTGGGTCCCAGAAGCGATCTATACATGCCTACTCAGTACAAGAATTTTTTCAATATATAGGCCCAAAACATGCTGAAAATCGAAATTTTAGGTGCCCAAAGTCGATATGTGCATGCATCTTCTGTACCCGTTTATATCTCAAATTCAGGCTCAAAACACCCGAATATTTGATTTTATTTTTTCCCAGACACGATCTGTACATGCCTACTCAGTGACAGAATATTTTCAAATAACAGACCCAAAACATGCTGAAAATCGATATTTTATGTGCCCAAAGTCGATATGTGTATGTATCTTCAGTACCCGTTAATATCTCAAATTCAGGCTCAAAACACCCGAAAATTCGATATTTTTGGGTCCCAGACGCGATGTGTACATGCCTTCTCAATGTTAGAATATTTTCAAAACACAGGCACAAAAACAAGTTGAAAATCGATATTTTAGGTGCCCAAAATCGATATGTGAATGCATCTTCAGTACTCGTTTATATCTCAAATTCTGGCTCAAAAGACCCGAAAATTCGATATTTTTGGTTCCCAGAAGCGATCTGTACATGCCTACTCCGTGTTAGAGTATTTTCAAAATACAGGCCTAAAACATGCTGAAAATCGATATTTTAGGTGCCCAAAGTCAATATGTGTATGCATCTTCTGTACCCGTGTATATCTCAAATTCAGGCTGAAAACACCCGAAAATTCAAATTTTTTGGTTCCCAGAAGCGATCTGTACATGCCTACTCCGTTTTAGAGTATTTTCAAAATACAGGCATAAAAACATGCTGAAATTCGATATTTTAGGTGCCAAAAGCAATAAGGGTATGCATCTTCTCTACCCGTTTATATCTCAAATTCAGGCTCAAAACACCCGAAAACTCGATATTTTTGGGTCCAATAAGCAATCTGTACATGCCTACTCAGTGACAGAATATTTTCAGATTACAGACCAAAAACATGCTGAAAATCGATATTTTAGGTGCCCAAAGTCGATATGTGCATGCATCTTCAGTACACGTTTATATCTCAAATTCAGGCTCAAAACATCCAAAAAAACCGATATTTTTGGGTCCAAGAAGCGATTTGTACATGCCTACTCAGTAATAGAATATTTTTAAGATTCAGGCCGAAAACATGCTGAAAATCGATATTTTAGGTGCCCAAAATCGATATGTGCATGCATCTTCTGTACCCGTTTATGTCCCAAATTCAGGCTCAAAACACCTGAAAATTCGATATTTTTGGGTCCTAGAAGCGATCTGTACATGCCTACTCCGTGTTAGAATATTTTTATAATACAGGCCCAAAACATGCTGAAAATCGTTATTTTAGGTGCCCAAAGTCAATATATGTATGTATATTCAGTACCCGTTTATATTTCAAATTCAGGATCAAAACACCCAAAAATTCGATATTTTTGGGTCCCAGAAGCGATCTGTACATGCCTACTCAATGTTAGAATACTTTCAAAACACAGGCACAAAAACAAGTTGAAAATCAATATTTTATGTGCCCAAAATTGATTTGTGCAAGGATCTTCTGTACCCGTTTATGTCCCAAATTCAGGCTTAAAACACCCTAAAATTTGATATTTTTGGGTCCCAGAAGCGATCCGTACATGCCTACTCAGTGACAGAATATTTTCAAAATACAGACCCAAAACATGCTGAAAATTGATATTTCAGGTGCCAAAAGTCGATATGTGCATGCATCTTCAGTACCCGTTTATATCTCAAATTCAGGTTCAAAACACCTGAAAATTCGATATTTTGCGTCCCAGAAGCGATCTGTACATGCCTATTCAGTAATGGAATGTTTTCAAAATATAGGCTCAAAGCATGCTAAAAATCGATATTTTAGGTGTCCAAAGTTGATATGTGCATTCATCATCTGTACCCGTTGATATCTCAAATTCAATCTCAAAACACCCGAAAATTCAATATTTTTGGGTCCCAAAAGCGATCTGTACATGCCTACTCCGTGTTAGAGTATTTTCATAATACAGGCCCAAAATATGCTGAAAATCGATATTTTAGGTGCCCAAAGTCGATATGTGCATGCATCTTCAGTACCCGTTTATATCTCAAATTCAGGCTCAAAACACCCGAATATTCGATTTTATTTTGGCCCAGAAGTGATCTGTACATGCCTACTCAGTGCTAGAATATTTTCAAAATATAAGCCCAAAACATGCTGAAAATCGATATTTTAGGTGCCCAAAGTCGATTTGTGTATGCATCTTCTGTACCCGTGTATATCTCAAATTCAGGCTGAAAACACCCGAAAATTCGATATTTTTGGTTCCCAGAAGCGATGTGTACATGCCTACTCAATGTTAGAATATTTTCAAAATACAGGCACAAAAACAAGTTGAAAATCGATATTTTAGGTGCCCAAAATCGATATGTGCATGCATCTTCAGTACCCGTTTATATCTCAAATTCTGGCTCAAAACACCCGAAAATTCGATATTTTTGGTTCCCAGAGGCGATCTGTACATGCCTACTCCGTGTCAGAGTATTTTCAAAATACAGCCCTAAAACATGCTGAAAATCGATATTTTAGGTGCCCAAAGTCAATATGTGTATGCATCTTCTGTACCCGTGTATATCTCAAATTCAGGCTGAAAACACCCGAAAATTCAAATTTTTTGGTTCCCAGAAGCGATCTGTACATGCCTACTCCGTTTTAGAGTATTTTCAAAATACAGACCTCAAAACATGCTGAAATTCGATATTTTAGGTGCCAAAAGCAATATGTGTATGCATCTTCTCAACCCGTTTATATCTCAAATTCAGGCTCAAAACACCCGAAAATTCAAATTTTTTGGTTCCCAGAAGCGATCTGTACATGCCTACTCCGTTTTAGAGTATTTTCAAAATACAGACCTCAAAACATGCTGAAATTCGATATTTTAGGTGCCAAAAGCAATATGTGTATGCATCTTCTCAACCCGTTTATATCTCAAATTCAGGCTCAAAACACCCGAAAACTCGATATTTTTGGTTTCCGGAAGCGATCTGTACATGCCTACTCAGTGACAGAATATTTTCAAATTACAGACCAAAAACATGCTGAAAATCGATATTTTAGGTGCCCAAAGTCGATTTGTGCCATTCATCTTCAGTACACGTTTATGTCCCAAATTCAGGCTCAAAACCCCCTAAAATTCGATATTTTTGGGTCCAAAAAGCGATCTGTACATGCCTACTCAGTGCTAGAATATTTTCAAAATATAGGCCCAAAACATGCTAAATATGGATATTTTTGGTGCACAAAGTCTATATATGCATGCATCTTTTGTAGCTGTTTAAATCTCAAATTCAGGCTCAAAACACCCAAAAATTTGATATTTTTGGGTCCCAGAAGCGATCTGTACATGCCTACTCAATGTTAAAATATTTTCAAAATACAGGCAGAAAAACAAGTTAATATCGATATTTTAGGTGCCCAAGTTAATATGTGCTTGCATTTTCTGTACCCATTTACATCCCAAATTCAGGCTTAAAACACCCGAAAATTCGATGTTTTTGGGTCCCAGAAGCGATATGTACATGCCTACTCCGTGTTAGAGTATTTTCATAATACAGGCCCAAAACATGCTGAAAATCGATATTTTAGGTGACCAAAGTCAATATGTGTATGCATCTTCTGTACACGTTTATATCCCAAATTCAGACTCAAAACAGCCGAAACTTCGATATTTTTGGGTCCCAGAAGCGATTTGTACATGCCTACTCCGTATTAGAGTATTTTCATAATACAGGCCCAAAACATGCTAAAAATCGATATTTTAGGTGCCCAAAGTCAATATGTGTATGCATCTTCAGTACCCGTTTATATCTCAAATTCAGGCTCAAAACACCCTAAAATTCAATATTTTTGGGTCCCAGATGCGATCTGTACATGCCTACTCAATGTTAGAATATTTTCAAAACACAGGCACAAAATCAAGTTGAAAATAGATATTTTATGTGCCCAAAATTGATATGTGCATGGATCTTCTGTACCCGTTTATGTCCCAAATTCAGGCTTAAAACACCAGAAAATTAGATATTTTTGGGACCCAGAAGCGATCTGTACATGCCTACTCAATGGTAGAATATTTTCAAAATACAGGCACAAAAACAAATTGAATATCGATGTTTTAGGTGCCCAAAATCGATATGTGCATGCATCTTTAGTACCTTTTTATATCTCAAATTCAGGCTTAAAACACTCGAAAATTCGATATTTTTGGGTCTCAGAAGGGATCTGTACATGCCTATTCCGTGGTAAAGTATTTTCAAAATACAGGCCCAAAACATGCTGAAAATCGATATTTTAGGTGCCAAAAGTCAATATGTGAATGCATCTTCTGTACCCGTTTATATCTCAAATTCAGGCTTAAAACACCTGAAAATTCGATATTTTTGGTTTCCGGAAGCGATCTGTACATGCCTACTCCGTGTAAGAGTATTTTCAAAATACAGGCCTAAAACATGCTGAAAATTGATATTTCAGGTGCCCAAAAGTCGATATGTGCATGCATCTTCAGTACCCGTTTATATCTCAAATTTAGGATCAAAACACCCAAAAATTCGATATTTTTGGGTCCCAGAAGTGATCTGTACATGCCTACTCAATGTTAGAATACTTTCAAAACACAGGCACAAAAACAAGTTGAAAATCAATATTTTAGGTGTCCAAAATCGATACGTGCATGCATCTTCTGTACCCGTTTATATCTCAAATTCAGGCTTAAAACACCCGAATATTTGATTTTATTTTTGCCCAGAAACGATCTGTACATGCCTACTCAGTGACAGAATATTTTCAAAATACAGACGCAAAACATGCTGAAAATTGATATTTCAGGTGCCCAAAGTCGATATGTGCATGCATCTTCAGTACCCGTTGATATCTCAAATTCAATCACAAAACACCCGAAAATTCAATATTTTTGGATCCCAGAAGCGATCTGTACATGCCTACTCCGTGTTAGAGTATTTTCATAATACAGGCCCAAAATATGCTGAAAATCGATATATTAGGTGACCAAAGTCAATATGTGTATGCATCTTCTGTACCCGTTTATATCTCAAATTCAGGCTCAAAACACCCGAAAAATCGATATTTTTTGGGTCCCAGAAGCTATCTGTACATGCCTATTCCGTGTTAGAGTTTTTTCAAAATAAAGGCCAAAAACATGCTGAAAATCGATATATTAGGTGCCCAAAGTCGATATGTGCATGCATTTTCTGTACCCTTTTATATTTAAATTCAGGATCAAAATACCCAAAAATGGGATATTTTTGGGTTCCAGAAGCGATCTCTCCATGCCTACTCAATGCTAGATTATTTTCAAATTTTAGGCCGAAAACATGCTGAAAATCGATATTTTAGGTGTCCAAAGTCGATATGTGCATGCATCTTCAGTACCCGTTTATATCTCAAATTCAAGCTCAAAACACCCGAATATTCGATTTTATTTTGACCCAGAAGTGATCTGTACATGCCTACTCAGTGCTAGAATATTTTCAAAATATAAGCCCAAAACATGCTGAAAATCGATATTTTAGGTGCCCAAAGTCGATATGTGTATGCATCTTCTGTACCCGTGTATATCTCAAATTCAGGCTGAAAACACCCGAAAATTCGATATTTTTGGTTCCCAGAAGCGATGTGTACATGCCTACTCAATGTTAGAATATTTTCAAAATATAGGCACAAAAACAAGTTGAAAATCGATATTTTAGGTGCCCAAAATCGATATGTGCATGCATCTTCAGTACCCGTTTATATCTCAAATTCTGGCTCAAAACACCCGAAAATTCCATATTTTTGGTTCCCAGAAGCGATCTGTACATGCCTACTCCGTGTTAGAGTATTTTCAAAATACATGCCTAAAACATGCTGAAAATCGATATTTTAGGTGCCCAAAGTCAATATGTGTATGCATCTTCTGTACCCGTGTATATCTCAAATTCAGGCTGAAAACACCCGAAAATTCAAATTTTTTGGTACCCAGAAGCGGTCTGTACATGCCTACTCCGTTTTAGAGTATTTTCAAAATACAGAACTCAAAACATGCTTAAATTCGATATTTTAGGTGCCAAAAGCAATATGTGTATGCATCTTCTCTACCCGTTTATATCTCAAATTCAGGCTCAAAACACCCGAAAACTCGATATTTTTGGTTTCCGGAAGCGATCTGTACATGCCTACTCAGTGACAGAATATTTTCAAATTACAGACCAAAAACATGCTGAAAATCGATATTTTAGGTGCCCAAAGTCGATTTGTGCATGCATATTCAGTACACGTTTATATCTCAAATTCAGGCTCAAAACATCCAAAAAACCGATATTTTTGGGTCCAAGAAGCGATTTGTACATGCCTACTCAGGAATAGAATATTTTTAAGATTCAGGCCTAAAACATGCTAAATATGGATATTTTTGGTGCACAAAGTCTATATATGCATGCATCTTTTGTAGCTGTTTATATCTCAAATTCAGGCTCAAAACACCCAAAAATTTGATATTTTTGGGTCCCAGAAGCGATCTGTACATGCCTACTCAATGTTAAAATATTTTCAAAATACAGGCAGAAAAACAAGTTAATATCGATATTTTAGGTGCCCAAGTTAATATGTGCTTGCATTTTCTGTACCCATTTACATCCCAAATTCAGGCTTAAAACACCCGAAAATTCGATGTTTTTGGGTCCCAGAAGCGATATGTACATGCCTACTCCGTGTTAGAGTATTTTCATAATACAGGCCCAAAACATGCTGAAAATCGATATTTTAGGTGACCAAAGTCAATATGTGTATGCATCTTCTGTACACGTTTATATCCCAAATTCAGACTCAAAACAGCCGAAACTTCGATATTTTTGGGTCCCAGAAGCGATCTGTACATGCCTACTCCGTATTAGAGTATTTTCATAATACAGGCCCAAAACATGCTAAAAATCGATATTTTAGGTGCCCAAAGTCAATATGTGTATGCATCTTCAGTACCCGTTTATATCTCAAATTCAGGCTCAAAACACCCGAAAACTCGATATTTTTGGGTCCCAGATGCGATCTGTACATGCCTACTCAATGTTAGAATATTTTCAAAACACAGGCACAAAAACAAGTTGAAAATAGATATTTTATGTGCCCAAAATTGATATGTGCATGGATCTTCTGTACCCGTTTATGTCCCAAATTCAGGCTTAAAACACCAGAAAATTAGATATTTTTGGGACCCAGAAGCGATATGTACATGCCTACTCAATGTTAGAATATTTTCAAAATACAGGCACAAAAACAAGTTGAATATAGATGTTTTAGGTGCCCAAAATCGATATGTGCATGCATCTTTAGTACCCGTTTATATCTCAAATTCTGGCTCAAAACACTCGAAAATTCGATATTTTTGGGTCCCAGAAGGGATCTGTACATGCCTATTCCGTGGTAAAGTATTTTCAAAATACAGGCCCAAAAAATGCTGAAAATTGATATTTTAGGTGCCCAAAGTCGATATGTGCATTCATCTTCAGTACCCGTTTATATCTCAAATTCAGGCTCAAAACACCTGAAAATTCGATATTTTTGGGTCCCAGAAGCGATCTGTACATGCCTACTCCGTGTTAGAATATTTTTGTAATACAGGCCCAAAACATGCTGAAAATCGATATTTTAGGTGCCCAAAGTCAATATATGTATGTATCTTCAGTACCCGTTTATATCTCAAATTCAGGATCAAAACACCCAAAAATTCGATATTTTTGGGTCCTTGAAGCGATCTGTACATGCCTACTCAGTAACAGAATATTTTCAAAATACAAGTCAAAATATGCTGAAAAACGATATTTTAGGTGCCCAAAGTCGATATGTGCATGCATCTTCTGTACCCGTTTATATCTCAAATTCAGGCTCAAAACACCCGAAAATTCCATTTTTTTGGGTCCCAGAAGCGATCTGTACATGCCTACTCAATGTTAGAATAATTTCAAAACACAGGCAGAAAAACAAGTTGAAAATCAATATTTTAGGTGTACAAAATCGATATGTGCATGCATCTTCTGTACCCGTTTATATCTCAAATTCAGGCTCAAAACACCCGAAAATTCCATTTTTTTGGGTCCCAGAAGCGATCTGTACATGCCTACTCAGTAATAGGATATTTTCAAGATTCAGGCCGAAAACATGCTGAAAATCCATATTTTAGGTGCCCAAAGTCGATATCTGCATGCGTCTTCTGTACCCGTTTATATCCCAAATTCAGGCTCAAAACACTCGAAAATTCGACATTTTTGTGTTCAAAAAGCAATCTGTACAAGCCTACGCAGTTCTTAAATATTTTCAAAATATAGGCCCAAAACATGCTGAAAATCGATATTTTAGGTGCCCAAAATCGATATGTCCATGCATCTTCTGTACCCGTTTATATCTCAAATTCAGGCTTAAATCACCCGAAAATTCGATATTTTTGGGTCCCGGAAGCGATGTGTACATGCCTACTCAATGTTAGAATATTTTCAAAACACAGGCACAAAAACAAGTTGAAAATCGATATTTTAGGTGCCCAAAATCGATATGTGCATGCATCTTCAGTACCCGTTTATATCTCAAATTCTGGCTCAAAACACCCGAAAATTCGATATTTTTGGGTCTTAGAAGGGATCTGTACATGCCTACTCCGTGGTAAAGTATTTTCAAAATACAGGCCCAAAACATGTTGAAAATCGATATTTTAGGTACCCAAAGTCAATATGTGAATGTATCTTCTGTACCCGTTTATATCTCAAATTCAGGCTTAAAACACCCGAAAATTCGATATTTTTTGTTCCCAGAAGCAATCTGTACATGCCTACTCCGTGTTAGAGTATTTTCAAAATACAGGCCCAAAACATGCTGAAAATCGATATTTCAGGTGCCCAAAGTCGATATGTGCATGCATCTGCAGTACCCGTTTATATCTCAAATTCAGGCTCAAAACTCCCGAAAATTCGATATTTTTGGGTCCCAGAAGCGATCTTTACATGCCTAATCATTGCTAGAATTTTCTCAAAATACAGACCCAAACATGCTGAAAATCGATATATTTTGTCCCAAAGTCAATATGTGCATGCATCTTCAGTACTCGTTTATATCTCAAATTCAGACTCAAAACACCCGAAAATTCGATATTTTTGAGTCCCAGAAGCGATCTGTACATGCCTACGCAGTAATGGAATATTTAAAAAAACACGCCCAAAACATGCTGAAAATCGATATTTTAGGTGCCAAAAGTCGATATGTGCATGCATCTTCTGTACACGTTTATATCTCAAATTCAGGCTCCAAACACCCGAGTATTCGATTTTATTTTGGCCCAGAAGCGATCTGTACATGTCTACTTAGTGCTAGAATATTTTCAGAATACAGGCCCAAAACATGCTGAAAATCGATATTTTAGGTGCCCAAAGTCGATATGTGCTTGCATCTTCAGTAACCGTTTATATCTCAAATTCGTGCTCAAAACACCCGAAAACTCGATATTTTTGGGTCCCAGAAGGGATCTGTACATGCCTACTCCGTGTTAAAGTATTTTCAAAATACAGGCCCAAAACATGTTGAAAATCGATATTTTAGGTACCCAAAGTCAATATGTGAATGCATCTTCTGTACCCGTTTATATCTCAAATTCAGGCTTAAAACACCCGAAAATTCGATATTTTTGGTTCCCAGAAGCGATCTGTACATGCCTACTCCGTGTTAGAGTATTTTCAAAATACAGGCCTAAAACATGATGAAAATCGATATTTTAGGTGCCCAAAGTCAATATGTCCATGCATCTTCAGTACTCGTTTATATCTCAAATTCAGACTCAAAACACCCGAAAATTCGATATTTTTGAGTCACAGAAGCGATCTGTACATGCCTACGCAGTAATAGAATATTTTAAAACACACGCCCAAAACATGCTGAAAATCGATATTTTAGGTGCCCAAAGTCAATATGTGCATGCATCTTCGGTACACGTTTATATCTCAAATTCAAGCTCAAAACACCCGAATATTCGATTTTATTTTGACCCAGAAGCGATCTGTACATGCCTACTTAGTGCTAGAATATTTTCAAAATACAGGCCCAAAACATGCTGAAAATCGATATTTTAGGTGCAAAAAGTCGATATGTGCATGGATCTTCTGTACCCGTTTATATCTCAAATTCAGGTTTAAAACACCCGAAAATTCGGCATTTTTGGGTCCTAGAAGTGATCTGTACATGCCTACTCCTAGTTAGAATGCTATCAAGATACAGACCCAAAACATGCTCAAAATCGATATTTTAGGTGCCCAAAAGTCGATATGTGCATGCATCTTATGTACCCGTTTATATCTCAAATCCAGGCGCAAAACACCCGAAAATTCAATATTTTGGGGTCCCAGAAGCGATCTGTACATGCCTACTCCGTGTTAGAGTATTTTCAAAATACAGGCCCAAAACATGCTGAAAATCGATATTTTAGGTGCCCAAAGTCAATATGTGCATGCATCTTCTGTATCCGTTTATATCTCAAATTTAGCTCAAAACACCCGAAAAATCGATATTTTGGGGTCCCTGAAGCGATCTGTACATGCCTACTCAGTGCTAGAATATTTTCAAAATATAGGCCCAAAACAAGATGAAATTCGACCTATTAGGTGCAAAAATACGATATGTGCATGCATCTTCTGTACCCATTTAAATCCCAAATTCAGGCTCAAAACACCCGAAAATTCGATATTTTTGGGTTCCTGAAGCGATCTGTACATACCTACTCAGTGCTAGAATATTTTCAAAATAAAAGCCGAAAGCATTCTAAAAATCGAAATTTGTTGTTCAAAAAGTCATTCATGGGGTGGTGGGTGTGTGGGTGTCAGTACAGTGCGTGGATAGTAAATATCAACAGTCAATCATGGGGTGTTTGGGTGTCATTATATTGATTTGTACTGTAAATATCAACAGTCATTCATGGGGTGGTTAGTGTCATTACAGTGCTTGGACTGTAAATATAAACAATCATTCATTAGGTGGTGGGTGTGTGGGTGTCATGAAAGTGTTTGGACTGTATATATCAACAGTCATTCATGGGGTGGTGATTGTTTAGGTGTCATTACAGTAATTGGACTGTAAATATTAACAGTCATTCATGGGTGGTGGGTGTGTGGGTGTCATTACAGTGCTCAGACTGTAAATATCAACAGTCATTCATGGGGTGGTTAGTCTGTGGGTGTTATTACAATGCTTTGACTGAAAATATCAACAGTCATTTATGGGGTGGTGGGTGTCATTACAGTGCTTGGACTGTACATATCAACAGTCATTAATGGGGTCGTGGGTGTGTGGGTGTCATTACAGTGCTTGGAGTGTAAATATCAACCGTCATTCATGGGGTGGTGGGTGTCATTACAGTGCTTGTACTGTAAATATCAGGAGTCATAATGTGGTGGTTGGTGTGTGGGTTTCATTACAGTGCTTGGACTGTAAATATCAACAGTCATTCAAGGGGTGGTGGGTGTGTGGGTGTCATTGCAGAGCTTGGACTGTATATATCAACAGTTATTCATGGGGTGGTGGGTGTCATTACAGTGCTTGGACTGTAAATATCAACAGTCATTCATGGGTTGATTGGTTTCAATACAGTGCATGGACTGTAAATATCAACAGTCATTCATGAGGTGGTGGGTGTGTGGGTGTAATTAAAGTGCTTTGACTGTATATATCAACAGTCATTCTTTAGGTGGTGGGTTTTTGGGTGTCATTACAGTGCTCGGACTGTAAATATCAACAGTCATTCATGGGGTGGTTAGTCTGTGGGTGTTATTACAATGCTTGGACTGAAAATATCAACAGTCATTCATGGGGTGGTGGGTGTCATTACGGTGCTTGGACTGTAAATATCAACAGTCTTTCATGGGGTTGTGGGTGTGTGGGTGTCATTACAATGCTTGGAAAATATATATTAACCATCATTTATGGGGTGGTGGGTGTCGTTACAGTGCTTGTACTGTAAATATCAACAGTCATTAATGCGGTGGTGGTTGTGTGGGTTTCATTACAGTGCTTGGACTGTAAATATCAACAGCCATTCATGGTGTGGTGAGTGTCATTACAGTGCTTGGACTGTATATATCAACAGTCATTCATGGGGTGGTGGGTGTGTGGGTGTCATTACAGTGTTTGGATTGTAAATATTAACAGTCATTAATGGGGTGGTGGGTGTTTGGGTGTTATTACAGTGCTTGGACTGAAATATTAACAGTTATTCATTGGGTGGTGGTGTGTGGGTGTCATTACAGTGCATGGACTATAAATATCAATGGTCATTAATGGGGTGGTGGGTGTGTGGGTGTCATTTCATTGCCTGGACTGTAAATATCAACAAGCAATTTAAGGGGTTGATGGTGTGTGAGTGTCATTACAGTGCTTGGACTGTCAATATCAACAGTCATTCATGGGGTGGTTGGTGTGTGGGTCTCATTACTTTGCATGGAATGTAAATATCAACATCATTTATGGGTTGGTGGGTGTGTGGGTGTCATTACATTGCTTAGACTGTAAATATCAACAGTCAATCAAGGGGTAGTCAGTGTGTGGGTGTCATTACAGTGCTTGGACTGTAAATATCAACTGTCATTCATGGTGTGTGTGGCTGCTATTACAGAGATTGGAGTGTAATTATCAACACTCATTCATAGGTTGGTTTGAGTGTGTGTCATTACAGTGCTTGGACTGTAAATATCAACAGTCATTCAAGGGATGGTGGGTATGTAGGTGTAATTACAGTGCTTGGAGTGTAAATATCAAATCATTCATGGGGTGGTGTGTGTCATTCATGGGGTAGTTGATGTGTGGGTGTCAATACAGTACTTGGACTGTAAAAATCAACAGTCATTCATGGTGTGGTGGATGTGTGGGTGTCATTACATTGATTGGAATGTAAATATTAACAGACATTTATGGGCTGTGGGTGTGTGGGTGTCATTACAATGTTTGGACTGTAAAAATCAACGGTCATTGATGGGGTGGTGGGTGTGTGGATGTGATTACAGTGCTTGGACTGTATATATCAACAGTCATTTATGGGTTGGTGGGTGTGAGGGTGTCATTACAGTGCTTGAACTGTAAAAATCAACAGTCATTCATGGGGTGGTGGGTGTGTGGGTGTGATTACAGTGCTTGGACTGTATATATCAACAGTCAATTATGGGGTGGTGGGTGTGTGGGTGTCATTACATTGCTTTGACTGTAACTATCAACAGTCATTCATGGGGTGGTGGGTGTGTGGGTGTCATTACAGTGTTTGGATTGTAAATATCAACAGTCATTAATGGGGTGGTGAATGAGTGGGTGCTTGGACAGCAAATATTAATGGTAATTTATGGGGTGGTAGGTGTGTGGGTGTCATTACAGTGCTTGGACAGTAAATATCAACAGTTATTCATTGGGTGGTGAATGTCATTACAGTGCTTGGACTGTATATATCAACAGTCATTCATGGAGTATTGGGTGTGTGGGTGACATTTTAGGGCTTGGACTGTAAATATCAACAGTCATTGATGGGGTGGGGGGTGTATGGGTGTCATTACTGTGCTTGGACTGTTAATATCAACAGTCATTCATGGATTTGTGGGTGTTTGGGTGTCATGACATTGCTTGGACTGTAAATATCAAATGTCATTGATGGGGTTGGAGATGTGTGGGTGTCATTACAGTGCTTGGACTATAAATATCAACAGTCATTCAATGGGTGGTGGGTGTGTGGGTGTCATTACACTGTTTGGACTATAAATATCAATGGTCATTAATAGGGTGTTGGGTGTGTGAGTATCATTACAGTGCTTAGACTGTAAATATTAACAGTCATTCATAGGGTGGATGGTGTGTGAGTGTCATTACAGTGTTTGGACTGTAAATATCAACAGTCATTCATGGGGTGGTTGGTGTTTAGGTCTCATTACAATGCTTGGAATGTAAATATCAACAGTCAGTCATGGAGTGGATGGTGTGTGAGTGTCATTACATTGCTTAGACTGTAAATATCACCAGTCATTCATGAGGTGGTCAGTGTGTAGGTGTCAATACAGTGCTTGGATTGTAAATATCTACAGTTATGCATGGGGTTGTCAGTGTGTGGGTGTTAATAAAGTGCTTGGATTGTAAATATCAACAGTCATTTATGGGGTGGTGGGTGTGTGGGTTTCATTACAGTTCTAGGACTGTAAATACAAAAGTCATTCCTGGCATGATTGGTGTGTGGGTGTCATTACACTGCTTTAACTGTAAGTATCAACAGTCATTCATGGGAAGGGGAGTGTCATTGCAGTGCTTGGACTTTAAATATCAAGTCATTCATGGGGTGGTGGGTGTTTGGGTGTCATTACAGTGCTTTAACTGTAAATATCAACAGTCATTCATGGGAAGGGGAGTGTCATTGCAGTGCTTGGACTGTAAATATCAAGTCATTCATGGGGTGGTGGGTGTTTGGGTGTCATTACAGTACTTGGACTGTAAATATCAACAGTCATTCATGGGGTGGTGGCTGTGGGGGTGTCATTAGAGTGCTTGGACTGTAAATATCAACCATCTTTCATGGGATAGTGGGTGTTTGGGTATCATTATTGTGCTTAGACTGTAAATATCAACAGCAATTAATGGGATGGTGGGTGTGTGGATGTCATTACAGTGATTGGACTGTAAATATCAACAGACATTCATGGGGTGGTGGGTGTGTGGGTGTCATTACAGTGATTGGTCTATAAATACCAACAGTCATTCATTTAGTGGTGGGTGTAGGGTGTCATTACAGTGCTTGGACTGTGAATATCAACTGTCATTCATGGGTTGTTGGGTGTGTGGGTGTCATTACAGTGCTTGGAGTGTAAATATCAACAGTCATTTATGGGATGGTGGGTGTGTGTGTCATTATAGTGCTTGGACTTTAAATATCAACAGTCATTCAGGAGTTGGTAGGTGTTATTACAGTGCTTGGACTGTAAATATCAACAGTCATTTAAAGCGTGGTGGGTGTGTGGGTGTCATTACAGTGCTTGGAGTGTAAATATCAACAGTTATTCATGGAATGTTGGGTGTGTCGGTGTCATTACAGTGCTTGGAATGTAAATATCAACAGTCATTCATGGGGTTGTGTTTGTGTGGGCGTCATTTCTTTGCTTGAACTGTGAATATCAACAGTCATTCATGGGGTGGTGGGTGTGTGGGTGTCATTACAGTGCTTGGACTATAAATAACAACCATCATTTATGGGGTGGTGGGTGTGTGGGTGTCATTAGAGTGCTTCGACTGTAAATATCAACAGTCATTCATGAGGGGGATGGTGTGTGAGTGTCATTACTGTGCTTGGACTGTAAATATCAACAGTCATTTATGGGTTGGTATGTGTGTGGGTGTCATTACTGTGCTTAGACTGTAAATATCAACAGTCAATTATGGGGGGGTCAGTGTGTGGGTGTCAATACAGTGATTGGATTGTAAATATCAACAGTCATTCATGGGGTAATAGATTTGTGGGTGTCATTACAGTGCTTGGATTGTAAATATCAACAGTCATTCAAGGGGTGGTGGGTTTGTAGGTGTAATTACAGTTCTTGGAGTGTAAATATCAAGTCATTCATGGGATGGTGGGTGTCATTACAATGTTTGGAGTGTAAATATCAACAACCATTTATGGGGTGGTGGGTGTGTGGGTATCATTACAGTGATTGGACTGTAAATATCAACAGACATTTATGGGGTGGTGGGTGTGTGGGTGATATTACAGTGCTTTGACTGTAAATATCAATAGTCATTCATGGGAAGGTGGGTGTGTGGGTGTCATTACAGTGCTTGGACTGTAAATATTAACAGTCTTTTATGGGGTGGTGGGTGTGTGGGTTATATTACAGTGATTGGACTGTAAATACTAACCATCATTCATGGGGTTGTGGTTGTGAGGGTGTCATTACAGTGCTTGGGCTGTAAATATCAACAGTCATTCATGGGTTGGTGGGTGTGTGGTTGTCATTACAATGCTTGGACTGTAAATATCAACAGTCATTCAAGGGGTGGTGGGTTGTTGGTGTCATTACAGTGTTTTGATTGTAAATATCAACAGTCATTCATTGGGTGGTGGGTGTGTGGGTGTCATTACAGTGATTGGACTGTAAATATCAACTTTCATTTATGGGGTGTGTCGGTGACATTACAGTGCTTGGACTGTAAATATCAACTGTCATTCATGGGGTGTGTCGGTGACATTACAGTGCTTGTACTGTAAATATTAACAGTCATTCATAGGTTGGTGTGTGTGTGTCATTACAGTGCTTGGACTGTAAATTTCAACTGTCATTCATGGGGTGTGTTGGTGACATTACAGTGCTTGTACTGTAAATATCAACAGCCATTCATGGGGTGGTGGGTGTGTGGGTGTCATTACAGTAATTTGACTGTAAATATCAAGAGACATTAATGGGGTGGTGGGTGTGTGGGTGTCATTACAGTGCTTAATCTGTAAATATCAACAGTTATTCATTTAGTGGTGGGTGTAGGGGTGTCATTACAGAGCTTGGACTGTGAATATCAACCATCATTCAAGGGGTGGTGGGTGTGTGGGTGTCATTACAATGCTTGGACTGTAAATATCAACTGTCATTCATGGGGTTGGGGGTGTGTGGGTGTCATTACAGTGCTTGGACTGTAAATATCAACAGTCATTCATTAAGTGGTGGGTGTGTGGGAGTCATTATAATGCTTGTATTATAAATATCAATAGTCATTAATGGGGTGTTGGGTGTGTGGGTGGCATTATAGTGCTTGGACTGTAAATATTAATAGTCATTCATGGGGTGGATGGTGTGTGAGTGTCATTACAGTGTTAGGATTGTAAATATCAACAGTTATTCATGTTGTTGTCAGTGTGTGGGTGTTAATACAATGTTTGGACTGTAAATATCAACTGTCATTCATGGTGTGTGTGTGTTGGTGCTATTACATAGCTTGGACTCTAAATATCAACAGTCATTCTTAGGTTGTTGGGGGAGGGGAGTGTCATTACAGTGCCTGGACTGTAAATATCAACAATCATTCATGGGGTGGTGGGTGTGTAGGTGTAAGTACAGATCTTAGTCCGTAAATATCAAGTCATTCATGGGGTAGTGGATGTATGTGTTTCAGTACTGTGCTTGGACAGTATATATAAACAGTCATTCATAGGGTGATGGGTGAGTTGGTGTCATTACAGCGCTTTAACTGTATGTATCAACAGTCATTTATGTTGTGGTGTGTGTATGGGTGTCATTTCAGTGCTTTGACTGTAATTATCAACAGTCATTTATGGGGAGGGGAGTGTCATTGCAATGCTTGGACTGTAAATATCAAGTCATTCATGGGTGGTGGGTGTGTGGATGTCATTACAGTGCTTGGACAGTAAATATCAATAGTCATTCATGGAGTGGTGGGTGTGTGGGTGTCATTACAGTGCTTGGAGAGTAAATATCAACAGTCATTCATTGAGTGTTGGGTGTATAGGTGTCATTACAGTGCTTGGACTTTAAATATCAACAGTAATTTATGGGTTGGTGGGTGTGTGGGTGTCATTACAGTGCTTGGACTGTAAATATCAGCAGTCATTCATATGGCAGGGGTTGTGTGTGTCATTACAGTGTTTGGACTGTAAATATCAAGAGCCATTCATGGGGTGGTGGGTGTTGGGGTGTCATTACAGTGCTTGGTCTGTAAATATCAACTGTCTCTTATGGAGTGGTGGGTGTTTGTGTGTCATTACAGTGCTTGGACAAAAAATATTAACAGTCTTTCGTGGGGTGGTGGGTGTGAGGGTGTTATTACAGTGTTTTGATTGTCAATATCAACAGTCATTCATGGGGTTGTGGGTTTATGGGTGTTATTATAGATTTTGGACTGTAAATATCAACAGTCATTCATGGGGTGGTGGGTGTGTGGGTGTTATTACAGTGCTTGGACTGTAAATATTAAGTCATTTATAGGGTGGTGGGTGTGTTTGTGTCATTAGTGCTTGGACTGTAAATTTCAACAGTCATTTATATGGTTGTGGGTGGCATTACAGTGCTTGGACTGTATATATCAACAGTAAGTCATGGGGAGATGGGTGTGTGGGTGTCATTACAGAGCTTGGACTGTTAATATCAACAGTTATTTATGGGGTGCTTTTTGTTTGGGTGTCATTACATTGCTTGGACATTAAATATCAACAGACATTCTTGGAGTTGTGGTTGTGTGGGTTTCATTACAGTGCTTAGACGGTAAATATCAACATTCATTTATGGGGAGGAGGGTGTGAGGGTGTCATTACAGTTCTTGGACTCTAAATATCAACAGTCATTCAGTGGGTGGTGGGTGTGTGGGTTTCATTACTGTTCTTGGACTGTAAATATCAACCATCATTCATTGTGTGGTGGGTGTGTGGGTTTCATTACAGTGCTCAGACTGTAAATATTAACAGTCATTCATGTGTTGGTGGGTGTGTGGATGTCATTACAGTGCTTGGACTGAAAATATCAACAGTCATTCTTAGGGTGGTGGGCGTGTGAGTGTCATTACAGAGCTTGGACTGTAAATATCAACTGTCATTCATAGGGTGGTGGGTGTATGGGTGTTTTTACAGTGCTTAGACAGTAAATATCAACATTCATTTATGGGGTGGTGGGTGTGTGGGTGCCATTACAGTGCTTGGACTGTAAATATCAACAGTCATTCATGGGGTGGTGGGTGTGTGGGTGTCATTATAGTGCTTGGACTGTAAATATCAAGTCATTCATGGGGTGGTGGGTGTGTGGGTGTCATTACAGTGCTTGGACTGTAAATATCAACAGTCATTCATGGAATGATAGGTGTGTGGTGGTCATTACAGTGTTTTGATTGTAAATATCAACAGTCATTTATAGGGTGGTGGGTGTCATTAGAGTGCTTGGACTGTAAATATCAACAGTTATTCATGGAGTGGTGGGTGTGTGGGTGTCATTACAGTGTTTGGACTGTATATATCAACAGTCATTCATGGGGTGGTGAGTGTGCTAGTGTCATTACACTGCTTGGACTGTGAATATCAACAATCATTCATGGGGTGGTTGGAGTGTGGGTGTTATTACAGTGCTTTGACTGTAAATATCAACAGTCATTCAGAGGGTTGTGGGTGTAATTAGAGTTCTTGGACTGAAAATATTAACAGTCATTCATGGGGTGGTTGGTGTGTGAATGTCATTACAGTGCTTGGACTGAAAATATCAACAGTTATTTATGGGGTGGTGGGTGTGTGGGTGTCATTATAGAGCTTGGACTATAAATATCAACCGTCATTCATGGGGTGGTGGGTGTGTGGATGTTATTACAGTGCTTGGACTGTAAATATCAACAGTCAATCATGGGGTGGTGGGTGTGTGGGTGTCATTACAGTGTTTTGATTGTAAATATCAACAGTCATTTATAGGGTGGTGGATGTCATTACATTGCTTGGACTGTAAATATCAAGAGTCATTTATGGAATGGTGTTTGTGTGGGTGTCATTACAGTGCTTGGACTGTAAATATTAACCATAACTCATGGGGTGGTAGGTGTTGGGGTGTCATTACAGTGCTTTGACTGTAAATATCAACAGTCATTCATGAAATGGTGGGTGTGTGGGTGTCATTATAGTGTTTGTACTGTAAATACCAACAGTCATTCATGGGGTGGTTGGTTTGTGGGTGTCATTATAGTGCATGGACTGTAAATATCAACAATAATTCATGGAGTGGTCGGTGTGTGGGTGTCATTACAGTGCTTTGACTGCAAGTATCAAGAGTCATTCATGGGGTGGTGGGTGTGAGGGTGTCATTACAGTGTTCGGATTGTATATATCGACAGTCATTTATGGGGTTGTGAGTGTGTGGGTGTCTTTATAGTGCTTGGACTGTAAATACCAACAGTCATTTATGGGGTGGTTGGTTTGTGGGTGTCATTACAGTGCTTGGACTGTAAATATCAAGACATTAATGGGGTGGTGGGTGTGTGTGTGTCAGTATTGCTTGGACTGTAAATATCAACAGTCATTTATAGGGTGGGGGTTGTGTGAGTGTCATTACAGTGCTTAGACTGTAAATATCAACAGTCATTTATGGAGTGGTGGGTGTGTGGCTGTCATTACAGTGCTTGGATTGTAAATATCAACAGTCAATCATGGGGTGGTGGGTGTGTGGGTGTCATTACAGTGCTTGAACTGTAAATATCAACAGTCATTCATGGGGTGGTGGGTGTGTGGGTGTCATTATTGCTTGGACTGTAAATATCAACTGTCATTCATGGGGTGGTGGGTATGTGGGTGTTATTACAGTGCTTTGACTGTAAATATCAACAGTCATTCAGAGGGTGGTTGGTGTCATTAGAGTGCCTTTACTGTAAATATCAACAGTTATTCATGGAGTGGTGGGTGTGTGGGTGTCATTACAGTGTTTGGACTGTATATATCAAAAGTCATTCATGGGGTGGTGAGTATGCTAGTGTCATTACACTGCTTGGACTGTGAATATCAACAATCATTCATGGGGTGGTTGGAGTGTGGGTGTTATTACAGTGCTTTGACTGTAAATATCAACAGTCATTCAGAGGGTTGTGGGTGTAATTAGAGTTCTTGGACTGAAAATTTTAACAGTCATTCATGGGGTGGTGGGTGTGTGGATGTTATTACAGTGCTTGGACTGTAAATATCAACAGTCAATCATGGGGTGGTGGGTGTGTGGGTGTCATTACAGTGTTTTGATTGTAAATATCAACAGTCATTTATAGGGTGGTGGATGTCATTGCATTGCTTGGACTGTAAATATCAACAGTCATTTATGGAATGGTGTTTGTGTGGGTGTCATTACAGTGCTTGGACTGTAAATATCAACCATAACTCATGGGGTGGTGGGTGTTGGGGTGTCATTGCAGTGCTTTGACTATAAATATCAACAGTCATTCATGGGGTAGTGAGTGTGTGGGAGTCATTACAGTTCTTGGACTGTAAATATTAACAGTCATTTATGGGGTGGTGGATGTGAGGATGTCATTACAGTGCTTGGACTAATAATATCAACTGTCAATAATGGGGTGGTGGGTGTGGGGGTGTCATTACAGTGCTTTGACTATAAATATCAACAGTCATTTATAGGGTGGTGGGTGTGAGGGTGTCATTTCAGTGTTTGGACTGTAAATATTAATAGTCATCTATAGAGTGGTGGGTGTTTGGGTGTAATTACATTGCTTGGACTGTAAATATCAACAGTCAATCATGAGGTACTGGGTGTGTTAGTGTCATTAGAGTGCTTAGACTGTAAATATCAGCAGTCATTCATAGGATGGTGGGTGTCATTAGAGTGCTTGGACTGTAAATGTCAACAGTCAATAATGAGGTGGTGAGTGTATGGGTGTCATTATAGTGCATGGACTTTAAATATCAACAATAATTCATGGAGTGGTCGGTGTGTGGGTGTCATTACAGTGCTTTGACTGTAAGTATCAAGAGTCATTCATGGGGTGGTGGGTGTGAGGGTGTCATTACCTTGTTCGGATAGTAAATATCAACAGTCATTTATGGGGTTGTGGGTGTGTGGGTGTCTTTATAGTGCTTGGACTCTAAATACCAACAGTCATTTATGGGGTGGTTGGTGTGTGGGTGTCATTACAGTGCTTAGACTGTAAATATCAACAGTCATTTATGGAGTGGTGGGTGTGTGGCTCTCATTACAGTGCTTGGACTGTAAATATCAAAAGTCAATCATGGGGTGGGTGGTGTCTGGGTGTCATTACAGTCCTTGAAATGTAAATATCAACAGTCATTCATAGGGTGGTGGGTGTGTGGGTGTCATTACAGTGCTTGTACTGTAAATATCAACCATAATTCATGGGGTGGTGGGTGTGTGGTTGTCATTACAGAGCTTGGACTGTAAATATCAACAGTCATTCATGGGGTGGTATGTGTTTGGGTGTCATTACAGTGCTTGGACTATAAATATCAACAGTCAATCAAGGGGTGGTGGGTATCAAGGTGTCATTACAGTGCATGGACTGTAATTATCAACAGTCATTCATGTGGTGGTGGGTGTGTGGGGGTCATTACAGGGTTTTGACTGTAAATATCAACAGTCATTCATGGGGTGGTGAGTGTGTGGGAGTCATTACAGTTCTTGGACTGTAAATATTAACAGTCATTTATGGGGTGGTGGATGTGTGGATGTCATTATAGTGCTTGGACTAATAATATCAACAGTCAATTATAGGGTGGTGGGTGAGTGGGTGTCATTACAGTGTTTTGATTGTAAATATCAACAGTCATTTATAGGGTGGTGGATGTCATTACATTGCTTGGACTGTAAATATCAACAGTCATTTATGGAATGGTGGTTGTGTGGGTGTCATTACAGTGCTTGGACTGTTAATATCAACCATAACTCATGGGGTGGTTGGTGTGGGGGTGTCATTACAGTGCTTTGACTGTAAATATCAACAGTCATTCATGAAATGGTGGGTGTGTGGGTGTCATTATAGTGCTTGGACTGTAAATATCAACAGTCATTTATGGGGTGGTGGGTGTGTGGCTGTCATTAGTGCTTTGAATGTAAATATCAACAGTCATTCATGGAGTGGTGGGTGGCATTACAGTGCTTGGACTGTAAATATCAACAGTCATTCATAGGGTGATGGGTGTGTGGGTGTCATTATAGTGTTTAGACTGTAAATACCAACTGTCAATCATGGGGTGGTTGGTGTGTGGGTGTCATTACAGTGCTTTGACTGTAAATATAAGAGTCATTCATGGGGTGGTGGGTGTGAGGGTGTCATTACAGTGCATGGACTGTAAATATCAACCATAACTCATGGGGTGGTGGGTGTGGGGGTGTCATTACATTGGTGTGACTATAAATATCAACAGTCATTCATAGGGTGGTGGGTGTGAGGGTGTCATGTCAGTGTTTGGACTGTAAATATCAATAGTCATTTATAGAGTGGTGGGTGTTTGGGTGTCATTACATTGCTTGGACTGTAAATATCAACAGTCAATCATGAGGTAGTGGGTGTGTGGGTGTCATTAGAGTGCTTAGACTGTAAATATCAACAGTCATTCATAGGGTGGTGGGTTTCATTAGAGTGCTTGGACTATAAATATCAACAGTCATTAATGGGGTGGTGAGTGTATGGGTGTCATTATAGTGCATGGACTGTAAATATCAACAATAATTCATGAAGTGGTCGGTGTGTTGGTGTCATTACAGAGCTTTAACTGTAAATATCTACAGTCATTCATGAAATGGTGGGTGTGTGGGTGTTATTACAGTGTTCGGATTGTAAATATCAACAGTCATTTATGGGGTTGTGGGTGTGTGGGTGTCATTATAGTGCTTGGACTTTAAATACCAACAGTCATTTATGGGGTGGTTGGTGTGTGGGTGTCATTACAGTGCTTGGACTGTAAATATCAAGTCATTAATTGGGTGGTGGTTGTGTGTGTGTCATTATTGCTTGGACTGTAAATATCAACAGTCATTTATAGGGTGGGGGTTGTGTGGGTGTCATTACAGTGCTTAGACTGTAAATATCAACAGTCATTTAAGGAGTGGTGGGTGTGTGGCTGTCATTACAGTGCTTGTACTGTAAATATGAACAGTCAATCATGTGGTGGTAGGTGTGTGGGTGTCATTACAGTGCTTGAACTGTAAATATCAACATTCATTCATGGGGTGGTAGGTGTGTGGGTGTCATTACAGTCATTCATAGGGTGGAGGGTGTCATTTGAGTCCTTGGACTCTAAATATAAACAGTCATTCATGGGGTGGTTGGTGTGTGGGTGTCATTACAGTGCTTGGACTGTAAATATCAACCATAATTCATAGGGTGGTGGGTGTGGGTGTGTCATTACAGTGCTTTGAATGTAAATATCAACAGTCATTCATGGGGTGATAGGTGTGTGGTTGTCATTACAGAGCTTGGACTGTAAACATCAACAGTCATTCATGGGGTGGTATGTGTTTGGGTGTCATTACAGTGCTTGAACTATAAAAATCATCAGTCAATCAAGGGGTGGTGGGTCTCAAGGTGTCATAACAGTGCTTGGACTGTAAATATCAACAGTCATTATTGGGGTGGTGGGTGTCATGAGAGTGCTTAGACTGTAAATATCAACAGTCATTTATGGGGTGGTGGGTGTGTGGCTGTCATTACAGCGCTTGGACTGTAAATATCAACAGTAATTCATGGGGTGGTGGGTGTGGTGGTGTTATTACAGTTCTTTGATTGTAAATATCAACAGTCATTCATGGGGTGGTGGGTGTGTTGGTGTTATTACAGTTCTTTGATTGTAAATATCAACAGTCATTCATAGGGTGGTGGGTGTCATTAGAGTGCTTGGACTGTAAATATCAACAGTCATTAATAGGGTCGTGAGTGTGTGTTTGTGTCATTACAGTGTTTGGACTGTGAATATCAACAGTCATTCATGGGGTGGTTGGTGTGGGGGTGTCATTACAGTGCTGTGACTGTAAATATCAACAGTCATTCATGAAATGGTGGGTGTGTGGGTGTCATTAGAGTCCTTGGACTGTAAATATCAACCATAATTCATGGGTTGGTGGGTGTGTGAGTGTCATTACAGAGCTTGGACTGTAAATATCAACAGTCATTCATGGGGTGGTGGGTGTGTGGGTGTCATTACAGTGCATGGACTTTAAATATCAACAGTCATTATTGGGGTGGTGGTTGTCATGTGAGTGCTTGGACTGTAAATATCAACAGTCATTCATGGGGTGGTGGGTGTGTTGGTGTTATTACAGTTCTTTGATTGTAAATATCATCAGTCATTCATAGGGTGGTGGGTGTCATTAGAGTGCTTGGACTGTAAATATCAAGAGTCATTAATGGGGTCGTGAGTGTGTGTTGGTGTCATTGCAGTGCTTGGACTGTAAATATCATCAGTCGTTCATTGGGTGGTGGGTGTGAGGGTGTCATTACAGTGCATGGACTGTAAATATCAACAGTCATTCATGGGGTGGTGGGTGTGTGGGTGTCATTATAGTGCTTGGACTGTAAATATCAACAGTCATTTATGGGGTGGTGGGTGTGTGGCAGTCATTACAGCGCTTGGACTGTAAATATCAACAGTCATTCTTGGGGTGGTTGTTGTGTTGGTGTTATTACAGTTCTTTGATTGTAAATATCAAGAGTCATTCATGGGGTGGTGGGTGTGTTGGTGTTATTACAGTTCTTTGATTGTAAATATCAACAGTCATTCATAGGGTGGTGGGTGTCATTAGAGTGCTTGGACTGTAAATATCAACAGTTATTCATGGGGTGGTGGGTGTGTGGGTGTCATTACAGTGTTTGGACTGTAAATATCAACAGTCATTCATGGGCTGGTGAGTGTGTGGGTATCATTACAGTGCTTGGACTGTGAATATCAACAGTCATTCATGGGGTGGTTGGTGTGTGGGTGTTATTACAGTGCTTTGACTGTAAATATCAACAGTCATTCAGAGGGTGGTGGGTGTCATTAGAGTGCATGGACTGTAAATATTAACAGTCATTCATGGGGTTGTGGGTGTGTGAATGTCATTATAGTGCTTGGACTGTAAATATCAAGTCATTCATGGGGTGGTGGGTATGTGGGTGTCATTATTGCTTGGACTGTATATATCAACAGTCATTCATTGGGTGGTGGGTGTGTGGGTGTAATTACCGTGCTTGGACTATAAATATCAAGTCATTCATGGGGTGGTGGGTGTGTGGGTGTCATTATTGCTTGGACTGTAAATATCAACAGTCATTCATGGGGTGGTGTGAGTGTGGGTGTTATTACAGTGCTTTGACTGTAAATATCAACAGTTATTCAGAGGGTGGTGGGTGTCATTAGAGTGCTTGGACTGTAAATATCAACAGTTATTCATGGGGTGGTGGGTGTGTGGGTGTCATTACAGTTTTTCGACTGTAAATATCAACAGTCATTCATGGGGTGGTGAGAGTGTCGGTGTCATTACAGTGCTTGGACTGTAAATATCAACAGTCATTCAGAGGGTGGTGGGTGTCATTAGAGTGCATGGACTGTAAATATTAACAGTCATTTATGGGGTGGTGGGTGTGTGGGTGTCATTACAGTGCTTGGCTTGTAAATATCAACAGTCATTCATAGGGTGGTGGGTGTGTGAGTGTCATTACAGAGCTTGGACTGTAAATATCAACAGTCATTTAATGGGTGGTGGGTGTGTTGATGTCATTACAGTGCTTGGACTGTAAATATCAACAGTCAATCATGGGGTGGTGGGTGTGTGGGTGTCATTAAAGTGCTTGGACTGTAAATATCAACAGTCATTCATGGGGTGGTTGGTGTTTGGGTGTCATTACAGTGTTTTGATTGTAAATATCAACAGTCATTTATAAGGTGGTGGATGTCATTACATTGCTTGGACTGTAAATATCAACAGTCATTTATGGAATGGTGGTTGTGTGGGTGTCATTACAGTGCTTGTACTGTAAATATTAACCATAACTCATGGGGTGGTGGGTGTGGGGGTGTTATTACAGTGCTTTGACTGTAAATATCAACAGTCATTCATAGGGTGGTGGGTGTGAGGGTGTCATTACATTGCTTGGACTGTAAAAAACAACAGTCATTCATAAAATGGTGTGTGTGTGGGTGTCATTATAGTGCTAGGACTGTAAATATCAACAGTCATTTATGGGGTGGTGGGTGTGTAGCTGTCATTAGTGCTTTGACTGTAAATATCAACAGTCATTTATAGAGTGGTGGGTGTTTGGGTGTCATTACATTGCTTGGACTTAAATATCAACAGTCAATCATGAGGTAGTGGGTTTGTGGGTGTTATTAGAGTGCTTAGACAGTAAATATCAACACTCATTCTTGGGGTGGTTGGTGTGTGGGTGTCATTATAGTGATTGGACTGTAAATACCAACTGTCATTCTTGGGGTGGTTGGTGTGTGGGTATCATTACAGTGCTTGAACTGTAAATATCAAGTCATTAATGGGGTGGTGTGTGTGTGTGTCATTATTGCTTGGACTGTAAATATTAACAGTCATTCATGAGGTGGTGGTTGTGTGGGTGTCATTACAGTGCTTAGACTGTAAATATCAACAGTCATTTATTAAGTGGATGGTGTGTGGCTATCATTTCAGTGCTTGGACTGTAAATATCAACAGTCAATCATGGGGTGGTGGGTGTGTGGGTTTCATTACAGTGTTTGGACTGTAAATATCAACAGTCATTCATGGGGTGGTGGGTGTGTGGTTGTCATTACAGTGTTTTGATTGTAAATATCAACAGTCAATCATAGGGTGGAGGGTATCATTAGAGTGCTTGGACTGTAAATATTAACAGTCATTCATGAGGTGGTGGTTGTGTGGGTGTCATTACAGTGCTTAGACTGTAAATATCAACAGTCATTTAATAAGTGGATGGTGTGTGGCTATCATTTCAGTGCTTGGACTGTAAATATCAACAGTCATTCATGGGGTGGTGGGTGTGTGGGTGTCATTACAGTGCTTGAAATGTATATATCAACCATAATTCATGGGGTGGTGGGTGTGGGGGTGTCATTACAGTGCTTTGAATATAAATATCAACAGTCATTCATGGGGTGATGGGTGTGTGGTAGTCATTACAGAGCATGGACTGTAAATATCAACAGTTATTCATGGGGTGGTAGGTGTTTGGGTGTCATTACACTGCTTGGACTATAAATATCAACAGTCAATCAAGGGGTGGTGGGTTTCGGGGTGTCAATACAGTGCTTGGACTGTAATTATCAAAAGTCATTCATGGGGTGGTGGGTGTGTGGTGGTCATTACAGCGTTTTAACTGTAAATATCAACAGTCATTCATGGGGTGGTGAGTGTGTGGGAGTCATTACAGTTCTTGGACTGTAAATATTAACAGTCATATATGGGGTGGTGGATGTGTTGATGTCATTACATGACTTGAACTAATAATATCAACAGTCATTCATCGGGTGGTGGGTTTATAGTTGTCATTACAGTGCTTGGACTGAAAATATCAACAGTCATTCATGGGGTGGTTGGTGTGTGGGTGTCATTACAGTGCTTGGACTAGGAATATCAACATTCATTCATGGGGTGGTGAGTGTGTCTGTGTCATTACAGTTCTTGGTCTGTAAATTTCAACCATCATTCATTGGGTTGTGGGTGTGTGGGTGTCATTACAGTGTTTGGAATGCAAATATTTACAGTCATCCATGGGGTGGTGGGTGTCATTAGAGTGCTTGGACTGTAAATATTAACAGTCATTCATGGGGTGGTTGGTGTGTGGGTGTCATTACAGAGCTTGGAATATAAATATCAACAGTCATTCATTGGTGGTGGGTGTGTGGGTGTCATTACAGTTCTTTGACTGTAAATATCAACAGTCATTTATGGTGTGGTGGGTGTGTGGCTGTCATTACAGCACTTGGACTGTAAATATCAACAGTCTTTCATGGAGTGGTGGGTGTGTTTGTGTAAATACAGTTCTTTGATTGTAAATATCAACAGTCATTTATAGGGTGGTGGGTGTCATTAGAGTGCTTGGACTGTAAATATCAACAGTCATTAATGGGTTCGTGAGTGTGTGGGTGTCATTATAGTCCTTGGACTGTAAATATCAACAGTTATTTATGGGGTGGTGGGTGTGTGGGTGTCATTACAGTGCTTGGACTGTAAATATCAAGTCATTCATAGGGTGGTGGGTGTGTGGGTGACATTAGAGTGCTTGGACTGTAAATATAAACAGTCATTAACTGGGTCGTGAGTGTGTGGGTGTCATTACAATTCTTGGACTGTAAATATCAACAGTCATTTATAGGGTGATGAGTTTCTGGGTGTCATTACAGTGCTTGGACTGTAAATAACAACAGTCATTTATAGGGTGGTGGGTGTTTGGTGTCATTACATTGCTTGGACTGTATATATCAACAGTCAATCATGGGGTGGTGGGTGTGTGGGTATCATTACAGTGCTTAGACTGTAAATATCAACAGTCATTCATAGGGTGGTAGGTGTGTGAGTGTTATTACAGAGCTTGGACTGTAAATATCAACAGTCATTCATGGAGTGGTGGGTGTGTGGGTGTCATTACAGTGCTTGGACTGTAAATATCAACAGTCATTCTTGGGGTGATGGTTGTGTGGGTGTTATTACAGTGTTTTGACTGTAAATATCAACAGATATTCAGAGGGTTGTGGGTGTCATTAGAGTGCTTGGACTGTAAATATTAACAGTCATTTAAGGGGTGGTGGGTGTGTGGGTGTAATTACAGTGCTTGGACTTTAAATATCAACCATAATTTATGGGGTTGTTGGTGTGTGGGTGTCATGACAGTCCTTGGACTGTAAATATCAACAGTAATTCATATGGTGGCGGGTGTGTGAGTGTCATTACAGAGTTTGTACTTTAAATATCAACAGTCATTCATAGGGTGGTGGGTGTGTGGATGTCATTATAATGCTTGGACTGTAAATATCAACATTCAATTATATGGTGGTGGGTGTGTGGGTGTCATTACAGTGCTTGGACTGTAAATATCAAGGGTCTTTCATAGGGTGGTGGGTGTGTGGGAGTCATTACAGTGTTTTGATTGAAATTATCAACAGTCAATCATAGGGTGATGGGTGTGTGTGTGTCATTACTGTGTTTGGACTGTAAATATCAACAGTCATTTATAGTGTGGTGGGTGTTTGAGTGTCATTACATTGCTTGGACTGAAAACATTAACAGTCAATCATGGGGTGGTAGGTGTCGTAACAGTGCTTGGACTGTAAATATCAACTATCATTCATTGGGTGGTGTGTGTGTGGGTGTCATTACAGTGCTTAAACTGTGAATATCAACGGTCATTCATGTGTTGGTGAGTGTGTGGGTATTATTTCAGTGCTTTGACTGTAAATATCAACAGTCATTCAGAGGGTGGTGGGTGTTATTAGAGTACTTGGACTGTAAATATCAACAGTTATTTCTGGGGTGGTGGGTGTGTGGGTGTTATTTTAGTGCATGGACTGTAAATATCAAGAGTTATTCATGGGGTGGTGGGTGGCATTACAGTGCTTGTACTGTAAATATCATCAGTCATTCATGAGGTGATGGGTGTGTGGGTGTCATTACAGTGCTTGGACTGTAAATATCAACAGTCATTTATGGGATGGTGGGTGTTTGGGTGTCATTACATTGCTTGGACTGTAAATATCAATTGTCAATCATGGGGTGGTGGGTGTCATTAGAGTGCTTGGACTGTAAATATCAACAGTTATTCATGGGGTGGTGGGTGTGTGGGTATCATTAAAGTGCTTGGACTGTAAATTTCAACAGTCATTCATGGGGTGGTGAGTGTGTGGGTGTCATTACAGTGCTTGGACTGTAAATATCAACCATAATTCATGAGTTGATGGGTGTGTGGGTGTCATTACAGTGCTTGGACTGTAAATATCAACAGTCATTTATGGGATGGTGGGTGTTTGGTTGTCATTACATTGCTTGGACTGTAAATATCAACAGTCAATCATGGGGTGGTGGGTGTCGTAACAGTGCTTGGACTGTAAATATCAACTATCATTCATTGGGTGGTGTGTGTGTGGGTGTCATTACAGTGCTTAAACTGTGAATATCAACAGTCATTCATGGGTTGGTGAGTGTGTGGGTATTATTACAGTGCTTTGACTGTAAATATCAACAGTCATTCAGAGGGTGGTGGGTGTTATTAGAGTACTTGGACTGTAAATATCAACAGTTATTTATGGGGTGGTGGGTGTGTGGGTATCATGAAATTGCTTGGACTGTAAATATTAAAAGACATTCATGGGGTGGTGAGTGTGTGGGTGTCATTGCAGTTCTTGGACTGTAAATATCAACCACCATTCATTGGGTGGTGTTTGTCTGGGTTTCATTACAGTGCTTGGACTCTGAATATCAACAATCATTCATAGGGTGGTGAGTGTGTGGGTATTATTACAGTGCTTTGACTGTAAATAATAACAGTCATTTAGAGGGTGGTGGGTGTCATTAGAGTGCTTGGCCTGTAAATATCAACAGTCATTCATGGGGTGGTGGGTGTGTGGATGTCATTACAGTGCTTGGAGTGAAAACATTAACAGTCATTTTTGGGGTGGTTTGTGTTTGGGTGTCATTACAGTGCTTGGACTTAAAATATAAACCATAATTTAAGGGGTGGTGGATGAGTAGGTGTCTTTACAGTGCTTGGACTGTAAATATCAACAGTCATTCATAGGGTGGTCAGTGTGTGGATGTCATTATAGTGCTTGGACTGTAAATATCAACAGGCAATCATAGGGTGGTGGGTGTATGGGTGTCATTACAGTGGTTTGATTGTAATTATCAACAGTCATTCATAGGGTGGTGGGTGTCATTACAGTGCTTGGACTGTAAATATCAACAGTCATTAATGGGGTGGTGGGTGTGTGGATGTCATTACAGTGCTTGGACTGAAAACATCAACAGTCATTTATGGGGTGGTGGGTGTGTGGGTGTCATTACAGTGCTTGGACTATAAATATCAACCATCATTTATGGGGTGGTGGGTGTGTGGGTGTCATTACAATGCTTGGACTGTAAATATTAACAGTCATTCATTAGGTGGTGGTTGTGTGGGTGTCATTACAGTGCTTGGACTGTAAATATCAACTATAATTCATGGGGTGGTGGGTGTGGGGGTGTCATTACAGTGTTAGGACTGTAAATATCAACAGTCAATCATGGGGTTGTGGGTGTGTTGGTGTCATTACAGTGCTTGGACTGTATATATCAACAGTCATTCATAGGGTGGTGGGTATCATTAGAGTGCTTGGACTGTAAATATCAACAGTCATTCATGGGTTTGTGGGTGTGTGGGTGTCATTACAGTGTTTGGACTGTAAATATCAACTATAATTTATGGGGTCGTGGGTGTTTGGTGTCATTTCATTGCTTGGACTGTAAATATCAACAGTCAATCATGGAGTTGTGGGTGTGTAGGTGTCATTACAGTGCTTGGACTGTAAATATCAACAGTCATTCATAGGTTGGTAGGTGTGTGAGAGTTATTACAGAGCTTGGACTTAAAATATCAACAGTCATTCATGGGGTGGTGGGTGTGTGGGTGTCATTAGAGTGCTTGGACTGTAAATATCAACAGTCATTAATGGGGTCGTGAGTGTGTGGGTGTCATTACAGTGCTTGGACTGTAAATATCAACAGTCATTTATAGGGTGATGAGTGTGTGGGTGTCATTACAGTGCTTGGACTGTAAATAACAACAGTCATTTATAGGGTGGTGGGTGTTTAGTGTCATTACATTGCTTGGACTGTAAATATCAACAGTCAGTCATAGGGTGGTGGGTGTGTGGGTATCATTACAGTGCTTAGACTGTAAATATCAACAGTCATTTATAGGGTGGTAGGTGTGTGAGTGTTATTACAGAGCTTGGACTGTAAATATCAAAAGTCATTCATGGAGTGGTGGGTGTGTGGGTGTCATTACAGTGCTTGGACTGTAAATATCAACAGTCATTCTTGGGGTGATGGTTGTGTGGGTGTTATTACAGTTCTTTGACTGTAAATATCAACAGTCATTCAGAGGGTGGTGGGTGTCATTAGAGTGCTTGGACTGTAAATATTAACAGTCATTCATGGGGTGGTGGGTGTTTGGATGTCATTGCAGTGCTTGGACTGAAAATATCAACAGTCATTTATGGGGTGGTGGGTGTGTGGGTGTCATTACAGTGCTTTGACTGTAAATTTTACCAGTCATTTATTGGGTGGTGGGTGGTATTACAGTGCTTGGACAGTAAATATCAACAGTCATTCATAGGGTGATGAGTGTGTGGGTGTCATTACAGTGCTTGGACTGTAAATATCAACAGTCATTTATAGGGTGGTGGGTGTTTGGTGTCATTACATTGCTTGGACTGTAAATATCAACAGTCAATCATGGAGTTGTGGGTGTGTGGGTGTCATTACAGTGCTTGGACTGTAAATATCAACAGTCATTCATAGGTTGGTAGGTGTGTGAGTGTTATTACAGAGCTTGGACTGTAAATATCAATAGGCATTTATGGAGTGGTGGGTGTGTGGGTGTCATTACAGTGCTTGGATTGTAAATATCAACAGTCATTCTTGGGGTGATGGTTGTGTGGGTGTTATTACAGTGCTTGGACTGTAAATATCAACAGTCATTTAGAGGGTGGTGGGTGTCATTAGAGTGCTTGAACTGTAAATATCAACAGTCATTCATGGGGTGGTGGGTGTGTGGATGTCATTACAGTACTTGGATTGAAAACATCAACAGTCATTTATGGGATTGTGGGTGTGTGGGTGTCATAACAGTGCTTGGACTATAAATATCAACCATCATTTAAGGGGTGGTGGGTGAGTGGGTGTCATTACAGTGTTTGGACTGTAAATATCAACAGTCATTCATAGGGTGGTCGGTGTGTGGATGTCATTACAGTGCTTGGACTGTAAATATCAACAGTCAATCATAGGGTGGTGGGTGTGTGGGTGTCATTACAGTGTTTTGATTGTAAATATCAACAGTCATTTATAAGGTGGTGGATGTCATTACATTGCTTGGACTGTAAATATCAACAGTCATTTATGGAATGGTGGTTGTGTGGGTGTCATTACAGTGCTTGTACTGTAAATATTAACCATAACTCATGGGGTGGTGGGTGTGGGGGTGTTATTACAGTGCTTTGACTGTAAATATCAACAGTCATTCATAGGGTGGTGGGTGTGAGGGTGTCATTACATTGCTTGGACTGTAAAAAACAACAGTCATTCATAAAATGGTGTGTGTGTGGGTGTCATTATAGTGCTAGGACTGTAAATATCAACAGTCATTTATGGGGTGGTGGGTGTGTAGCTGTCATTAGTGCTTTGACTGTAAATATCAACAGTCATTTATAGAGTGGTGGGTGTTTGGGTGTCATTACATTGCTTGGACTTAAATATCAACAGTCAATCATGAGGTAGTGGGTTTGTGGGTGTTATTAGAGTGCTTAGACAGTAAATATCAACACTCATTCTTGGGGTGGTTGGTGTGTGGGTGTCATTATAGTGATTGGACTGTAAATACCAACTGTCATTCTTGGGGTGGTTGGTGTGTGGGTATCATTACAGTGCTTGAACTGTAAATATCAAGTCATTAATGGGGTGGTGTGTGTGTGTGTCATTATTGCTTGGACTGTAAATATTAACAGTCATTCATGAGGTGGTGGTTGTGTGGGTGTCATTACAGTGCTTAGACTGTAAATATCAACAGTCATTTATTATGTGGATGGTGTGTGGCTATCATTTCAGTGCTTGGACTGTAAATATCAACAGTCAATCATGGGGTGGTGGGTGTGTGGGTTTCATTACAGTGTTTGGACTGTAAATATCAACAGTCATTCATGGGGTGGTGGGTGTGTGGTTGTCATTACAGTGTTTTGATTGTAAATATCAACAGTCAATCATAGGGTGGAGGGTATCATTAGAGTGCTTGGACTGTAAATATTAACAGTCATTCATGAGGTGGTGGTTGTGTGGGTGTCATTACAGTGCTTAGACTGTAAATATCAACAGTCATTTAATAAGTGGATGGTGTGTGGCTATCATTTCAGTGCTTGGACTGTAAATATCAACAGTCATTCATGGGGTGGTGGGTGTGTGGGTGTCATTACAGTGCTTGAAATGTATATATCAACCATAATTCATGGGGTGGTGGGTGTGGGGGTGTCATTACAGTGCTTTGAATATAAATATCAACAGTCATTCATGGGGTGATGGGTGTGTGGTAGTCATTACAGAGCATGGACTGTAAATATCAACAGTTATTCATGGGGTGGTAGGTGTTTGGGTGTCATTACACTGCTTGGACTATAAATATCAACAGTCAATCAAGGGGTGGTGGGTTTCGGGGTGTCAATACAGTGCTTGGACTGTAATTATCAAAAGTCATTCATGGGGTGGTGGGTGTGTGGTGGTCATTACAGCGTTTTAACTGTAAATATCAACAGTCATTCATGGGGTGGTGAGTGTGTGGGAGTCATTACAGTTCTTGGACTGTAAATATTAACAGTCATATATGGGGTGGTGGATGTGTTGATGTCATTACATGACTTGAACTAATAATATCAACAGTCATTCATCGGGTGGTGGGTTTATAGTTGTCATTACAGTGCTTGGACTGAAAATATCAACAGTCATTCATGGGGTGGTTGGTGTGTGGGTGTCATTACAGTGCTTGGACTAGGAATATCAACATTCATTCATGGGGTGGTGAGTGTGTCTGTGTCATTACAGTTCTTGGTCTGTAAATTTCAACCATCATTCATTGGGTTGTGGGTGTGTGGGTGTCATTACAGTGTTTGGAATGCAAATATTTACAGTCATCCATGGGGTGGTGGGTGTCATTAGAGTGCTTGGACTGTAAATATTAACAGTCATTCATGGGGTGGTTGGTGTGTGGGTGTCATTACAGAGCTTGGAATATAAATATCAACAGTCATTCATTGGTGGTGGGTGTGTGGGTGTCATTACAGTTCTTTGACTGTAAATATCAACAGTCATTTATGGTGTGGTGGGTGTGTGGCTGTCATTACAGCACTTGGACTGTAAATATCAACAGTCTTTCATGGAGTGGTGGGTGTGTTTGTGTAAATACAGTTCTTTGATTGTAAATATCAACAGTCATTTATAGGGTGGTGGGTGTCATTAGAGTGCTTGGACTGTAAATATCAACAGTCATTAATGGGTTCGTGAGTGTGTGGGTGTCATTATAGTCCTTGGACTGTATATATCAACAGTTATTTATGGGGTGGTGGGTGTGTGGGTGTCATTACAGTGCTTGGACTGTAAATATCAAGTCATTCATAGGGTGGTGGGTGTGTGGGTGACATTAGAGTGCTTGGACTGTAAATATAAACAGTCATTAACTGGGTCGTGAGTGTGTGGGTGTCATTACAATTCTTGGACTGTAAATATCAACAGTCATTTATAGGGTGATGAGTTTCTGTGTGTCATTACAGTGCTTGGACTGTAAATAACAACAGTCATTTATAGGGTGGTGGGTGTTTGGTGTCATTACATTGCTTGGACTGTATATATCAACAGTCAATCATGGGGTGGTGGGTGTGTGGGTATCATTACAGTGCTTAGACTGTAAATATCAACAGTCATTCATAGGGTGGTAGGTGTGTGAGTGTTATTACAGAGCTTGGACTGTAAATATCAACAGTCATTCATGGAGTGGTGGGTGTGTGGGTGTCATTACAGTGCTTGGACTGTAAATATCAACAGTCATTCTTGGGGTGATGGTTGTGTGGGTGTTATTACAGTGTTTTGACTGTAAATATCAACAGATATTCAGAGGGTTGTGGGTGTCATTAGAGTGCTTGGACTGTAAATATTAACAGTCATTTAAGGGGTGGTGGGTGTGTGGGTGTAATTACAGTGCTTGGACTTTAAATATCAACCATAATTTATGGGGTTGTTGGTGTGTGGGTGTCATGACAGTCCTTGGACTGTAAATATCAACAGTAATTCATATGGTGGCGGGTGTGTGAGTGTCATTACAGAGTTTGTACTTTAAATATCAACAGTCATTCATAGGGTGGTGGGTGTGTGGATGTCATTATAATGCTTGGACTGTAAATATCAACATTCAATTATATGGTGGTGGGTGTGTGGGTGTCATTACAGTGCTTGGACTGTAAATATCAAGGGTCTTTCATAGGGTGGTGGGTGTGTGGGAGTCATTACAGTGTTTTGATTGAAATTATCAACAGTCAATCATAGGGTGATGGGTGTGTGTGTGTCATTACTGTGTTTGGACTGTAAATATCAACAGTCATTTATAGTGTGGTGGGTGTTTGAGTGTCATTACATTGCTTGGACTGAAAACATTAACAGTCAATCATGGGGTGGTAGGTGTCGTAACAGTGCTTGGACTGTAAATATCAACTATCATTCATTGGGTGGTGTGTGTGTGGGTGTCATTACAGTGCTTAAACTGTGAATATCAACGGTCATTCATGTGTTGGTGAGTGTGTGGGTATTATTTCAGTGCTTTGACTGTAAATATCAACAGTCATTCAGAGGGTGGTGGGTGTTATTAGAGTACTTGGACTGTAAATATCAACAGTTATTTCTGGGGTGGTGGGTGTGTGGGTGTTATTTTAGTGCATGGACTGTAAATATCAAGAGTTATTCATGGGGTGGTGGGTGGCATTACAGTGCTTGTACTGTAAATATCATCAGTCATTCATGAGGTGATGGGTGTGTGGGTGTCATTACAGTGCTTGGACTGTAAATATCAACAGTCATTTATGGGATGGTGGGTGTTTGGGTGTCATTACATTGCTTGGACTGTAAATATCAATTGTCAATCATGGGGTGGTGGGTGTCATTAGAGTGCTTGGACTGTAAATATCAACAGTTATTCATGGGGTGGTGGGTGTGTGGGTATCATTAAAGTGCTTGGACTGTAAATTTCAACAGTCATTCATGGGGTGGTGAGTGTGTGGGTGTCATTACAGTGCTTGGACTGTAAATATCAACCATAATTCATGAGTTGATGGGTGTGTGGGTGTCATTACAGTGCTTGGACTGTAAATATCAACAGTCATTTATGGGATGGTGGGTGTTTGGTTGTCATTACATTGCTTGGACTGTAAATATCAACAGTCAATCATGGGGTGGTGGGTGTCGTAACAGTGCTTGGACTGTAAATATCAACTATCATTCATTGGGTGGTGTGTGTGTGGGTGTCATTACAGTGCTTAAACTGTGAATATCAACAGTCATTCATGGGTTGGTGAGTGTGTGGGTATTATTACAGTGCTTTGACTGTAAATATCAACAGTCATTCAGAGGGTGGTGGGTGTTATTAGAGTACTTGGACTGTAAATATCAACAGTTATTTATGGGGTGGTGGGTGTGTGGGTATCATGAAATTGCTTGGACTGTAAATATTAAAAGACATTCATGGGGTGGTGAGTGTGTGGGTGTCATTGCAGTTCTTGGACTGTAAATATCAACCACCATTCATTGGGTGGTGTTTGTCTGGGTTTCATTACAGTGCTTGGACTCTGAATATCAACAATCATTCATAGGGTGGTGAGTGTGTGGGTATTATTACAGTGCTTTGACTGTAAATAATAACAGTCATTTAGAGGGTGGTGGGTGTCATTAGAGTGCTTGGCCTGTAAATATCAACAGTCATTCATGGGGTGGTGGGTGTGTGGATGTCATTACAGTGCTTGGAGTGAAAACATTAACAGTCATTTTTGGGGTGGTTTGTGTTTGGGTGTCATTACAGTGCTTGGACTTAAAATATAAACCATAATTTAAGGGGTGGTGGATGAGTAGGTGTCTTTACAGTGCTTGGACTGTAAATATCAACAGTCATTCATAGGGTGGTCAGTGTGTGGATGTCATTATAGTGCTTGGACTGTAAATATCAACAGGCAATCATAGGGTGGTGGGTGTATGGGTGTCATTACAGTGGTTTGATTGTAATTATCAACAGTCATTCATAGGGTGGTGGGTGTCATTACAGTGCTTGGACTGTAAATATCAACAGTCATTAATGGGGTGGTGGGTGTGTGGATGTCATTACAGTGCTTGGACTGAAAACATCAACAGTCATTTATGGGGTGGTGGGTGTGTGGGTGTCATTACAGTGCTTGGACTATAAATATCAACCATCATTTATGGGGTGGTGGGTGTGTGGGTGTCATTACAATGCTTGGACTGTAAATATTAACAGTCATTCATTAGGTGGTGGTTGTGTGGGTGTCATTACAGTGCTTGGACTGTAAATATCAACTATAATTCATGGGGTGGTGGGTGTGGGGGTGTCATTACAGTGTTAGGACTGTAAATATCAACAGTCAATCATGGGGTTGTGGGTGTGTTGGTGTCATTACAGTGCTTGGACTGTATATATCAACAGTCATTCATAGGGTGGTGGGTATCATTAGAGTGCTTGGACTGTAAATATCAACAGTCATTCATGGGTTTGTGGGTGTGTGGGTGTCATTACAGTGTTTGGACTGTAAATATCAACTATAATTTATGGGGTCGTGGGTGTTTGGTGTCATTTCATTGCTTGGACTGTAAATATCAACAGTCAATCATGGAGTTGTGGGTGTGTAGGTGTCATTACAGTGCTTGGACTGTAAATATCAACAGTCATTCATAGGTTGGTAGGTGTGTGAGAGTTATTACAGAGCTTGGACTTAAAATATCAACAGTCATTCATGGGGTGGTGGGTGTGTGGGTGTCATTAGAGTGCTTGGACTGTAAATATCAACAGTCATTAATGGGGTCGTGAGTGTGTGGGTGTCATTACAGTGCTTGGACTGTAAATATCAACAGTCATTTATAGGGTGATGAGTGTGTGGGTGTCATTACAGTGCTTGGACTGTAAATAACAACAGTCATTTATAGGGTGGTGGGTGTTTAGTGTCATTACATTGCTTGGACTGTAAATATCAACAGTCAGTCATAGGGTGGTGGGTGTGTGGGTATCATTACAGTGCTTAGACTGTAAATATCAACAGTCATTTATAGGGTGGTAGGTGTGTGAGTGTTATTACAGAGCTTGGACTGTAAATATCAAAAGTCATTCATGGAGTGGTGGGTGTGTGGGTGTCATTACAGTGCTTGGACTGTAAATATCAACAGTCATTCTTGGGGTGATGGTTGTGTGGGTGTTATTACAGTTCTTTGACTGTAAATATCAACAGTCATTCAGAGGGTGGTGGGTGTCATTAGAGTGCTTGGACTGTAAATATTAACAGTCATTCATGGGGTGGTGGGTGTTTGGATGTCATTGCAGTGCTTGGACTGAAAATATCAACAGTCATTTATGGGGTGGTGGGTGTGTGGGTGTCATTACAGTGCTTTGACTGTAAATTTTACCAGTCATTTATTGGGTGGTGGGTGGTATTACAGTGCTTGGACAGTAAATATCAACAGTCATTCATAGGGTGATGAGTGTGTGGGTGTCATTACAGTGCTTGGACTGTAAATATCAACAGTCATTTATAGGGTGGTGGGTGTTTGGTGTCATTACATTGCTTGGACTGTAAATATCAACAGTCAATCATGGAGTTGTGGGTGTGTGGGTGTCATTACAGTGCTTGGACTGTAAATATCAACAGTCATTCATAGGTTGGTAGGTGTGTGAGTGTTATTACAGAGCTTGGACTGTAAATATCAATAGGCATTTATGGAGTGGTGGGTGTGTGGGTGTCATTACAGTGCTTGGATTGTAAATATCAACAGTCATTCTTGGGGTGATGGTTGTGTGGGTGTTATTACAGTGCTTGGACTGTAAATATCAACAGTCATTTAGAGGGTGGTGGGTGTCATTAGAGTGCTTGAACTGTAAATATCAACAGTCATTCATGGGGTGGTGGGTGTGTGGATGTCATTACAGTACTTGGATTGAAAACATCAACAGTCATTTATGGGATTGTGGGTGTGTGGGTGTCATAACAGTGCTTGGACTATAAATATCAACCATCATTTAAGGGGTGGTGGGTGAGTGGGTGTCATTACAGTGTTTGGACTGTAAATATCAACAGTCATTCATAGGGTGGTCGGTGTGTGGATGTCATTACAGTGCTTGGACTGTAAATATCAACAGTCAATCATAGGGTGGTGGGTGTGTGGGTGTCATTACAGTGGTTTGATTGTAATTATCAACAGTCATTCATAATGTGGTAGGTGTCCTTACAGTGCTTGGACTGTAAATATCAACAGTCATTCATTGGGTGGGGGTTGTGTGGGTGTCATTAGAGTGCTTGGACTGTAAATATCAACCATAAATCATGGGGTGGTGGGTGTGGGGGTGTCATTACAGTGCGTGGACTGTAAATATCAACAGTCAATCATGGGGTGATGGGTGTGTTGGTGTCATTACAGTGCTTGGACTGTAAATATCAACAGTCATTCATGGGGTGATGGGTGTATGGGTGTCATTACAGTGATTTGATTGTAAATATCAACAGTCATTCATAGGGTGGTGGGTATCATTAGAGTGCTTGGACTGTAAATATCAACAGTCATTCATGGGTTTGTGGGTGTGTGGGTGTCATTACAGTGCTTGGACTGTAAATATCAACTATAATTCATGGGGTCGTGGGTGTTGGGGTGTCATTACAGTGCTTTGACTGTAAATATCAACAGTCTTTAATGGGGTGGTGGGTGGCATTACAGTGCTTGGACTGTAAATATCAACAGTCATTCATAGGGTGATGAGTGTGTGGGTGTCATTACCGTGCCTGGACTGTAAATATCAACAGTCATTTATAGGGTGGTGGGTGTTTGGTGTCATTACATTGCTTGGACAGTAAATATCAACAGTCAATCATGGGGTGGTGGGTGTGTGGGTATCATTACAGTGCTTGGACTGTAAATATCAACAGTCATTCATAGGGTGGTAGGTGTTTGAGTGTTATTACAGAGCTTGGACTGTAAATATCAACAGTCATTCATGGAGTGGTGGGTGTGTGGGTGTCATTAAAGTGCTTGGACTGTAAATATCAAAAGTTATTCTTGGGGTGATGGTTGTGTGGGTGTTATTACAGTGCTTTGACTGTAAATATCAACAGTTATTCAGAGGGTGGTGGGTGTCATTAGAGTGCTTGGACTGTAAATATTAACAGTCATTCATGGGGTGGTGGGTGTTTGGATGTCATTACAGTGCTTGGACTGAAAATATCAACAGTCATTTATGGGGTGGTGGGTGTGTGGGTGTCATTACAGTTCTTGGACTTTAATTATCAACCATCATTATGGGGTTGTGGGTGTGTGGGTGTCATGACAGTGCTTGGACTGTAAATATCAACAGTCATTAAAGGGTGGTGGGTGTGTGAGTGTCATTACAGAGTTTGGACTGTAAATATCAACAGTCATTCATCGGGTAGTGGGTGTGTGGATGTCATTATAATGCTTGGACTGTAAATATCAACAGTTAATCATGGGTAGGTGTGTGTGTGGGTGTCATTACATTGCTTGGACTGTAAATATCAACAGTCATTCATAGGGTGATGGGTGTGTGGGTGTCATTACTGTGTTTGGACTGTAAATCTCAACAGTCATTTATAGAGTGGTGGGTGTTTGAGTGTCTTTACATTGCTTAGACTGTAAATATCAACAGTCATTTATGGGGTGGTGGGTGTGTGGGTGTCATTATTGTGCTTAGACTGTAAATACCAACAGTCATTAATAGGGTGGTTGGTGTGTGGGTGTCATTACAGTGCTTGGACTGTAAATATCAAGTCATTAATGGGGTAGTGTGTGTGTGTGTTTTATTATTGCTTGAACTGTAAATATCAACTGTCATTCATGGAGTGGTGGGTGGCATTACAGTGCTTGGACTGTAAATATCAACAGTCATTCATGAGGTGATGGGTGTGAGGGTGTCATTACAGTGCTTGGACTGAAAACATCAACAGTCATTTATTGGATTGTGGGTGTGTGGGTGTCATAGCAGTGCTTGGACTATAAATATCAACCATCATTTAAGGGGTGGTGGGTGAGTGGGTGTCATTTCAGTGTTTGGACTGTAAATATCAACAGTCATTCATAGGGTGTTCGGTGTGTGGATGTCATTACAGTGCTTGGACTGTAAATATCAACAGTCAATCATGGGGTTGTGGGTGTGTTGGTGTCATTACAGTGCTTGGACTGTATATATCAACAGTCATTCATAGGGTGGTGGGTATCATTAGAGTGCTTGGACTGTAAATATCAACAGTCATTCATAGGGTTGTGGTTGTGTGAGTGTCATTACATTGCTTGGACTGTAAATATCAATAGTCAATCATGGAGTGGTGGGTTCCGTAACAGTGCTTGGACTGTAAATATTAACAGTCATTCATAGGGTGGTGGGTGTGTGGGTGTTATTACAGTGTTTTGACTGTAAATATCAACAGTCATTCAGAGGGTGGTGGGTGTCATTAGAGTGCTTGGACTGTAAATATCAACAGTTATTCATGGGGTGGTGGGTGTGTGGGTATCATGAAAGTGCTTGGACTAAAAATATCAACAGTCATTCATGGGGTGGTGAGTGTGTGGGTGTCATTACAGTGCTTGGACTGTAAATATCAACCATAATTCATGAGGTGATGGGTGTGTGAGTGTCATTACAGTGCTTGGACTGTAAATATCAACAGTCATTTATGGGATTGTGGGTTTTTGGTTGTCATTACATTGCTTGGACTGTAAATATCAACAGTCAATCACGGGGTGGTGGGTGTTGTAACAGTGCTTGGACTGTAAATATCAACTATCATTCATTTGGTGGTGGGTGTGTGGATGTCATTACAGTGCTTGGACTGAAAATATCAACAGTCATTTATGGGGTGGTGGGTGTGTGGGTGTCATTACAGTGCTTAAACTGTAAATATATAAACAGTCATTCATGGGTTGGTGAGTGTGTGGGTATTATTACAGTGCTTTGACTGTAAATATCAACCGTCATTCAGAGGGTGGTGGGTATCATTAGAGGGCTTGGACTGTAAATATCAACAGTTATTTATGGGTTGGTGGGTGTGTGGGTATCATGAAAGTGCTTGGACTGTAAATATTAAAAGTCATTCATGGGGTGGTGAGTGTGTGGGTATCATTGCAGTTCTTGGACTGTAAATATCAACCACAATTCATTGGGTGGTGTGTGTCTGGGTGTCATTACAGTGTTTGGACTGTGAATATCAACAGTCATTCATAGGGTGGTGAGTGTGTGGGTATTATTACAGTGCTTTGACTGTAAATATCAACAGTCATTCAGAGGGTAGTGGGTGTCATTAGAGTGCTTGGACTGTAAATATCGACAGTCATTCATGGGGTGGTGGGTGTGTGGATGTTATTACAGTGCTTGGACTGAAAACATCAACAGTCATTTATGGGGTGGTGGGTGTTTGGGTGTCATTACAGTGCTTGGACTATAAATATCAACCATCATTTAAAGGGTGGTGGGTGAGTGGGTGTCATTACAGTGCTTGGACTGTAAATATCAACAGTCATTTACAGGGTGGTCAGTGTGTGGATGTCATTATAGTACTTGGACTGTAAATATTAACAGTCAATCATAGGGTGGTGGGTGTGTGGGTGTCATTACAGTGGTTTGATTGTAATTATCAACAGTTATTCATAGGGTGGTGGATGTCATTACAGTGCTTGGACTGTAAATATCAACAGTCATTCATGGGGTGGTGGGTGTGTGGATGTCATTACAGTGCTTGGACTGAAAACATCAACAGTCATTTATGGGGTGGTGGGTGTGTGGGTATCATTACAGTGCTTGGACTATAAATATCAACCATCGTTTAAGGGGTGGTGGGTGAGTGGGTGTCATTACAGTGCTTGGACTGTAAAGATTAACAGTCATTCTTTGGGAGGTGGTTGTGTGGGTGTCATTACAGTGCTTGGACTGTAAATATCAACCATAATTCATGGGGTGGTGGGTGTTGGGGTGTCATTACAGTGCTTGGACCTTAAATATCAACAGTCAATCATGGGGTGGTGGGTGTGTTGGTGTGATTACAGTGCTTGGACTGTAAATATCAACAGTCATTCATAGGGTGGTGGGTATCATTAGAGTGCTTGGACTGTAAATATCAACAGTCATTCATGGTTTTGTGGGTGTGTGGGTGTCATTACAGTGCTTGGACTGTAAATATCAACTATAATTCATGGGGTCGTGGGTGTTGGGGTGTCATTACAGTGCTTTGACTGTAAATTTTAACAGTCATTCATGGGGTGGTGGGTGGCATTACAGTGCTTGGACTGTAAATATCAACAGTCTTTCATAGGGTGATTAATGTGTGGGTGTCATTACAGTGCTTGGACTGTAAATATCAACAGTTATTTTAAGGGTGGATGGTGTTTGGTTTCATTACATTGCTTGGACTGTAAATATCAATAGTCAATCATGGAGTTGTGGGTGTGTGGGTGTCATTACATTGCTTGGACTGTAAATATCAACTGTCATTGATAGGTTGGTAGGTGTGTGAGTGTTATTACAGAGCTTGGACTGTAAATATCAACAGTCATTCATGGAGTTGTGGGTGTGTGGGTGTTATTACAGTGCTTGGATTGTAAATATCAACAGTCATTCATAGGGTGGTGAGTGTGTGGGTATTATTACAGTGCTTTGACTGTAAATATCAACAGTCATTCAGAGGGTGGTGGGTGTCATTAGAGTGCTTGGACTGTAAATATCGACAGTCATTCATGGGGTGGTGGGTGTGTGGATGTCATTACAGTGCTTGGACTGAAAACATCAAAAGTCATTTATGGGGTGGTGGGTGTTTGGGTGTCATTACAGTGCTTGGACTATAAATATCAACCATCATTTAAGGGGTGGTGGGTGAGTGGGTGTCATTACAGTGCTTGGACTGTAAATATCAACAGTCATTCTTGGGGTGATGGTTCTGTGGGTGTTATTACAGTGCTTTGACTGTAAATATCAACAGTTATTCAGAGGGTGGTGGGTGTCATTAGAGTGCTTGGACTGTTAATATTAACAGTCATTTATTGGGTGGTGGGTGTTTCGATGTCATTCCAGTGCTTGGACTGAAAATAACAACAGTCTTTCATGGGGTGGTGGGTGTGTGGGTGTCATTACAGTGTTTTGATTGTAATTATCTTCAGTCAATCATAGAGTGGTGGGTGTCATTACAGTGCTTGGACTGTAAATATCAACAGTCATTTATGGGGTTGTGGTTGTGTGGGTGTCTTTACAGTGCTTAGACTTTAAATATCAAACATAATTCATGGGATGGTAGGTGTGGGGGTGTCATTACATTGCTTGGACAGTAAATATCAACAGTCAATTATTGGGTGGTTGGTGTTTGGGTGTCATTACAGTGCTTGGACTGTAAATATCAACTGTCATTCATGGGATCGTGGGTGTATGGGTGTCATTACAGTGTTTTGATTGTAAATATCAACAGTCATTCATAGGGAGGTGGGTGTGTGGGTGTCATTACAGTGCTTGGACTGTAAATATCAACAGTCATTCATTGGGTTGTAGGTGTGTGGGTGTCATTACAGTGCTTGGACTGTAAATATCAACAGTCAATCATGAGGTAGTGGGTGTGTGGGTGTCAATATAGTGCATAGACTGTAAATATCAACAGTCAATCATAAGGTGGTGGGTGGCATTACAGTGATTGGACTGTAAATATCAACATTTATTCATAGGGTGATGGGTGTGTGGGTGTCATTACTGTGTTTGGACTGTAAATATCAACAGTCATTTATAGAGTGGTGGGTGTTTGAGTGTCATTACATTGCTTGGACTGTAAATATCAACAGTCAATCATGAGGTAGTGGGTGTGTGGGTGTCATTAGAGTGCTTGGACTGTAAATATCAACAGTCATTCATAGATTGGTGGGTGTCATTACAGTGTTCAGACTGTAAATATCAACAGTCATTTATGGGGTGGTGGGTGTGTGGATGTCATTACAGTGCTTGGACTGAAAACATCAACAGTTATTCATGGGGTGGTTAGTGTGTGGGTGTCATTGCAGTTCTTGGACTGTAAATATCAACCATCATTCATTGGGTGGTGTGTGTGTGGGTGTCATTACAGTGCTTAAACTGTGAATATCAACAGTCATTAATGGGGTGGTGAGTGTGTGGGTATTATTACAGTGCTTTGACTGTAAATATCAACAGTCATTCAGAGGGTGGTGGGTGTCATTAGAGTGCTTGGACTGTAAATATCAACAGTCATTCATGGGGTGGTGGGTGTGTGGATGTCATTACAGTGTTTGGACTGAAAACATCAACAGTCATTTATGGGGTGGTGGGTGTTTGGGTGTCATTACAGTGCTTGGACTATAAATATCAACCATCATTTAAGGGGTGGTGGGTGAGTGGGTGTCATTACAGTGCTTGGACTGTAAATATCAACAGTCATTCATAGGGTTGTCGGTGTGTGGATGTCATTACAGTGCTTGGACTGTAAATATCAACAGTCAATCATAGGGTGGTGGGTGTGTTGGTGTCATTAAAGTGGTTTGATTGTAATTATCAACAGTCATTCATTGGGTGGTAGGTGCCCTTACAGTGCTTGGACTGTAAATATCAACAGTAATTCATTGGGTGGTGGTTGTGTGGGTGTCATTAGAGTGCTTGGACTGTAAATATCAACCATAATTCATGGGGTGGTGCATGTGTGGGTGTCATTACAGTGCTTGGACTGTAAATATCAATAGTCAATCGTGGGGTGGGTGGTGTGTTGGTGTCATTACAGTGCTTGGACTGTAAATATCAACAGTCATTCATGGGGTGGTGGGTGTATGGGTGTCATTACAGTGATTTGATTGGAAATATCAACAGTCATTCATAGTGTGGTGGGTATCATTAGAGTGCTTGGACTGTAAATATCAACAGTCATTCATGGGTTTGTGGGTGTGTGGGTGTCATTACAGTGCTTGGACTGTAAATATCAACTATAATTCATGGGGTTGTGGGTGTTCGGGTGTCATTACAGTGCTTTGACTGTAAATATTAACAGTCATTCATGGGGTGGTGGGTGGCATTACAGTGCTTGGACTGTAAATATCAACAGTTATTCATAGGGTGATGAGTGTGTGGGTGTCATTACAGTGCTTGGACTGTAAATATCAACAGTCATTTATAGGGTGGTGGGTGTTTGGTGTCATTACATTGCTTGGACAGTAAATATCAACAGTCAATCATGGGGTGGTGGGTGTGTGGGTATCATTACAGTGCTTGGACTGTAAATATCAATAGTCATTCATAGGGTGGTAGATGTGTAAATGTTATTACAGAGCTTGGACTGTAAATATCAACAGTCATTCATGGAGTGGTGGGTGTGTGGGTGTCATTACAGTGCTTGGACTGTAAATATCAACAGTCATTCTTGGGGTGATGGCTGTGTGGGTGTTATTACAGTGCTTTGACTGTAAATATTAACAGTCATTCATGGGGTGGTGGGTGTTTGGATGTCATTACAGTGCTTGGACTGAAAATATCAACAGTCCTTTATGGGGTGGTGGGTGTGTGGGTGTCATGACAGTGCTTGGACTGTAAAAATCAACAGTCATTATAGGGTGGTGGGTGTGTGAGTGTCATTACAGAGTTTGGAGTGTAAATATCAACAATCATTCATGAGGTGGTGGGTGGCATTAGAGTGCTTGGATTGTAAATATTAACAGTCATTCATGGGGTGGTGGGTGTTTGGATGTCATTACAGTGCTTGGACTGAAAATATCAACAGTCATTTATGGGGTGGTATGTGTGTGGGTGTCATGACAGTGCTTGGACTGTAAATATCAACAGTCATTATAGGGTAGTGGGTGTGTGAGTGTCATTACAGAGTTTGGAGTGTAAATATCAACAATCATTCATGGGGTGGTGGGTGGCATTACAATGCTTGGACTGTAAATATCAACAGTCATTCATAGGGTGATGAGTGTGTGGGTGTCATTACAGTGCATGGACTGTAAATATCAACAGTCAATCATGGGGTGGTGGGTGTGTGGGTATCATTACAGTGCTTGGACTGTAAATATCAACAGTCATTCATAGGGTGGTAGATGTGTAAATGTTATTACAGAGCTTGGACTGTAAATGTCAACAGTCATTCATGGAGTGGTGGGTGTGTGGGTGTCATTACAGTGCTTGGACTGTAAATATCAACAGTCATTCTTGGGGTGATGGTTGTGTGGGTGTTATTACAGTGCTTTGACTGTAAATATCAACAGTTATTCAGAGGGTGGTGGGTGTCATTATAGTTCTTGGACTGTAAATATTAACAGTCATTCATGGAGTGGTGGGTGTTTGGATGTAATTACAGTGCTTGGACTGAAAATATCAACAGTCATTTATGGGGTGGTGGGTGTGTGGGTGTCATGACAGTGCTTGGACTGTAAATATCAACAGTCATTATAGTGTGGTGGGTGTGTGAGTGTCATTACAGAGTTTGGACTGTAAATATCAACAGTCATTCATGGGGTGGTGGGTGTGTGGATGTCATTATAATGCTTGGACTGTAAATATCAACAGTTAATCATGGGGTGGTGGGTGTGTGTGTGTCATTACAGTGCTTCGACTGTAAATATCAACAGTCTTTCATGGGGTAGTGGGTGTGTGGGTGTCATTACAGTGTTTTGATTGTAATTATCAACAGTCAATCATAGTTTGGTGGGTGTCATTACAGTGCTTGGACTGTAATTATCAACAGTCATTTATGGGGTGGTGGTTGTGTGGGAGTCTTTACAGTGCTTGGACTGTAAATATCAAACCTAATTCATGGGATAGTGGGTGTTGGGGTGTCATTACAGTGCTTGGACTGTAAATATCAATAGTCAATTATGGGGTGGTGGGTGTTTGGGTGTCATTACAGTGCTTGGACTGTAAATATCAACAGTCATTAATGGGGTCGTTGGTGTATGGGTGTCATTACAGTGTTTTGATTGTAAATATCAACAGTCATTCATAGGGTGGTGGGTATCATTAGAGTGCTTGGAATGTAAATATCAACAGTCATTCATTGGGTTGTAGGTGTGTGGGTGTCATTACAGAGCTTGGACTGTAAATATCAGCTATAATTCATGGGGTCGTGGGTGTTGGGGTGTCATTACAGTGCTTTGACTGTAAATATTAACAGTCATTCATGGGGTGGTGGGTGGCATTACAGTGCTTGGACTGTAAATATCAACAGTCATTCATAGGGTGATGAGTGTGTATGTGTCATTACAGTACTTGGACTGTAAATATCAACAGTCAATCATGAGCTGGAGGGTGTGTTGGTGTCATTACAGTGCTTAGACTGTAAATATCAACAGTCATTCATGGGGTGGTTGGTGTATGGGTGTCATTACCGTGATTTGATTGTAAATATCAACAGTCATTCATAGGGTGGTGGGTATCATTAGAGTGCTTGGACAGTAAATATCAACAGTCATTCATGGGTTTGTGGGTGTGTGGGTGTCATTACAGTGCTTTGACTGTAAATATCAACAATTTTTCATGGGGTGGTGGGTGGCTTTACAGTGCTTGGACTGTAAATATCAACAGTCATTCATAGGATGATGAGTGTGTGGGTGTCATTACAGTGCTTGGACTGTAAATATCAACAGTCATTTATAGGGTGGTGGGTGTTTGGTGTCATTACATTGCTTGGACAGTAAATATCAATAGTCAATCATGGGGTGTTGGGTGTGTGGGTATCATTACAGTCCTTGGACTGTAAATATCAACAGTCATTCATAGGGTGGTAGATGTGTAAATGTTATTACAGAGCTTGGACTGTAAATATCAACAGTCATTCATGGAGTGGTGGGTGTGTGGGTGTCATTACAGTGCTTGGACTGTAAATATCAACAGTCATTCTTGGGGTGATGGTTGTGTGGGTTTTATTACAGTGCTTTGACTGTAAATATCAACAGTTATTCAGAGGGTGGTGGGTGTCATTAGAGTGCTTGGACTGTAAATATTAACAGTCATTCATGGGGTGGTGTGTGTGTGGATGTCATTACAGTGCTTAGACTGAAAATATCAACAGTCATTTATTGGGTGGTGGGTGTGTGGGTGTCATGACAGTTCTTGGACTGTAAATATCAACAGTCATTATAGGGTGGTGGGTGTGTGAGTGTCATTACAGAGTTTGGACTGTAAATATCAACAGTCATTCATGGGGTGGTAGGTTTTTGGATGTCATTATAATGTTTGGACTGTAAATATCAACAGTTAATCATGGGGTGGTGGGTGTGTGTGTGTCATTACAGTGCTTGGACTGTAAATATCAACAGTCTTTCATGGAGTAGTGGGTGTGTGGGTGTCATTACAGTGTTTTGATTGTAATTATCAACAGTCAATCATAGTTTGGTGGGTATCATTACAGTGCTTAGACTGTAAATATCAACAGTCATTTATGGGGTGGTGGTTGTGTGGGTGTCTTTACAGTGCTTGGACTGTAAATATCAAACATAATTCATGGGATAGTGGGTGTTGGGGTGTCATTACAGTGCTTGAACTGTAAATATCAATAGTCAATTATGGGGTGGTGGGTGTTTCAGTGTCATTACAGTGCTTGGACTGTAAATATCAACAGTCATTAATGGGGTCGTGGGTGTATGGGTGTCATTACAGTGTTTTGATTGTAAATATCAACAGTCATTCATAGGGTTATGGGTATCATTAGAGTGCTTGGACTGTAAATATCAACAGTCATTCATTGGGTTGAAGGTGTGTGGGTGTCATTACAGTGCTTGGACTGTAAATATCAACAGTCAATCATGAGGTAGTGGGTGTGTGGGTGTCAATAGAGTGCTTAGACTGTAAATATCAACAGTCAATCATAAGGTGGTGGGTGGCATTACAGTGATTGGACTGTAAATATCAACAGTTTTTTATAGGTTGATGGGTGTGTGGGTGTCATTACTGTGTTTGGACTGTAAATATCAACAGTCATTTATAGAGTGGTGGGTGTTTGAGTGTCATTACATTGCTTGGACTGTAAATATTAACAGTCAATCATGAGGTAGTGGGTGTGTGGGTGTCATTAGAGTGCTTAGACTGTATATATCAACAGTCATTCATAGATTGGTGGGTGTCATTTGAGTGCTTGGACTGTAAATATCAACAGTCATTAATAAGTTGGTGAGTGTATGGGTGTCATTATAGTGCATGGACTGTAAATATAAACCATATTTCATGGGGTTGTCGGTGTGTGGGTGTCATTACAGTGCTTTGTCTGTAAATATCAAGAGTCATTCATGGGGTGGTGGGTGTGAGGGTGTCATTACAGTGTTCGGACTGTAAATATCAACAGTCATTCATAAGGTGGTGGGTGTGGAGGTGTCATTATATTGCTTGGACTGTAAATACCAACAGTCATTCATGGGGTGGTTGGTGTGTGGGTGTCATTACAATGCTTGGACTGTAAATATCAAGTCATTAATGGGGTGGTGGGTGTGTGTGTGTCATTATTGCTTGGACTGTAAATATCAACAGTCATTCATGGAGGGGGGTGGCATTACAGTGCTTGGACTGTAAATATCAACAGTCATTCATGAGGTGATGGGTGTGTGGGTGTCATTACAGTGCTTGGACTGTATGTATTATCAGTCATTTATGGGGTGGTGGGTGTTTGGGTGTCATTACATTGCTTGGATTGTAAATATCAACATTTAATCATGGGGTGGTTGGTGTCATTACAGTGCATGGACTGTAAATATCAACAGTCATTCATACGGTGGTGGGTGTGTGGGTGTTATTACAATGCTTTGACTGTAAATATCAACAGTCATTCAGAAGGAGGTGGGTGTTATCAGAGTGCTTGGACAGTAAATATCAACAGCTATTCATGGAGTGATGGGTATGTGGGTATTATGAAAGTGCTTAAACCGTAAATATCAACAGTCATTCATGGGGTGGTGATGTGTGGGAGTCATTGCAGTTCTTGGACTGTAAATATCAACCATCATTTATTTAGTGGTGTGTGTGTGGGAGTCATTACAGTGCTTGGACTGTGAATATCAACAGTCATTCATGGGGTGGTGAGTGTGTGGGTATTATTACAGTGCTTCTACTGTAAATATCAACAGTCATTCAGAGGGTGGTGGGTGTCATTAGAGTGCTTGGACTGTAAATATTAACAGTCATTCATGGGGTGTTGGGTGTGTGGATGTCATTACAGTGCTTGAACTAATAATATCAACAGTCATTTATGGGGTGGTGGGTGTGTGGGTGTCATTACAGTGCTTGGACTATAAATATCAACCATCATTTATGGGGTTTTGGGTGAGTGGGTTTTCATTACAGTGCTTGGACTATAAATATCAACAGTCATTCATAGGGTGGTGGGTGTGAGAGTGTCATTACAGAGCTTGGACTGTAAATATTAACAGTCATTCATTGGGTGGTGGGTTTGTGGATGTCATTACAGTGCTTGGACTGTATATATCAACAGTCAATCATAAGGTGGTGGGTGTGTGGGCGTCATTACAGTGCTTGGACTGTAAATATCAACAGTCATTCATGGGGTGGTAGGTGTGTGGGTGTCATTACAGTGTTTTGATTGTAATTATCAACAGTCATTTATAGGGTGGTGGGTGTCATTACAGTGCTTGGACTGTAAATATCAACAGTCATTCATGGGGTGGTGGGTGTGTGGGTGGATGTCATTACTGTGCTTGGACTGTAAATATCAACCATAATTCATGGGGTGGTGGTTGTGGGGGTGTCATTACATTGCTTGGACTGTAAATTTCAACAGTCAATCATAGGGTGGTGGGTATGTTGGTGTCATTACAGTGCTTAGACTGTAAATATTAACAGTCATTCATAGGGTGGTGGGTGTGTGAGTATTATTACAGAGCTTGGACTGTAAATATCAAGTCATGTATATGGTGGTGGGTGTATGGGTGTCATTACAGTGATTTGATTGTAAATATCAACAGTCATTCATAGGGTGGTGGGTATCATTAGAGTGCTTGGACTGTAAATATCAACAGTCATTTATGGGGTTTTGGGTGTGTGGGTGTCATTACAGTGCTTGGACTGTAAATATTAACTATAATTCATGGGGTCGTAGGTGTTGGAGTGTCATTACAGTGCTTTTACTGTAAATATCAACAGTCATTCATGGGGTGGTGGGTGGCATTACAGTGCTTGGACTGTAAATATCAAGAGTCATTCATAGGGTGATGGGTGTGTGGGTGTCATTACAGTGCTTGGACTGTAAATATCAACAGTCATTTATAGGGTGGTGGGTGTGTGTGTTATTACAGAGCTTGGACTGTAATTATCAACAGTCATTTATGGAGTGGTAGATGCGTGGGTGTCATTACAGTGCTTGGACTTTAAATATCAACAGTCATTCTTGAGGTGATGGTTGTGTGAGTGTTATTACAGTGCTTTGACTGTAAATATCAACAGTCATATAGAGGGTTGTGGGTGTCATTAGAGTGCTTGGACTGTAAATATTAACAGTCATTCATTGGGTTGTGGGTGTGTGCATGTCATTACAGTGCTTGGACTGATAATATCAACAGTCATTTATGGGGTGGTGGGTGTGTGGGGGTCATTACAGTGCTTGGACTATAATTATCAACCGTCATTTATGGGGTGGTGGGTGTGTGGGTGTCATTACAGTGCTTGGAATGTAAATATCAATAGTCATTCATGGGGTGGTGGATGTGTGGGTGTCATTACCGTGTTTTGATTGTAATTATCAACAGTCATATATAGGGTAGTGGGTGTCATCACAGTCCTTGGACTGTAATTATCAACAGTCATTCATGGGGTAGTGGTTGTGTGGGTGTCTTTACATTGCTTGGTCTGTAAATATCAAACATAATTCATGGGATGGTGGGTGTGGGGGTTTTATTACAGTGCTTGGACAGTAAATATCAACAGTCAATCATAAGGTGGTGGGTGTGTGGGTGTCATTACAGTGCTTGGACTGTAAATATCAACTGTCATTTATGGGGTGGTGGGTGTGAGGGTGTCATTACAGTGATTGGACTATAAATATCAACAGTCATTCGTGAGATAATGGGTGTGTGGGTGTCATTATAGTGCTTGGACTGTAAATATCAACAGTCATTCATGGGTTTGTGAGTTTGTGGGTGTCATTACAGTGCTTGGACTGTATATATCAAGTCATTCATGTGGTGGTGGGTGTCATTAGTGATTTGACTGTAAATATCAACAGTCATTCATTTGCTGGTGGGTGGCATTACAGTGCTTGGACTGTAAATATCAACAGTCATTCATAGGGTGGTGGGTGTGTGAGTGTCATTACAGAGCTTGGACTGTAAATATCAACAGTCATTCATGGGGTGGTGGGTGTGTGGATGTCATTAGAGTGCTTGGACTGTAAATATCAACAGTCAATCATGGGGTGGTGGGTGTGTGGGTGCCATTACAGTGCTTGGACTGTAAATATCAACAGTCATTCATGGGGTGGTGGCTATGTGGGTGTCATTACAGTGTTTTGATTGTAATTATCAACAGTCATTTATAGGGTGGTGGGTGTCATTACAGTCCTTGGACTGTAAATATCAACAGTCATTAATGGGATGGTGGTTGTATGAGTGTTATTACAGTGCTTGGACTGTAAATATCAAACATAATTCATGGGGTGGTGGGGGTAGGGTTGTCATTACAGTGCTTAGAATGTAGATATCAACAGTCAATCATGGGGTGGTGGGTGTGTGTGTGTCATTACAGTGCTTGGACTGTAAATATCAACAGTCTTTCATGGGGTGGTGGGTGTATGGGTGTCATTACAGTGTTTTAATTTTAAATATCAACAGTCATTCATAGGGTGGTGGGTATCATTAGAGTGCTTGGACTGTAAATATCAATAGTCATTTATGGGGTTGTGGGTGTGTGGGTGTCATTAAAGTGCTTGGACTGTAAATATCAACTATAATTCATGGGATCGTGGGTGTTGGGGTTTCATTACAGTGCTTTGACTGTAAATATCCACAGTCATTTATGTGGTGGTGTGTGTGAGGGTGTCATTACAGTGCTTGGACTGTAAATTTCAACAGTCAATCATGGGGTGGTGGGTGTGTGGGTGTCATTACAGTGCTTAGACTGTAAATATTAACAATCATTCATAGGGTGGTGGGTGTGTGAGTGTTATTACAGAGCTTGGACTGTAAATATCAAGTCATGTATATGGTGGTGGGTGTATGGGTGTCATTACAGTGATTTGATTGTAAATATCAACAGTCATTCATAGGGTGATGGGTATCATTAAAGTGCTTGGACTGTAAATATCAACAGTCATTTATGGGGTTGCGGGTGTGTGGGTGTCATTACAATGCTTGGACTGTAAATATCAACTATAATTCATGGGGTCGTGGGTGTTGGAGTGTCATTACAGTGCTTTTACTGTAAATATCAACAGTCATTCATGGGGTGGTTGGTGGCATTACAGTGCTTGGACTGTATATATCAAGAGTCATTCATAGGGTGATGGGTGTGTGGGAGTCATTACAGTGCTTGGACTGTAAATATCAACAGTCATTTATAGGGTGGTGGGTGTTTGGGTGTCATTACATTGCTTGGACTGTAAATATCAACAGTCAATCATGGGGTGGTGGGTGTGTGGGTGTCATTAGAGTGCTTGGACTGTAAATATCAATAGTCATTCATAGGGGGGTGGGTGTGTGTGTTATTACAGAGCTTGGACTGTAATTATCAACAGTCATTCATGGAGTGGTAGGTGTGTGGGTGTCATTATAGTGCATGGACTGTAAATATGAACCATATTTCATGGGGTTGTCGGTGTGTGGGTGTCATTACAGTGCTTTGTCTGTAAATATCAAGAGTCATTCATGGGGTGGTGGGTGTGAGGGTGTCATTACAGTGTTCGGACTGTAAATATCAACAGTCATTCATGGGGTGGTGGGTGTGGAGGTGTCATTATATTGCTTGGACTGTAAATACCAACAGTCATTCATGGGGTGGTTGGTGTGTGGGTGTCATTACAATGCTTGGACTGTAAATATCAAGTCATTAATGGGGTGGTGGGTGTGTGTGTGTCATTATTGCTTGGACTGTAAATATCAACAGTCATTCATGGGGGGGGGGGGTGGCATTACAGTGCTTGTACTTTAAATATCAACAGTCATTCATGGGGTGGTGGGTGTTTGGATGTCATTACATTGCTTGGATTGTAAATATCAACATTTAATCATGGGGTGGTTGGTGTCATTACAGTGCTTGGACTGTAAATATCAACAGTCATTCATACGGTGGTGGGTGTGTGGGTGATATTACAGTGCTTTGACTGTAAATATCAACAGTCATTAAGAGGGTGGTGGGTGTTATCAGAGTGTTTGGACTGTAAATATCAACAGCTATTCATGGAGTGATGGGTATGTGGGTATCATGAAAGTGCTTGAACCATAAATATCAACAGTCATTAATGGGGTGGTGATGTGTGGGAATCATTGCAGTTCTTGGACTGTAAATATCAATCATCATTCATTGGGTGGTGTGTGTGTGGGAGTCATTACAGTGCTTGGACTGTGAATATCAACAGTCATTCATGGGGTTGTGGGTGTGTGGATGTCATTACAGTGCTTGGACTGAAAATATCAACAGTCATTTATGGGGTGGTGGGTGTGTGGGTGTCATTACAGTGCTTGGACTATAATTATCAACCGTCATTTATGGGGTGGTGGGTGTGTGGGTGTCATTACAGTGCTTGGACTGTAAATATCAATAGTCATTCATGGGGTGGTTGGTGTGTGGGTGTCATTCCCGTGTTTTGATTGTAATTATCAACAGTCATTCATAGGGTGGTGGGTATCATTAGAGTGCTTGGACTGTAAATATCAACAGTCATTCATGGGGTTGTGGGTGTGTGGGTGTCATTACAGTGCTTGGACTGTAAATATCAACAGTCATTCTTGAGGTGATGGTTGTGTGAGTGTTATTACAGTGCTATGACTGTAAATAACAACAGTCATATAGAGGGTGGTGGGTGTCATTAGAGTGCTTGGACTGTAAATATTAACAGTCATTCATTGGGTTGTGGGTGTGTGGATGTCATTACAGTGCTTGGACTGAAAATATCAACAGTCATTTATGGGGTGGTGGGTGTGTGGGTGTCATTACAGTGCTTGGACTATAATTATCAACCATCATTTATGGGGTGGTGGGTGTGTGGGTGTCATTACAGTGCTTGGACTGTAAATATCAATAGTCATTCATGGGGTGGTTGGTGTGTGGGTGTCATTACCGTGTTTTGATTGTAATTATCAACAGTCATTCATAGGGTGGTGGGTGTCATTACAGTTCTTGGACTGTAAATATCAACCATAATTCATGGAGTGGTGGGTGTGGGGGTGTCATTACAGTGCTTTTAATGTAAATATCAACAGTCATTCATGGGGTGGTGGGGGTGTGTGTGACATTATGGTGCTTGAACTGTAAATATCCACCGTCATTCATGGGGTGGTGGGTTTGTGGGTGTCATTACAGTGCTTGGACTGTAAATATCAAGTCATTCATGGGGTGGTGTGTGTCATTAGTGCTTTGACTGTAAATATCAACAGTCATTAATTTGGTTGTGGGTGGCATTACAGTGCTTGGACTGTAAATATCAACAGTCATTCATATGGTGATGGGTTTGTGGGTGTCATTACATTGCTTGGACTGTAAATATCAACAGTCATTTATAGGGTGGTGGGTGTTTGGGTGTCATTACATTGCTCGGACAGTAAATATCAACAGTCAATCATGGGGTGGTTGTTGTACGGGTATCATTACAGTGCTTGGACTGTAAATATAAACAGTCATTCATAGGGTGGTGGGAGTGTGAGTGTCATTACAGAGCTTGGACTGTAAATATCAATAGTCATTCATGGGGTGGTGTGTGTGTGGATGTCATTAGAGTGCTTGGACTGTAAATATCAACAGTCAATCATGGGGTGGTGGGTGTGTGGGTGTCATTACAGTGCTTGGACTGTAAATATCAACAGTCATTCAAGGGGTGGTGGCTATGTGGGTGTAATTACAGTGTTTTGATTGTAATTATCAACAGTCATTCATAGGGTAGTGGGTGTCATTACAGTGTTTGGACTGTAAATATCAACAGTCATTCATGGGATGGTGGTTGTGTGAGTGTTATTACAGTGCTTGGACTGTAAATATCAAACATAATTCATGGGGTGGTGGGTGTAGGGTTGTCATTACAGTGCTTGGAATGTAGATATCAACAGTCAATCATGGGGTGGTGGGTGTGTGGGTGTCATTACAGAGCTTGGACTATAAATATCAAGAGTCTTTCATGGGGTGGTGGGTGTATGGGTGTCATTACAGTGTTTTAATTGTAAATATCAACAGTCATGCATAGGGTGGTGGGTATCATTATAGTGCTTGGACTGTAAATATCAAAAGTCATTCATGGGGTTGTGGGTGTGTGGGTGTTATTACAGTGCTTGGACTGTAAATATCAACTGTAATTCATGGGATCGTGGGAGTTGGGGTTTCATTACAGTGCTTTGACTGTAAATATCCACAGTCATTTATGTGGTGGTGGGTGTGAGGGTGTCATTACAGTGCTTGGACTGTAAATATCAAGTAATATGTGGGGTGGTGGGTGTGTGTGGGTCATTATTGCTTTGACTGTAAATATCAACAGTCATTCATGGGGTGGTGGCTGTCATTAGAGTGCTTGGACAGTAAATATCAACAGTCATTCATGGGGTGGTAAGTGTGTGGGTGTCATTACAGTTCTTGGACTATAAATATCAACCCTTATTCATTAGGTGGTGGTTTTGTGGGTGTCATTACAGTGCTCAGACTGTAAATATTAACAGTCATTCATGGGGTGGTGGGTGTGTTGATGTCATTACAGTGCTTAGACTGTAAATATCAACAGTCATTCATGGGGTGGTGGGTGTGTGGGTGTCATTACAGTGCTTAGACTGAAAATATCAACAGTCATTTATTGGGTGGTGGGTGTGTGGGTGTCATTACATTGCTTGGACTGTAAATGTAAACAGTCATTCATGAGGTGGTGGGTGTGTGGGTGTCATTACAGTGTTTTAACTATAAATATCAACATTTTAATTATTGGATAGTGTTTTTTGATTAGAGTGCTTGGACTGTAAATATCAACAGTCAATCATAGTGTGGTGGGTATGTGGGTGTCATTACAGTGCTTGGACTGTAAATATCAACAGTCCTTCATGAGGTGGTGGATGTGTGGGTGTCATTACAGTGTTTTGATTATGAATATCAACAGTCATTAATAAGGTGGTGGGTGTCATTAGAGTGCTTGGACTGTAAATATCAACAGTCATTCATGGGGTGGTGGGTGTGGGGGTGTCATGACAGTGCTTTGACTGTATGTATCAACAGTCATTCATGGGTTGGTGGGGGTGAGGGTGTCATTACAGTGCTTGGACTGTATATATCAACAATCATTCATGGGGTGGTGGGTGTGTGGGTGTCATTATAGTGTTTGGACTGTAAACATCAACAGTCATTCATGGGGTGGTGGGTGTTTGGGTGTCATTACATTGCTTGGACTGTAAATATCTAGTCATTAATGGGATGGTGGGTGTCAGTGTGTCATTAGTGCTTGGACTGTGAATATCAACAGTCATTCATGGTGTGGTGGGTGGCATTACAGTGCTTTGACTCTAATATCAACAGTCATTTATGGGGTTATGGGTGTGTGGGTGTCATTACAGTGCTGGGACTGTAAATATCAACAGTCAATCATGGGGTGGTGGGTGTGTGGTTGTCATTAGAGTGCTTGGACTGTAAATATTAACAGTCATTCATGGGGTGGTGGGTTTGTGGGTGTCATTACAGTGTTTTGACTGTAAATATCAACAGTCATTCATTGGGTGGTGAGTGTGTTGGTGTTAATACAGTTCTTGGACTGTATATATCAACCATCATTCATTGGTTGGTGGGTGTGTGGGTGTTATTACAGTGCCCAGATTATAAATATTATCAGTCATTCATGGTGTGGTGGGTGTGTGGGTGTCATTACAGTGTTTTGATTGTGAATATCAACAGTCATTAATAAGGTGGAGGGTGTCATTAGAGTGCTTGGACTGTAAATATCAACAGTCTTTTATAGGGTGGTGTGTGTGGGGGTTTCATTACAGTGCTTTGACTGTAAATATCAACAGTCATTTATGGGGTGGTGGGGGTGAGGGTGTCATTACAGTTCTTGGACTGTAAATATCAACAGTCATTCATGGGGTGGTGGGTATGTGGGTGTCATTATAGTACTTGAACTGTAAATATCAACAGTCATTCATGGGGTGGTAGGTGTGTGGGTGTCATTACAGTGCTTGGACTATAAATATCAAGTCATTTATGGTGTGGTGGGTGTGTGTGTGTCATTAGTGCTTGGACTGTAAATATAAACAGTCATTCATGGGGTGGTTGGTGGCATTACAGTGCTTGGACTGTAAATATCATCAGTCAATCATGGAATGTTGGGTATCATTAGAGTGCTTGTACTGTAAATATCAACAGTAAATCATGGGGTGGTGGGTGTGTGGGTGTCATTACAATGTTTTAACAGAAAATATCAACAGTCATTCGTGGGGTGGTGGGTGTGTGGGTGTCATTACAGTGTTTTGATTGTAATTATCAACAGTCATTTATAAGGTGGTGAGTGTCATTACAGTGCTTAGACTGTAAGTATCAACAGTCATTTATGGGGTGGTGGGTGTGTTACTGTCATTATATTGCTTGGACTGAAAATATCAACAGTCAATCATGGGGTGGTGGGTATGTGGGTGTAATTACAGTGCTTGAACTGTAAATATCAACAGTCTTTAATGGAGTGGTGGGTGTGTGGGTGTCATTACAGTGCTTGGACTAAAAATATCTAGTCATTCATGGTGTGGTGGGGGTGGAGGTGTCATTAGTTCTTGGACTGTAAATATCAACAGTCATTCATGGGGTAGTTGGTATTATTACAGTGCTTGGAATGTAAATATCAACTGTCAATCATGGGGTGTTGGGTGTCATTAGAGTGTTTGGACTATAAATATCAATAGTCATTCATGGGGTTTTGGGTGTTTGGGTGTCTATGCAGTGCTTGGACTGTAAATATCAACAGTCAATCATGGAGTTGTAGGTGTATGGGTGTCATTACAGTGCTTGTACTGTAAATATCAACAGTGATTCATGGGGTGGTGGGTGTGTGGGTGTCATTACAGTGTTTTGATTGTAAATATCAACAGTCATTCATAGGGTGGTGGGTGTCATTAGAGTGCTTAGACTGTAAATATCAACCATAATTAATGGGGTGGTGGGTGTGGGGGTGTCATTACAGTACTTGGACTGTATATATCAACAATCATTCATGGGGTGGTGGGTGTGTGGGTGTCATTACAGTTCTTGGACTGTAAATATCAACCATCATTCATTGGGTGGTGGGTGTGTGTGTGACATTACAGTGCTTGGACTGTAAATATTAACAGTTATTCATGGGGTGGTGGGTGTGTGGATGTCATTACAGTGCTCGGACTGAAATCATTAACCATCATTTATAGGGTGGTGGGTGTGTGGGTGTTATTACAATGGTTGGATTGTAAATATCAACAGTCATTCATAAAGTGCTGGGTGTGTGAGTGTCGTTACAGAGCTTGGACTGTAAATATCAACAGTCATTCATGGTGTGGTGGGTGTGTGGGTGTCATTACATTGCTTAGACTGTAAATATCAATAGACATTAATTGGTTGGTGGGTGTGTGGGTGTCATTACAGTGCTTGGACTGTAAATATCAACAGTCATTTATTGGGTTGTGGGCGTGTGGGTGTCATTACATTGCTTGGACTGTAAATATAAACAGTCATTCATGGGGTGGTGGGTGTGTGGGTGTCATTACAGTGTTTTAACTATAAATATCAACATTCATTTATTGGGTTGTGCGTTTTCATTAGAGTGCTTGGACTGTAAATATCAACAGTCATTCATGGGGTGGTGCATGTGTGGGTGTCATGACAGTGCATGGACTGTAAATATCAACAGTCATTCATGGAGTGGTAAGTGTGTGGGTGTCATGACAGTTCCTGGACTGTAAATATAAACCATCATTCATCAGGTGGTGGGTGTTTGGATGTCATTACATTGCTTGGACTGAAAAGATCAACAGTCATTCTTGGGGTGGTGGGTGTGTTGGTGTCACTACAGTGCTTGGCCTATAAATATTAACCATCATTTATGGAGTGGTGGGTGTGTGGATGTCATTACAGAGCTTGGACTATAAATATCAACAGTCATTCATAGGGTGGTGGGTGTTTGAGTGTCATGACAGAGCTTGGACTGTAAATATCAACAGTCATTTATGGGGTGGTGGGTGTGTAGGTGTCATTACAGTGCTTGGACTGTAAATATCAACAGTCAATCATAAGGTTGTGGGTGTGTGGGTGTCATTACAGTGCTTTGACTGTAAATATCAACAGTCATTCATGGGGTGCTGGGTGTGTGGGTGTCATTACAGTGTTTTGATTGTGAATATCAACAGTCATTAAAAAGGTGGTGGGTGTCATTAGAGTGCTTGGACTGTAAATATCAACAGTCATTCATGGGGTGGTGGGTGTTGGGGTGTCATTACAGTGCTTTTACTGTAAATATCAACAGTCATTCAAGGGGTGGTGGGGGTTCGGGGTGTCATTACAGTGCTTGGACTGTATATATCAACAATCATTCATGGGGTGGTGGGTGTGTGGGTGTCATTATAGTTTTTGGACTGTAAATATCAAGTCATTAATGGGATGGTGGGTGTCGGTGTGTCATTAGTGCTTGGACTGTGAATATCAACAGTCATTCATGGTGTGGTGGGTGGCATTACAGCGCTTAGACTCTAATATCAACAGTCATTTATGGGGTTATGGGTGTGTGGGTGTCATTACAGTGCTTGGACTGTAAATATAAACAGTTATTCATGGGGATTTTTGTGTTTGGGTGTCTATGCAGTGCTTGGACTGTAAATATCAACAGTCAATCATGGGGTGGTGGGTGTGTGGGTGTCATTAGAGTGCTTGGACTGTAAATATTAACAGTCATTCATGGGGTGGTGGGTTTGTGAGTGTCATTACAGGTTTTTGACTGTAAATATTAACAGTCATTCATTGTGTGGTGAGTGTGTGGGTGTTAATACAGTTCTTGGACTGTATATATCAACCATCATTCATTTGTTGGTGGGTGTGTGGGTGTTATTACAGTGCCCAGACTATAAATATTATCAGTCATTCATTGGGTGGTGGGTGTGTGGATGTCATTACAGTGCTAAGACTAAAAATATCAACTGTCATTAATGGGGTGGTGGGTGTGTGGGTGTCATTACAGTGTTTTGATTGTGAATATCAACAGTCATTAATAAGGTGGTGGGTGTCATTAGAGTGCTTGGACTGTAAATATCAACAGTCTTTTATAGGGTGGTGTGTGTGGGGGTGTCATTACAGTGCTTTGACTGTAAATATCAACAGTCATTTATGGGGTGGTGGGGGTGAGGGTGTCATTACAGTTCTTGGACTGTAAATATCAACAGTCATTCATGGGGTGGTGGGTATGTGGGTGTCATTATAGTGCTTGAACTGTAAATATCAACAGTCATTCATGGGGTGGTAGGTGTGTGGGTGTCATTACAGTGCTTGGACTATAAATATCAAGTCATTTATGGTGTGGTGGGTGTGTGTGTGTCATTAGTGCTTGGACTGTAAATATCAACAGTCATTCATGGGGTGGTTGGTTGCATTACAGTGCTTGGACTGTAAATATCATCAGTCAATCATGGAATGTTGGGTGTCATTAGAGTGCTTGGACTGTAAATATCAACAGTCATTTATTGGGTGGTGGGTGTTTAAGTGTAATTACAGTGCTTGGACTGTAAATATCAACAGTCAATCATGGGGTGATAGGTGTGTGGGTGTCATTACAGAGCTTGAACTGTAAATATCAACTGTTATTCTTGGGGTGGTCGGTGTGTGGGTGTCATTACAGTGCTTGGACTGTAAATATCAAGAGTCATTTATGAAGTGGTAGGTGTGTGGCTGTCATTACAGTGCTTGAACTGTAAATATCAACAGTCAATCATGGGGTGGTGGGTGTGTGGGTGTCATTACAGTGCTTTGACTGTAAATATCAACAGTCATTCGTGGGGTGGTGGGTGTGTGGGTGTCATTACAGTGTTTTGATTGTAATTATCAACAGTCATTTATAAGGTGGTGAGTGTCATTACAGTGCTTAGACTGTAAGTATTAATAGTCATTTATGGGGTGGTGGATGTGTTACTGTCATTATAGTGCTTGGACTGTAAATATCAACAGTCAATCATGGGGTAGTGGGTATGTGGGTGTAATTACAGTGCTTGAACTGTAAATATCAACATTTATTTATTGGGTGGTGGGTTTTCATTAGAGTGCTAGGATTATAAATATCAACAGTCAATCATGGTGTGGTGGGTATGTGGGTGTCATTACAGTGCTTGGACTGGAAATATCAACAGTCCTTTATGGGTTGGTGGGTATGTGGGTGTCATTACAGTGCTTAGACTGTAAATATCAACAGTCATTTATTGGGTTGTGGGCGTGTGGGTGTCATTACATTGCTTGGACTGTAAATATAAACAGTCATTCATGGGGTGGTGGGTGTGTGGGTGTCATTACAGTGTTTTAACTATAAATATCAACATTCATTTATTGGGTGGTGGGTTTTCATTAGAGTGCTTGGACTATAAATATCAACAGTCAATCATGGTGTGGTGGGTATGTGGGTGTCATTACAGTGCTTGGACTGGAAATATCAACAGTCCTTTATGGGTTGGTGGGTATGTGGGTGTCATTACAGTGCTTAGACTGTAAATATCAACAGTCATTTATTGGGTTGTGGGCGTGTGGCTGTCATTACATTGCTTGGACTGTAAATATAAACAGTCATTCATGGGGTGGTGGGTGTGTGGGTGTCATTACAGTGTTTTAACTATAAATATCAACATTCATTTATTGGGTGGTGGGTTTTCATTAGAGTGCTTGGATTGTAAATATCAACAGTCATTCATGGGGTGGTGGGTATGTGGGTGTAATTACAGTGCTTGAACTGTAAATATCAACAGTCATTCATGGGGTGGTGGGTGTGTGGGTGTCATTACAGTGCTTGGACTAAAAATATCTAGTCATTCATGGTGTGGTGGGGGTGGAGGTGTCATTAGTGCTTGGACTGTAAATATCAACAGTCATTCATGGGGTAGTTGGTATCATTACAGTGCTTGGAATGTAAATATCAACAGTCAATCATGGGGTGTTGGGTGTCAATAGAGTGTTTGGACTATAAATATCAACAGTCATTCATGGGGTTTTGGGTGTTTGGGTGTCTATGCAGTGCATGGACTGTAAATATCAACAGTCAATCATGGAGTTGTAGGTGTCTGGGTGTCATTACAGTGCTTGTACTGTAAATATCAACAGTCATTCATGGGATGGTGGGTGTGTGGGTGTCATTACAGTGCTTAAACTGTAAATATCTACAGTCATTTATTGGGTGGTGGGTGTGTGGGTGTCATTACATTGCTTGGACTGAAAAAATCAACAGTCATTCTTGGAGTGGTGGGTGTGTTGGTGTCATTACAGTGTTTGGCCTATAAATATTAACCATCATTTATGGAGTGGTAGGTGTGTGGATGTCATTACAGTGCTTGGACTATAAATATCAACAGTCATTCATAGGGTGGTGGGTGTTTGAGTGTCATTACAGAGCTTGGACTGTAAATCTCAACAGTCATTTATGGGGTGGTGGGTGTGTGGCTGTCATTACAGTGCTTGGACTGTAAATATCAACAGTCAATCATTGGGTGGTGGGTGTGTGGGTGTCATTACAGTGCTTTGACTGTAAATATCAACAGTCATTCATGGGGAGGTGGGTGTGTGGGTGTCATTACAGTGTTTTGATTGTGAATATCAACAGTCATTAAGAAGGTGGTGGGTGTCATTAGAGTGCTTGGACTGTAAATATCAACAGTCATTCATGGGGTGGTGGGTGTGGGTTTGTCATTACAGTGCTTTTACTGTAAATATCAACAGTCATTCAAGTGGTGGTAGGGGTTCGGGGTGTCATTACAGTGCTTGGACTGTATATATCAACAATCATTCATGGGGTGGTGGGTGTGTGGGTGTCATTATAGTTTTTGGACTGTAAATATCAACAGTCATTCATGGGGTGGTGGGTGTGTAGGTGTCATTACATTGCTTGGACTGTAAATATTAAGTCATTCATGGGATGGTGGGTGTCTGTGTGTCATTAGTGCTTGGACTGTGAATATCAACAGTCATTCATGGGATGGTGGGTGGCATTACAGTGCTCAGACTCTAATATCAACAGTCATTCATGGGGTGATGGGTGTGTGGGTGTCATTACATTGCTTGGACTGTAAACCTAAACAGTTATTCATGGGGATGTGGGTGTTTGGGTGTCTATGCAGTGCTTGGACTGTAAATATCAACAGTCAATCATGGGGTGGTGGGTGTGTGGGTGTCATTACAGAGCTTGGACTGTAAATATTAACAGTCATTCATGGGGTGGTGGGTTTGTGGGTGTCATTACAGTGTTTTGACTGTAAATATCAACAGTCATTCATAGGGTGTTGGGTGTTATTACAGTGCTTGGACTGTAAATATCAACAGTTATTCAAGGGGTTGTGGGTGTGTGGGTGTCATGACTCTGCTTGGACAGTAAATATCAACAGTCATTCATGGGGTGGTGAGTGTGTGGGTGTTATTACAGTTCTTGGACTGTATATATCAACCATCATTTATTGGTTGGTGGGTGTGTGGGTGTTATTACAGTACTCAGACTGTAAATATTATCAGTCATTCATGGGGTGGTGGGTGTGTGGATGTCATTACAGTGCTTGGACTAAAAATATTAACTGTCATTTATGGGGTGGTGAGTGTGTGGGTTTCATTACAGTTCTTGGACTGTAAATATCAACTATCATTAATTGGGTGGTGGGTGTGTGTGTGACATTACAATGCTTGGACTGTAAATATTAACAGTTATTCATGGGGTGGTGGGTGGGTGGATGTCATTACCGTGCTCGGACTGAAAATATTAACCATCATTTATAGGGTGGTAGGTGTGTGGGTGTTATTACAATGGTTGGACTGTAAATATCAACAGTCATTCATAAAGTGCTGGGTGTGTGAGTGTCATTACAGAGCTTGGACTGTAAATATCAACAGTCATTCATGGAGTGGTGGGTGTGTGGGATTCATTGCAGTGCTTGGACTGTAAACATCAACAGTCATTCATGGGGTGGTGGGTGTGTTGGTGTCATGACAGTGCTTGAACTGTAATAATCAACAGTCATTCATGGGGTGTTGGGTGTGTGGGTGTCATTACAGTGTTTTGATTGTGAATATCAACAGTCATTAATAAGGTGTTGGGTGTCATTAGAGTGCTTGGACTGTAAATATCAACAGTCCTTCATGGGTTGGTGGGTGTGTGGGTGTCATAATGGTGCTTAGACTGTAAATATCAACAGTCATTTATTGGGTGGTATGTGTGTGGGTGTCATTAGAGTGCTTGGACTGTAAATATAAACAGTCATTCATGGGGTGGTGGGTGTGTGGGTGTCATTACAGTGTTTTAACTATAAATAACAACATTCATTTATTGGGTTGTGGGTTTTCATTAGAGTGCTTGGACTGTAAATATCAACAGTCATTTATGGGGTGGTGGGGGTGAGAGTGTCATTACAGTGCTTGGACTGTATATATCAACAATCATTCATGAGGTGGTGGGTGTTTGGGTGTCATTATAGTGTTTGGACTGTAAATATCAACAGTCATTCATGGGGTGGTGTGTGTGTGGGTGTCATTACATTGCTTGGACTGTAAATATCAAGTCATTCATGGGATGGTGGGTGTCTGTGTGTCATTAGTGCTTGGACTGTGAATATCAACAGTCATTCATGGGGTATTGGGAGGCATTACAGTGCTTAGACTCTAATATCAACAGTCATTCATGGGGTGATGGGTGTGTGGGTGTCATTACAGTGCTTGGACTGTAAATATAAACAGTTATTCATGGGGATGGGGTGTTTGTGTGTCTATGCAGTGCTTGGACTGTAAATATCAACAGTCAATCATGGGGTGGTGGGTGTGCTGGTGTCATTAGAGTGCTTGAACTGTAAATATTAACAGTCATTCATGGGGTGGTGGGTTTGTGGGTGTCATTACAGTGTTTTGACTGTAAATATCAACAGTCATTGATAGGGTGTTGGGTGTCAATACACTGCTTGGACTGTAAATATCAACAGTTATTCAAGGGGTGGTGGGTGTGTGGGTGTCATGACAGTCCTTGGACAGTAAATATCAACAGTCATTCATAGGGTGGTGAGTGTGTGGGTGTTATTACAGTTCTTGGACTGTATATATCAACCATCATTCATTGGTTGGTGGGTGTGTGGGTGTTATTACAGTGCTCAGACTGTAAATATTATCAGTCATTCATGAGGTGGTTGGTGTGTGGATGTCATTACAGTGCATGGACTAAAAATATCAACTGTCATTCATGGGGTGTTGGGTGTGTGGGTGTCATTACAGTGTTTTGATTGTGAATATCAACAGTTATTAATAAGGTGGTTGGTGTCATTAAAGTGCTTGGACTGTAAATATCAACAGTCATTCATGGGGTGGTGGGTGTGTGGGTGTCATTACAGTGCTTTGACTGTAAATATCAACAGTCATTCATGGGGTGGTGGGGGTGAGGGTGTCATTAGAGTGCTTACACTGTAAATATCAACAGTCATTCATGGGGTGGTTAGTGTTATTACAGTGCTTGGACTGTAAATATCAACAGTCAATCATAGAATGTTGGGTGTCATTAGAGTGCTTGGACTATAAATATCAACAGTCATTTATTAGGTGGTGGGTGTGTGGGTGTCATTACAGTGCTTGGACCGTAAATATCAACAGTCAATCATGGGGTGGTCGGTGTGTGGGTGTCATTACAGTGCTTGGACTGTAAATATCAACAGTCATTCATGGAATGGTGGGTGTGTGGGTGTCATAGCAGTGCTTGGACTGTAAATATCAACAGTCATTCATGGGGTGGTGGGTGTGTGGGTGTCATTACAGTTCCTCGACTGTAAATATAAACCATCATTTATTAGGTAGTGGGTGTGTGGGTGTCATTACAGTGCTCAAACTGTAACTATTAATAGTCATTCATGGGGTGGTGGGTGTGTGGATGTCATTACAGTGCTTGGACTAAAAATATATACAGTCATTCTTTGGGTAGTGGGTGTGTGGGTGTCATTACATTGCTTGGCCTATAAATATTAACCGTCATTAATGGGGTGGTTGGTGTGTGGGTGTCATTACAGTGCTTGAACTGTAAATATCACGTCATTTATAGGGTGGTGGGTGTGTGAGTGTCATTACAGAGCTTGGACTGTAAATATCAACAGTTATTCATGGGGTGGTTGGTGTGTAGGTGTCATTACAGTGCATTGACTGCAAATATCAAAAGTCATTCTTGGTGTGGTCGGTGTGTGGGTGTCATTACAGTGCTTAGACTGTAAATATCAACGGTCATTTATGAAGTGGTGAGTGTGTGGCTGTCATTACAGTGCTTGGACTGTAAATATCAACAGTCAATCATGGGGTGGTGGGTGTGTGGGTGTCATTACAGTGCTTTGACTGTAAATATCAACAGTCATTCGTGGGGTGGTGGGTGTGTTGGTGTCATTACAGTGTTTTGATTGTACATATCAACAGTCATTTATTTGGTGGTGGGTTTTCATTAGAGTGCTTGGACTGTAAATATCAACAGTCATTCATGGGGTGGTGGGTGTGTGGATGTCATTACAGTGCTTGGACTAAAAATATCAACTGTCATTCATGGGGTTGTGGGTGTGTGGGTGTCATTACAGTGTTTTGATTGTGAATATCAACAGTTATTAATAAGGTGGTGGGGGTCATTAGAGTGCTTGGACTGTAAATATCAACAGTCATTCATGGGGTGGTGGGTGTGGGGGTGTCATTACAGTGCTTTGACTGTAAATATCAACAGTCATTCATGGGGTGGTGGGGGTGAGGGTGTCATTACAGTGCTTGGACTGTAAATATCAACAGTCTTTCATGGGGTGGTGGGTATGTGGGTGTCATTATAGTGCTTGAACTGTAAATATCAACCGTCATTCATGGGGTGGTGGGTGTGTTGGTGTCATTACAGTGCTTGGACTATAAATATCAAGTCATTCATTGTGTGGTGGGTGTGTGTGTGTCATTAGTGCTTGGACTGTAAATATCAACAGTCATTCATGGGGTGGTTGGTGTCATTACAGTGCTTGGACTGTAAATATCAACAGTCAATCATGGAATGTTGGGTGTCATTATAGTGCTTGGACTGTAAATATCAACAGTCATTTATTGGGTGGTGGGTGTGTGGGTGTCATTAAAGTGCTTGGACTGTAAATATCAACAGTCAATCATGGGGTGGTCGGTGTGTGGGTGTCATTACAGTGCTTGGACTGTAAATATCAACAGTCATTTAAGGAATGGTGGGTGTGTGACTGTCATTACAGTGTTTTAACTATAAATATCAACATTCATTTATTGTGTGGTGGGTGTCATTAGAGTGCTTGGACTGTAAATATCAACAGTCAATCATGGTGTGGTGGGTATGTGGGTGTCATTACAGTGCTTGAACTGTAAATATCAACAGTCCTTCATGGGTTGGTGGGTGTGTGGGTGTCATTACAGTGCTTAGACTGTAAATATCAACTGTCATTTATTGGGTGGTGGGTGTGTGGGTGTCATTACATTGCTTGGACTGTAAATATAAACAGTCATTCATGGGGTGGTGGGTGTGTGGGTGTCATGACAGTGCATGGACTGTAAATATCAACAGTCATTCATGGGGTGGTGGGTGTGTGGGTGTCATTACAGTGTTTTGATTGTGAATATTAACAGTCATTAATAAGGTGGTGGGTGTCATTAGAGTGCTTGAACTGTAAATATCAACAATCATTCATGGGGTCGTGTGTGTGGGGGTGTCATTACACTGCTTTGACTGGAAATATCAACAGTCATTCATGGGATAGTGGTTGTCTGTGTGTCATTAGTGCTTGGACTGTGAATATCAACAGTCATTCATGGGGTGGTGGGTGGCATTACAGTGTTTAGATTCTAATATGAACAGTCATTCATGGGGTGATGGGTGTGTGGGTGTCATTACAGTGCTTGGACTGTAAATATAAACAGTTATTCATGGGGATGTGGGTGTTTGGGTGTCTATGCAGTTCTTGGAATGTAAATATCAACAGTCAATCATGGGGTGGTGGGTGTGTGGGTGTCATTAGAGTGCTTGGACTGTAAATATTAACAGTCATTTATGGGGTGGTGGGTTTGTGGGTGTCATTACAGTGTTTTGACTGTAAATATCAACGTTCATTCATAGGGTGTTGTGTGTCATTACAGTGATTGGACTGTAAATATCATCAGTTATTCAAGGGGTGGTGGGTGTGTGGGTGTCATGACACTGCTTGGACAGTAAATATCAACAGTCATTCATGGGGTGGTGAGTGTGTGGGTGTTATTACAGTTCTTGGACTGTATATATCAACCATCATTCATTGGTTGGTGGGTGTGTGGGTGTTATTACAGTGCTCAGACTGTAAATATTATCAGTCATTCATGGGGTGGTGGGTGTGTGGATGTCATTACAGTGCTTGGTCTAAAAATATCAACTGTCATTCATGGGGTTGTGGGTGTGTGGGTGTCATTACAGTGTTTTGATTGTGAATATCAACAGTTATTAATAAGGTGGTGGGTGTCATTAGAGTGCTTGGACTGTAAATATCAACAGTCATTCATGGGGTGGTGGGTGTGGTGGTGTCATTACAGTGCTTTGACTGTAAATATCAACAGTCATTGATGGGGTGGTGGGGGTGAGGGTGTCATTACAGTGCTTGGACTGTAAATATCAACAGTCATTCATGGGGTGGTGGGTATGTGGGTGTCATTATAGTGCTTGAACTGTAAATATCAACAGTCATTCATGGGGTGGTGGGTGTGTGGGTGTCATTACAGTGCTTGGACTATAAATATCAAGTCATTCATGGTGTGGTGGGTGTGTGTTGTGTCATTAGTGCTTGGACTGTAAATATCAACAGTCATTCATGGGGTGGCTGGTGTCATTACAGTGCTTGGACTGTAAATATCAACAGTCAATCATGGAATGTTGGGTGTCATTAGAGTGCTTGGACTGTAAATATCAACAGTCATTTATTGGGTGGTGGGTGTGTGGGTGTCATTAAAGTGCTTGGACTGTAAATATCAACAGTCATTCATGGGGTGGAGGGTGTGTGGGTGTCATTACAGTGCTTGGACCGTAAATATCAAGTCATTCATGGGGTGGTGGGTGTGTGTGTGTCATTAGTGCTTGGACTGTAAATATCAAAAGTAATTCATGGGGTGGTTGGTGGCATTACAGTGCTTGGACTGTAAATATCAACAGTCATTCATAGGGTGATGGGTGTGTGGGAGTCATTACAGTGCTTTGACGGTAAATATCAACAGTCATTTATGGTGTGTTGGGTGTTTGGGTGTCATTACAGTGATTGGACTGTAAATATCAACAGTCAGTCATGGGGTGGCGCGTGTGTTGGTGTCATGACAGTGCTTGGACTGTAAATATCAACAGTCATTCATTAGGTGGTGGGTTTGTGGGTGTCATTACAGTGCTTAGACTGTAAATATTAACAGTCATTTTTGGGGTGGTAGGTGTGTGGGTGTCATTACAGTGCTTGGACTATAAATATCAACCGTCATTTATGGGGTTGTGGGTGTGTGGGTGTCATTACAGTTCTTGGACTGTAAATATCAACAGTCATACATAGGGTGGAAGGTGTGTGAGTGTCATTACAGTGCTTGGACTGTAAATATCAACAGTCATTCATGGTGTGCTTGGTGTGTGGTGTCATTACAGTGTTTTGATTGTACATATCAACAGTCATTTACAAGGTGGTGGGTGTCATTAGAGTGCTTGGACTGTAAATATCAACAGTCATTCATGGAGTGTTGTGTGTGTTGGTGTCATTACAGTGTTTGGACTGTAAATGTCAACCATAATTCATTTGGTGGTGGGTGTGGGGTGTCATTACAGTTCTTGGACTGTAAATATCAACCATCATTCATTAGGTGGTGGGTTTGTGGGTGTCATTACAGTGCTCAGACTGTAAATATTAACAGTCATTTATGGGGTTGTGGGTGTGTGGGTGTCATTACTGTTCTTGGACTTAAAAAATCAACAGTCATTCATAGGGTGGTGGGTGTGCGAGAGTCATTACAGAGCTTATACTGTAAATATCAACAGTCATTTATCGGGTTGTGTGTGTGTAGGTGTCATTACAGTGCTTAGACTTTAAGGATCAACAGTCATTTATGGGGTGGTGGGTGTGTGGCTGTCATTATAGTTCTTGGACTTTAAATATCAACAGTCAATCGTGGGTGGGTGGGTATGTGGGTGTCATTGCAGTGCTTGGACTGTAAATATAAACAGTCATTCATGGGGTGGTGGGTGTGTGGGTGTCATTAAAGTGTTTTTATTGTAAATAACAACAGTCATTTATATGGTGGTGGGTGTCATTAGAGTGCTTGGACTGTAAATATCAACAGTCATTCATGGAGTGGTGGGTGTGTTGGTGTCATTACAGTGCTTGTATTGTAAATATCAACCATAATGCATGGGATGGTAGGTGTGGGGCGTCATTACAGTGTTTTGACTGTAAATATCAACAGTCATTCATGGGGTGGTGAGGGTGAGGGTGTCATTACAGTGCTTGGACGGTAAATATCAGTAACAACTCATGGGGTTGTGGGTATGTGGGTGTCATTATAGTGCTTGAACTGTAAATATCAACAGTCATTCATGGGGTGGTGGGTGTGTGGGTGTCATTACAGTGCTTGGACTGTAAATATCAAGTCATTCATGTGGGGAAGGGTGTGTGGATGTCATTACAGTGCTTGGACTGAAAATATCAACAGTCATTCATAGGGTGGTGGGTGTGTGGGTGTCATTACAGTTCCTCGACTGTAAATATAAAACATCATTTATTAGGTAGTGGGAGTGTGGGTATCATTACAGTGCTCAAACTGTAACTATTAATAGTCATTCATGGGGTGGTGGGTGTGTGGATGTCATTACAGTACTTGGACTGAAAATATTAACAGTCATTCTTTGGGTAGTGGGTGTGTGGGTGTCATTACATTGCTTGGCCTATAAATATTAACTGTCATTTATGGGGTGGTGGGTGTGTGGGTGTCATTCCAGTGCTTGAACTGTAAATATCACGTCATTTATAGGGTGGTGGGTGTGTGAGTGTCATTACAGAGCTTGGACTGTAAATATCAACAGTTATTAATGGGGTGGTGGGTGTGTAGGTGTCATTACAGTGCATGGACTGCAAATATCAAAAGTCATTCTTGGTGTGGTCGGTGTTTGGGTGTCATTACAGTGCTTAGACTGTAAATATCAACAGTCATTTATGAAGTGGTGGGTGTGTGGCTGTCATTACAGTGCTTGGACTGTAAATATCAACAGTCAATCATGGGGTGGTGGGTGTGTTGGTGTCATTACAGTACTTTGACTGTATATATCAACAGTCATTCGTGGGGTGGTGGGTGTGTGGGTGTCATTACAGTGTTTTGATTGTAATTATCAACAGTCATTTATAAGGTGGTGGGTGTCATTACAGTGCTTAGACTGTAAGTATCAACAGTCATTTATGGGGTGTTGGGTGTGTGGCTGTCATTATAGTGCTTGGACTGTAAATATCAACAGTCAATCATTGGGTGGTGGGTATGTGGGTGTCATTACAGTGCTTGGACCGTAAATATAAACAGTCATTCATGGGGTGGTGGGTGTGTGGGTGTCATTACAGTGTTTTAACTATAAATATCAACATTCATTTATTTGGTGGTGGGTTTTCATTAGAGTGCATGGACTGTAAATATCAACAGTCAATCATGGTGTGGTGGGTATGTGGGTGTCATTACAGTGCTTGAACTGTAAATATCAACAGTCCTTCATGGGTTGGTGGGTGTGTGGGTGTCATTACAGTGCTTAGACTGTAAATATCAACTGTCATTTATTGGGTGGTGGGTGTGTGGGTGTCATTACATTGCTTGGACTGTAAATATAAACAGTCATTCATAGGGTGGTGGGTGTGTGGGTGTCATTACAGTGTTTTAACTATAAATATCAACATTCATTTATTGGGTGGTGAGTTTTCATTAGAGTGCATAGACTGTAAATATCAACAGTCATTTATGGGGTGGTGCATGTGTGGGTGTCATGACAGTGCTTGGACTGTAAATATCAACAATCATTCATGGGGTCGTGGGTGTGGGGGTGTCATTACACTGCTTTGACTGTAAATATCAACAGTCATTTATGAGATGGTGGTTGTCTGTGTGTCATTAGTGCTTGGACTGTGAATATCAACAGTCATTTATGGGGTGGTGGGTGGCATTACAGTGTTTAGACTCTAATATGAACAGTCATTCATGGGGTGATGGGTGTGTGGGTGTCATTACAGTGCTTGGACTGTAAATATAAACAGTTATTCATGGGGATGTGGGTGTTTGGGTTTCTATGCAGTTCTTGGACTGTAAATATCAACAGTCAATCATGGGGTGGTGGGTGTGTGGGTGTCATTAGAGTGCTTGGACTTTAAATATTAACAGTCATTTATGGGGTGGTGGGTTTGTGGGTGTCATTACAGTGTTTTGACTGTAAATATCAACGTTCATTCATAGGGTGTTGGGTGTCATTACAGTGATTGGACTGTAAATATCATCAGTTATTCAAGGAGTGGTGGGTGTGTGGGTGTCATGACACTGCTTGGACAGTAAATATCAACAGTCATTCATGGGGTGGTGAGAGTGTGGGTGTTATTTCAGTTCTTGGACTGTATATATCAACCATCATTCATTGGTTGGTGGGTGTGTGGGTGTTATTACAGTGCTCAGACTGTAAATATTATCAGTCATTCATGGGGTGGTGGGTGTGTGGATGTCATTACAGTGCTAAGACTAAAAATATCAACTGTCATTCATGGGGTTGTGGGTGTGTGGGTGTCATTACAGGGTTTTGATTGTGAATATCAACAGTTATTAATAAGGTGGTGGGTGTCATTAGAGTGCTTGTACTGTAAATATCAACAGTCATTCATGGTGTGGTGGGTGTGGGGGTGTCATTACAGTGCTTTGACTGTAAATATCAACAGTCATTCATGGGGTGGTGGGGGTGAGGGTGTCATTACAGTGCTTGGACTGTAAATATCAACAGTCATTCATGGGGTGGTGGGTATGTGGGTGTCATTATAGTGCTTGAACTGTAAATATCAACAGTCATTCATGGGGTGGTGGGTGTGTGGGTGTCATTACAGTGCTTGGACTATAAATATCAAGTCATTCATGGTGTGGTGGGTGTGTGTGTGTCATTAGTGCTTGGACTGTAAATGTCAACAGTCATTCATGGGTTGGTTGGTGTCATTACAGTGCTTGGACTGTAAATATCAACAGTCAATCATGGAATGTTGGGTGTCATTAGAGTGCTTGGACTGTAAATATCAACAGTCAGTTATTGGGTGGTGGGTGTGTGGGTGTCATTAAAGTGCTTGGACTGTAAATATCAACAATCAATCATGGGTTGGTCGGTGTGTGGGTGTCATTACAGTGCTTGGACTGTAAATATCAACAGTCATTCATGGAATGGTGGGTGTGTGGGTGTCATTACAGTGTTTTAACTATAAATATCAACATTCATTTATTGTGTGGTGGGTGTCATTAGAGTGCTTGGACTGTAAATATTAACAGTCATTCATGGGGTGGTGCGTGTGTGGGTGTCATGGCAGTGCTTGGACTGTAAATATCAACAGTCATTCATGGGGTGGTGAGTGTGTGGGTGTCATTACAGTTCCTGGACTGTAAATATAAACCATCATTCATTAGGTGGTGGGTGTGTGGGTGTCATTACAGTGCTCAGACTGTAAATATTAATAGTCATTCATGGGGTGGTGGGTGTGTCGATGTCATTACAGTAATTGGACTGAAAATATCAACAGTCATTCTTGGGGTAGTGGGTGTGTGGGTGTCATTACATTGCTTGGCCTATAAATATTAACCATCATTTATGGGGTGGTGGGTGTGTGGGTGTCATTACAGTGCTTGGACTGTAAATATCAAGTCATTTATAGGGTGGTGGGTGTGTGAGTGTCATTACAGAGCTTGGACTGTAAATATCAACAGTTATTTATGGGGTGGTGGGTGTGTAGGTGTCATTACAGTGCTTGGACTGCAAATATCAAAAGTCATTCTTGGGGTGGTCGGTGTGTGGGTGTCATTACAGTGCTTAGACTGTAAATATCAACAGTCATTTATGAAGTGGTGGGTGTGTGGCTGTCATTACAATGCTTGGACTGTAAATATCAACAGTCAATCATGGGGTGGTGGGTGTGTGGGTGTCATTACAGTGCTTTGACTGTAAATATCAACAGTCATTCGTGGGGTGGTGGGTGTGTGGGTGTCATTACAGTGTTTTGATTATAATTATCAACAGTCATTTATAAGGTGGTGGGTGTCATTACAGTGCTTAGACTGTAAGTATCAACAGTCATTTATTAGGTGGTGGGTGTGTGGCTGTCATTATAGTGCTTGGACTGTAAATATCAACAGTCAATCATGGGGTGGTGGATATGTGGGTGTCATTACAGTGCTTTTACTAAAATATCAACAGTCATTCATGGGGTGGTTCGTGTGTGGGTGTCATTAAAGTGTTTTTATTGTTTATAACAACAGTTATTTATATGGTGGTGGGTGTCATTAGAGTGCTTGGACTGTAAATATCAACAGTCATTCATGGAGTGGTGGGTGTGTTGGTGTCATTACAGTGCTTGGACTGTAAATATCAACCATAATGCATGGGATGGTAGGTGTGGGGCGTCATTACAGTGATTTGACTGTAAATATCAACAGTCATTTATGGGGTGGTGGGTGTGTGGGTGTCATTACAGTGCTTAGACTGTAAATATCAAGTCATTCATGGGGTGGTGGGTGTGTGTGTGTCTTTAGTGCTTGAACTGCAAATATCAACAGTGATTCATGGGGTGGCTGGTGGCATTATAGTGCTTGGACTGTAAATATTAACAGTCATTTATGGTGTGATGGGTGTGTGGGTGTCATTACAGTGCTTGGACTGTAAATATCAACAGTCATTTTTGGGTTCTTGGGTGTTTGGGGGTCATTACAGTGCTTGGACTGTAAATATCAACAGTCAATCATGAGGTGGTGGGTGTGTGAGTGTCATTGCAGTGCTTGGACAGTAAATATCAACAGTCATTCATGGGGTTGTGGGTGTGTGGGTGTCATTACAGTGTTTTGACTGTAAATATCAACAGTCATTTATTGGGTGGTGGGTGTCATTAGAGTGCTTGGACTGTTAATATCAACAGTCATTCATAGGGTTGTGGTTCTGTGGGTGTCATGACAGTGCTTGGACTGTAAATATCAAGAGTCATTCATGGGGTGGTTAGTGTGTGGGTGTCATTGCAGTTCTTGGACTGTAAATATCAACCATCATTCATTGGGTTGTGGGTGTGTGGGTGTCATTACCGTGCTTAGACTGTAAATATTAACAGTCATTCATGTGGGGAAGGGTGTGTGGATGTCATTACAGTGCTTGTACTGAAAATATCAACAGTCATTCATGGGGTGGTGGGTGTGAGAGTGTCATTACAGTGCTTGGACTATAAATATCAACCGTCATTTATGGGGTGGCGTTGTGTGTGGGTTTCATTACAGTGCTTGGACTGTAAATATCAACAGTCATTCATAGGGTGGTGGGTGTGTGAGAGTCATTACAGAGCTTGGAATGTAAATATCAACAGTCATTCATGGGGTGGTGGGTGTGTTGTTATCATTACAGTGTTGGGACTGTAAACATCAAAAGTCATTCTTGGGGTGGTGGGTGCGTCGGTGTCATTACAGTGCTTAGACTGTAAATATCAACAGTCATATATTGGGTGGTGGGCGTGTGGCTGTCATTACAGTGCTTGGACTGTAAATATCAACTGTAATTCATGGGTTGGTGAGTGTGAGGGTGTCATTCCAGTGCTTGGATTGTAAATATCAACAGTCATTAATAGGGTGGTGGGTGTCATTAGAGTGCTTGAACTGGAAATATCAACAGTTATTCATGGGTTGTGAGGGTGTCATTAGAGTGCTTGGAATGTAAATATCAACAGTCATTCATAGGGTGGTGGGTGTGAGGGTGTCATTACAGTGCTTGGACTATAAATATCAACCGTCATTTATGGGGTGGTGCTGTGTGTGGGTTTCATTACAGTGTTTGGACTGTAAATATTAACAGTCATCCATAGGGTGGTGGGTGTGTGAGTGTCATTACGGAGCTTGGAATGTAAATATCAACAATCATTCATGGGGTCGTGGGTGTGTTGTTATCATTACAGTGCTTGGACTGTAAATATCAAAAGTCATTCTTGGGGTGGTGGGTGTGTAGGTGTCATTACAGTGCTTAGACTGTAAATATCAACAGTCATTTATTGGGTGGTGGGTGTCATTACAGTGCTTGGACTGTAAATATCAACAGTCAATCATGGGATAGTAGGCGTATGGGCATCATTACAGTGATTGGACTGTAAATATCAATAGTCATTCTTGGGGTGGTGGGTGTGTAGGTGTCATTACAGTGCTTGAACTGTAAATATCAACAGTCATTAATGAGGTGGTGGGTTTGTGGGTGTCATTACAGTGGTTGGATTTTAAGTATAAACAGTCATTAATAGGGTGGTGGGTGTCATTAGAGTGCTTGAACTGGATATATCAACAGTCATTTATGGGTTGTGAGGGTGTCATTAGAGTGCTTGGACTGTAAATATCAACAGTTATTCATGGGGAGGTGGGTGTGTGGGTGTCATGACAGTGCTTGGACTGTAAATATCAACAGTCATTCATGGGGTGGTGAGTGTGTGGGTGTCATTGCAGCGCTTGGACTATAAATATCAAGAGTCATTCATGGGATGGTGGGTGTGTGGGTGTCATTACAGTGCTTTGACTGTAAATATCAAAAGTCATTCATGGGGTTGTGTGTGTGTGAGTGTCATTACAGAGCTTGGACTGTAAATATCAACAGTCATTCATGGGGTGGTGTGTGTGTGGGTGTCATTACAGTGCTTGGACTGTAAATATCAACAGTCATTCATGGGGTGGTGTGTGTGTGGGTGTCATTACAGTATTTTGATTGTAAATATCAACAGTCATTCATAGGGTGGTGGGTGTCATTAGAGTGTTTGGAGTGTAAATATCAACAGTCATTGATGGGTTGGTGGGTGTGTGGGTGTCATTACAGTGCTTGGACTGTAAATATCAACCATAATTCATTGAGTAGTGGGTGTCGGGGTGTCATTACAGTGCTTTGACTGTAAATATCAACAGTCATTTATGTTGTGATGGGTCTGTGGGTGTCATTACAGTGCTTGGACTGTAAATATCAACAGTAATTTTTGGGTTCTTGGGTGTTTGGGGGTCATTACAGTGCTTGGACTGTAAATATCAACAGTCATTCATGGGGTGGTGGGTGTGAGAGTGTCATTACAGTGCTTGGACTATAAATATCAACCGTCATTTATGGGGTGGCGTTGTGTGTGGGTTTCATTACAGTGCTTGGACTGTAAATATCAACAGTCATTCATAGGGTGGTGGGTGTGTGAGAGTCATTACAGAGCTTGGAATGTAAATATCAACAGTCATTCATGGGGTGGTGGGTGTGTTGTTATCATTACTGTGTTGGGACTGTAAACATCAAAAGTCATTCTTGGGGTGGTGGGTGCGTCGGTGTCATTACAGTGCTTAGACTGTAAATATCAACAGTCATATATTGGGTGGTGGGCTTGTGGCTGTCATTACAGTGCTTGGACTGTAAATATCAACAGTCAATCATGGGGTGGTGGGCCTATGGGTGTTATTACAGAGCTTGGATAGTAAATATCAACAGTCATTAATGGGGTGGTGGGTGTGTGGGTGTCATTACAGTAATTGAACTGTAAAAATCAACAGTCATTCTTGGGGTGGTGGGTGTGTGGGTGTCATTACAGTGCTTAGACTGTAAATACCAACAGTCATTTATGAGGTGGTGGGTGTTTGGCTGTTATTACAGTGCTTGGACTATAAATATCAACAGTCATTAATGGGGTGGTGGCTGTGTGAGTGTCATTACAGTGCTTGGACTGTAAATATCAACAGTCATTCATGGGGTAGAGGTTGTGTGGGTGTCATTACAGTGTTTTGATTGTAAATATCAACAGTCATTCATAGGGTGGTGGGTGTCATTAGAGTGCTTGGACTGTAAATATCAACAGTCATCGTTTAGGTGGTTGGTGTGTGGGGGTCATTAAAGTGTTTGGACTGTAAATATCAACTGTAATTCATGGGTTGGTGGGTTTGGGGGTGTCATTCCAGTGCTTGGATTGTAAATATCAACAGTCATTAATAGGGTGGTGGGTGTCATTAGAGTGCTTGGACTGTAAATATCAACAGTAATTCATTGGGTGGAGGATGTGGGGGTGTCATTAACGTGCTTGGACTGTAAATATCAACCATCTTTCATGGGGGGTGGGCGTGTGGGTGTCATTACAGTGCTTGGTCTGTAAATATCAACAGTCATTCATTTAGTGGTGGGTTTGGGGGTGTCATTATAGTGCTTGGACTGTGAATATCAACCATCAATTATGTGTTGATGGGTGTGTGGGTGTCATTACTGTGCTTGGACTGTAAATATCAACAGTCATTTATGGGATGGTGGGTGATATTACAGTGCTTGGACTGTAATTATCAACAGTCATACTAAGGGTTGTTGGTGTGTTGGTGTCATTACAGTATTTGGACTGTAAATATCAACAGTCTTTCATGGGGTGGTGGGTGTTTGGGTGTCATTACAGGGATTGGACTGTAAATATCAACCGTCAATCATGGGGTGGTGGGAGTGTGGGTGTCATTTTAGTGCTTGGACTGTAAATATGAACAGTCATTCATCGGGTGGTGGGTGTGTGGGTGTCATTACAGTGCTTGGACTGTAAATATTAACAGTCATTAATGGGATGGTCAGTGTCATTACAGTTCTTGTACTGAAAATACCAACAGTCATTCTTGGAGTGATGGGTGTATAGGTGTCATTACAGTGCTTGGACATTAAATATCAACAGTCATTCATGGGGTGGTGGGTGTGTGGGTGTCATTACAGTGCTTGGACTGTAAATATCAACTGTCATTCATGGGGTGGTGGGTGTATGAGTGTCATTACTGTGCTTGGACTGTTAATATCAACAGACATTCATGTGCTGGAGGGTGTGTGGGTGTCATTACATTGCTTGGAGTGTAAATATCAACAGTTCTTCATGGGATGGTGGGTGTGTGGTGTCATTACAGTCCTTGGACTGTGAATATCAACAATCATTCATGAGGGTGGTGGGTGTGTGGGTGTCATTACAGTGTCTGGACTGCAAATATCAGCAGTCATTTATGGGATGGTGTGTGTGTGGGTGTCATTACAGTGCTTGGAATGTAAATATCAACAGTCATTAATGGGATAGTGGGTGTTATTACAGTGCTTGGACTGTAAATATCAATAGTCATTCAAAGGGTGGTGGGTGTGTGGGTGTCATTACAGAGCTTGGACTGTAAATATCAACGTTCATTTATGGGATGGTGGGTGTGTGGGTGTCATTACAGTGCTTGTAATGTAAATATCAACTGTCAAAAATGGGGTGGTGGGTGTGTGTGTGTCATTACAGTGTTTGGACTGTTAATATATATCAACAGTCATTCATTGGGTGGTGGATGTGTGGGTGTCAATACAGTGCTTGGACTGCAAATATCAAAAGTCGTTCATTGGGTGGTGGGTGTCATTACAGTGCTTGAACTGTAAATATCAAGAGTCATTAATGGGGTGGTCGAGGAGTGGGTGTCATTACAGTGCTTGGACTGTAAATATTAACAGACATTCTTGGGGTGGTGGGTGTGTTGGTGTCATTACAATGCTTAGACTGTAAATATCAACAGTCATTGATGGTGTAGTGGGTGTGAGGGTGTCATTACAGTGCTTGGACTACAAATATCAATAGTCATTCATAGGGTGGTGGGTGTGAGGGTGTCATTACAGTGCTTCGACTGCAAATATCAACAGTCATTCATGGGGTGGTGGGCGTCCTTACAGTGCTTGGACTGTTAATATCAACAGTAATTCATAGGGTTGTTAATGTGTGAGTGTCATTACAGTGCTTGGAGAGCAAATATCAACAGTCAATCATGTGGTGGTTGATGTGTGGTTGTCATTACTGTGTTTGGACTGTAAATATAACAGTCATTTATAGAGTAGTCGGTGTGTGGGTGTCATTACAGTGCTTAGACTGTAAATATCAACACTCATTTATGGTTTAGTGGATGTATGGATGTCAGTACTGTGCTTGGACTGTTAACATCAACAGTCATTCATGGGGTGATGGGTGTGTGGGTGTCATTACAGTTCTTGGAGTGTAAATATCAACAGTCATTCATGGGGTTGTGGGTGTGGGGGTGTCATTACAGTGTTTGGAGTGTAAATATCAACCGTTTTTTATTGGGTGCTGGGTGTGTCGGTGTCATTACAGTGCTTGATCTGTAAATATCAACAGTCATTCATGAGGTGGTAGGTGTGTAGGTGTCATTACAGTGCTTGGACTGTAAATATCAACAGTCATTCATGGGGTGGTTGGTGTATGGGTGTCATTACTGTGCTTAGACAGTTAATATCAACAGTCATTCATGAGGTGGTGGGTGTGTGGGTGTCATTACAGTGCTTGGAGTGTAAATATCAATAGTCATTCATTGGGTGGTGGGTGTGGGGGTGTCATTACAGTGCTTGGACCGGGAATATCAACCATCATTCATGGAGTGGTGGGTGTGGGGGTGTCATTACAGTGCTTGGACTGTATATATCAACAGTCACATATGGGATGGTGGGTGTGTGGGTGTCATTACAGTGCTTGGAATGTAAATATCAACAGTCATTAATGGGATAGTGGGTGTTATTACAGTGCTTGGACTGTAAATATCAATAGTCATTCAAAGGATGGTTGGTGTGTGGGTGTCATTACAGTGTTTGGACTGTAAATATTGACAATCATTCTTGTGATGGTAAGTGTGTGGGTGTCATTACAGTGCTTGGACTGTAAATATCAATAGTCATTCATTGGGTGGTGGGTGTGTGGGTGTCATTACAGTGCTTGGACTATAAATATCAATGGTAATTAATAGGGTGTTGTGTGTGTGGGTGTCATTACAGTGCTTGGACTGTAAATATCAACAGTCATTCATAAGGGGGATGGTGTGTGAGTGTCATTACTGTGCTTGGACTGTAAATATCAACAGTCATTTATGGGTTGGTATGTGTGTGGGTGTCATTACTGTGCTTAGACTGTAAATATCAACAGTCAATTATGGGAGGGTCAGTGTGTGGGTGTCAATACAGTGATTGGATTGTAAATATCAACAGTCATTCATGGGGTAATAGATTTGTGGGTGTCATTACAGTGCTTGGATTATAAATATCAACAGTCATTCAAGGGGTGGTGGGTTTGTAGGTGTAATTACAGTTCTTGGAGTGTAAATATCAAGTCATTCATGGGGTGGTGGGTGTCATTACAATGTTTGGACTGTAAATATCAACAACCATTTATGGGGTGGTGGGTGTGTGGGTATCATTACAGTGATTGGACTGTAAATATCAACAGACATTTATGGGGTGGTGGGTGTGTGGGTGATATTACAGTGCTTTGACTGTAAATATCAATAGTCATTCATGGGAAGGTGGGTGTGTGGGTGTCATTACAGTGCTTGGACTGTAAATATTAACAGTCTTTTATGGGGTGGTGGGTGTGTGGGTTATATTACAGTGATTGGACTGTAAATACTAACCATCATTCATGGGGTTGTGGTTGTGAGGGTGTCATTACAGTGCTTGGGCTGTAAATATCAACAGTCATTCATGGGTTGGTGGGTGTGTGGTTGTCATTACAATGCTTGGACTGTAAATATCAACAGTCATTCAAGGGGTGGTGGGTTGTTGGTGTCATTACAGTGCTTGGATTGTAAATATCAACAGTCATTCATTGGGTGGTGGGTGTGTGGGTGTCATTACAGTGATTGGACTGTAAATATCAACTTTCATTCATGGGGTGTGTCGGTGACATTACAGTGCTTGGACTGTAAATATCAACTGTCATTCATGGGGTGTGTCGGTGACATTACAGTGCTTGTACTGTAAATATTAACAGTCATTCATGGGTTGGTGTGTGTGTGTCATTACAGTGCTTGGACTGTAAATTTCAACTGTCATTCATGGGGTGTGTTGGTGACATTACAGTGCTTGTACTGTAAATATCAACAGCCATTCATGGGGTGGTGGGTGTGTGGGTGTCATTACAGTAATTTGACTGTAAATATCAAGAGACATTAATGGGGTGGTGGGTGTGTGGGTGTCATTACAGTGCTTAATCTGTAAATATCAACAGTTATTCATTTAGTGGTGGGTGTAGGGGTGTCATTACAGAGCTTGGACTGTGAATATCAACAGTTATTCATGGGGTGGTGGGTGTGTGGGTGTCATTACAATGCTTGGACTGTAAATATCAACTGTCATTCATGGGGTTGGGGGTGTGTGGGTGTCATTACAGTGCTTGGACTGTAAATATCAACAGTCATTCATTAAGTGGTGGGTGTGTGGGAGTCATTATAATGCTTGTATTATAAATATCAATAGTCATTAATGGGGTGTTGGGTGTGTGGGTGGCATTATAGTGCTTGGACTGTAAATATTAATAGTCATTCATGGGGTGGATGGTGTGTGAGTGTCATTACAGTGTTAGGATTGTAAATATCAACAGTTATTCATGTTGTTGTCAGTGTGTGGGTGTTAATACAATGTTTGGACTGTAAATATCAACTGTCATTCATGGGGTGGTGGGTGTGTAGGTGTAAGTACAGATCTTAGACCGTAAATATCAAGTCATTCATGGGGTAGTGGATGTATGTGTGTCAGTACTGTGCTTGGACAGTATATATAAACAGTCATTCATAGGGTGATGGGTGAGTTGGTGTCATTACAGGGCTTGGAATGTAAATATCAAAAGTCATTCATGGGGTGGTGGGTGTGTGGGTGTCATTACAGTGCTTGGACTGAAAATATCAAAAATCATTCATGGGGTGGTGGGTGTGTGGGTGTCATTACAGTGCTTGGACTATAAATATCAACAGTCATTCATAGGATGGTGGGTGTGTGACTGTCATTACAGTGCTCAGATTGTAAATATTAACAGTCAATTATAGGGTGGTGGGTGTCATTAGAGTACTTGGACTAAAAATATTAACAGTTATTCATAAGGTGGTGGGTTTCATTATCGTTCTTGGACTGTAAATATCAACAGTCATTCATGGGGTGTTGGGTGTGTGGGTGTCATTACTGTACTTGGACTGTAGATATCAACCATAATTTATGGGGTGGTGGGTGTGGGGGTGTCATTACAATGCTTGGACTGTAAATATCAACAGTCATTCAAGGGGTTGTGGGTGCGTGGGTGTTATTATAGTTCTTGGACTGTAAATATCAACAGTTATTCATGGGGTGGTGGGTGTGTGGGTGTCATTACATTGCTTGGACTGTAAATATCAAGTCATTTATGGGGTGGTGGTTGTGTGTGTGTCATTAGTGCTTGTACTGTAAATATCAACAGTCATTCATAAGGTTGTGGGGGGCATTACAGTGCTTGGACTGTAAATATCAACAGTCATTCATGGGGTGATGGGTGTGTGGGTGTCAGTACAGTGCTTGGACTGTTAATATCAACAGTTATTTATGGGGTGGTTTTTGTTTGGGTGTCATTATATTGCTTGGACTCTAAATATCAACAGTCAATTATAGGGTGGTGGGTGTGTGGGTGTCATTACAGTGCTTTGTCTGTAAATATCAACTGTCATTAATTTGGTGGTGGGTGTTTGGGTGTCATTACAGTGATTATACTGTAAATATCAACCATCATTCTTTTGGTGGTAGGTGTGTGGGTGTCATTACAGTGCTCAGATTGAAAATATTAACAGTTAATTATGGAGTGGTGGATGCCATTACAGTGCTTGGACAAAAAATATTAACAGTCTTTCATGGGGTGGTGGGTGTGAGGGTGTTATTTCAGTGTTTTGATTGTCAATATCAACAGTCATTCATTGGGTTGTGGGTTTATGGGTGTTATTATAGATTTTGGACTGTAAATATCAACAGTCATTCATGGGGTGGTGGGTGTGTGGGTGTTATTACAGTGCTTGGACTGTAAATATTAAGTCATTTATAGGGTGGTGGGTGTGTGTGTGTCATTAGTGCTTGGACTGTAAATTTCAACAGTCATTTATATGGTTGTGGGTGGCATTACAGTGCTTGGACTGTATATATCAACAGTAAGTCATGGGGAGATGGGTGTGTGGGTGTCATTACAGAGCTTGGACTGTTAATATCAACAGTTATTTATGGGGTGCTTTTTGTTTGGGTGTCATTACATTGCTTGGACATTAAATATCAACAGTCATTCTTGGAGTTGTGGTTGTGTGGGTTTCATTACAGTGCTTAGATGGTAAATATCAACAGTCATTTATGGGGAGGAGGGTGTGAGGGTGTCATTACAGTTCTTGGACTCTAAATATCAACAGTCATTCAGTGGGTGGTGGGTGTGTGGGTTTCATTACTGTTCTTGGACTGTAAATATCAACCATCATTCATTGTGTGGTGGGTGTGTGGGTGTCATTACAGTGCTTTGACTGTAAATATTAACAGTCATTCATGTGTTGGTGGGTGTGTGGATGTCATTACAGTGCTTGGACTGAAAATATCAACAGATATTCATTAGGTGGTGGGTTTGTGGGTGTCATTACAGTGTTTGGACTATAAATATAAACCATCATTTACGGGGTGGTGGATGTGTGGGTGTCATTACAGTGCTTGGACTGTAAATATCAACAGTCATTCTTAGGGTGGTGGGTGTGTGAGTGTCATTACAGAGCTTGGACTGTAAATATCAACAGTCATTCATAGGGTGGTGGGTGTATGGGTGTTTTTACAGTGCTTAGACAGTAAATATCAACAGTCATTTATGGGGTGGTGGGTGTGTGGGTGCCATTACAGTGCTTGGACTGTAAATATCAACAGTCATTCATGGGGTGGTGGGTGTGTGGGTGTCATTATAGTGCTTGGACTGTAAATATCAAGTCATTCATGGGGTGGTGGGTGTGTGGGTGTCATTACAGTGCTTGGACTGTAAATATCAACAGTCATTCATGGAATGATAGGTGTGTGGTGGTCATTACAGTGTTTTGATTGTAAATATCAACAGTCATTTATAGGGTGGTGGGTGTCATTAGAGTGCTTGGACTGTAAATATCAACAGTTATTAATGGAGTGATGGGTGTGTGGGTGTCATTACAGTGTTTGGACTGTATATATCAACAGTCATTCATGGGGTGGTGAGTGTGCTAGTGTCATTACACTGCTTGGACTGTGAATATCAACAATCATTCATGGGGTGGTTGGAGTGTGGGTTTTATTACAGTGCTTTGACTGTAAATATCAACAGTCATTCAGAGGGTTGTGGGTGTAATTAGAGTTTTTGGACTGAAAATATTAACAGTCATTCATGGGGTGGTTGGTGTGTGAATGTCATTACAGTGCTTGGACTGAAAATATCAACAGTTATTTATGGGGTGGTGGGTGTGTGGGTGTCATTATAGAGCTTGGACTATAAATATCAACCGTCATTCATGGGGTGGTGGGTGTGTGGATGTTATTACAGTGCTTGGACTGTAAATATCAACAGTCAATCATGGGGTGGTGGGTGTGTGGGTGTCATTACAGTGTTTTGATTGTAAATATCAACGGTCATTTATAGGGTGGTGGATGTCATTACATTGCTTGGACTGTAAATATCAAGAGTCATTTATGGAATGGTGTTTGTGTGGGTGTCATTACAGTGCTTGGACTGTAAATATTAACCATAACTCATGGGGTGGTAGGTGTTGGGGTGTCATTACAGTGCTTTGACTGTAAATATCAACAGGCATTCATGAAATGGTGTGTGTGTGGGTGTCATTATAGTGTTTGGACTGTAAATACCAACAGTCATTCATGGGGTGGTTTAGTTTGTGGGTGTCATTACATTGCTTTGACTGTAAATATCAAGAGTCATTCATGGGGTGGTGGGTGTGAAGGTTTCATTACAGTGTTCGGACTGTAAATATCAACAGTCATTTATGGGGTTGTGGGTGTGTGGGTGTCATTACAGTGCTTGGACTGTAAATATCAACAACAACTCATGGGGTGGTGGGTGTGGGGGTGTCATTACAGTGCTTTGACTATAAATATCAACAGTCATTCATAGGGTGGTGGGTGTGAGGGTGTCATTTCAGTGTTTGGACTGTAAATATCAATAGTCATCTATAGAGTGGTGGGTGTTTGGGTGTCATTACATTGCTTGGACTGTAAATATCAACATTTAATCATGAGGTAGTGGGTGTGTGGGTGTCATTAGAGTGCTTAGACTGTAAATATCAACAGTCATTCATAGGATGGTGGGTGTCATTAGAGTGCTTGGACTGTAAATATCAACAGTCATTAATGGGGTGGTGAGTGTATGGGTGTCATTATAGTGCATGGACTGTAAATATCAACAATAATTCATGGAGTGGTCGGTGTGTGGGTGTCATTACAGTGCTTTGACTGCAAGTATCAAGAGTCATTCATGGGGTGGTGGGTGTGAGGGTGTCATTACAGTGTTCGGATTGTAAATATCGACAGTCATTTATGGGGTTGTGAGTGTGTGGGTTTCTTTATAGTGCTTGGACTGTAAATACCAACAGTCATTTATGGGGTGGTTGGTTTGTGGGTGTCATTACAGTGCTTGGACTGTAAATATCAAGACATTAATGGGGTGGTGGGTGTGTGTGTGTCAGTATTGCTTGGACTGTAAATATCAACAGTCATTTATAGGGTGGGGGTTGTGTGGGTGTCATTACAGTGCTTAGACTGTAAATATCAACAGTCATTTATGGAGTGGTGGGTGTGTGGCTGTCATTACAGTGCTTGGATTGTAAATATCAACAGTCAATCATGGGGTGGTGGGTGTGTGGGTGTCATTACAGTGCTTGAACTGTAAATATCAACAGTCATTCATGGGGTGGTGGGTGTGTGGGTGTCATTACAGTGTTTTGATTGTAAATATCAACAGTCATTCATAGGGTGGAGGGTGTCATTAGAGTCCTTGGACTGTAAATATTAACAGTCATTCATTGGGTGGTGGTAGTGTGGGTGTCATTACAGTGCTTGGACTGTAAATATCAAACATAATTCATGGGGTGGTGGGTGTGTTGGTGTCATTACAGTGCTTTGAATGTAAATATCAACAGTCATTCATGGGTTGATGGGTGTGTGGTTGTCATTACAGAGCTTGGACTGTAAATATCAACAGTCATTCATGGGGTGGTATGTGTTTGGGTGTCATTACAGTGCTTGGACTATAAATATCAACAGTCAATCAAGGGGTGGTGGGTGTCAAGGTGTCATTACAGTGCTTGGACTGTAATTATCAACAGTCATTCATGTGGTGGTGGGTGTGTGGGGGTCATTACAGGGTTTTGACTGTAAATATCAACCATAATTTATGGGATGGTCTGTATGATGGTGTCATTACAGTGCTTTGACTGTTAATATCAACTGTCGTTAACGGGGTGGTGGGTGTGAGGGTGTCATTACAGTGCTTGGACTGTAAATATCAAGTCATTCATGGAGTGGTTGGTGTGTGGGTGTCATTATTGCTTGGACTGTAAATATCAAAAGTCATTCATGGGCAGGTGGGTGTGTGGGTGTTATTACAGTGCTTTGAATGTAAATATCAACAGTCATTCAGAGGATGGTGGGTGTCATTACAGTGCTTGGACTGTAAAATATCAACAGTTATTTATGGGGTGGTGGGTGTGTTAGTGTCATTACAGTGTTTGGACTGTGAATATCAACAGTCATTCATGGGGTGGTTGGTGTGTGGGTGTTATTACAGTGCTTTGACTGTAAATATCAACAGTCATTGAGAGGGTAGTGGGTGTCATTAGAGTGCTTGGAATGTAAATATTAACAGTCATTCATGGCGTGGTGAGTGTGTGGGTGCCATTACAGTGTTTTGACTGTAAATATCAACAGTCATTCATGGGGTGGTGGGTGTGTGGGTGTCATTATAGTGCTTGGACTGTAAATATCAAGTCATTCATGGGGTGGTGGGTGTGTGGGTGTCATTATTGCTTGGACTGTAAATATCAACTGTCATTCATGGGGTGGTGGGTATGTGGGTGTTATTACAGTGCTTTGACTGTAAATATCAACAGTCATTCAGAGGGTGGTTGGTGTCATTAGAGTGCTTGGACTGTAAATATCAACAGTTATTCATGGAGTGGTGGGTGTGTGGGTGTCATTACAGTGTTTGGACTGTATATATCAACAGTCATTCATGGGGTGGTGAGTATGCTAGTGTCATTACACTGCTTGGACTGTGAATATCAACAATCATTCATGGGGTGGTTGGAGTGTGGGTGTTATTACAGTGCTTTGACTGTAAATATCAACAGTCATTCAGAGGGTTGTGGGTGTAATTAGAGTTCTTGGACTGAAAATTTTAACAGTCATTCATGGGGTGGTGGGTGTGTGGATGTTATTACAGTGCTTGGACTGTAAATATCAACAGTCAATCATGGGGTGGTGGGTGTGTGGGTGTCATTACAGTGTTTTGATTGTAAATATCAACAGTCATTTATAGGGTGGTGGATGTCATTGCATTGCTTGGACTGTAAATATCAACAGTCATTTATAGAATGGTGTTTGTGTGGGTGTCATTACAGTGCTTGGACTGTAAATATCAACCATAACTCATGGGGTGGTGGGTGTTGGGGTGTCATTACAATGCTTTGACTATAAATATCAACAGTCATTCATGGGGTGGTGAGTGTGTGGGAGTCATTACATTTCTTGGACTGTAAATATTAACAGTCATTTATGGGGTGGTGGATGTGAGGATGTCATTACAGTGCTCGGACTAATAATATCAACTGTCAATCATGGGGTGGTGGGTGTGGGGGTGTCATTACAGTGCTTTGACTATAAATATCAACAGTCATTCATAGGGTGGTGGGTGTGAGGGTGTCATTTCAGTGTTTGGACTGTAAATATTAATAGTCATCTATAGAGTGGTGGGTGTTTGGGTGTCATTACATTGCTTGGACTGTAAATATCAACAGTCAATCATGAGGTACTGGGTGTGTTAGTGTCATTAGAGTGCTTAGACTGTAAATATCAACAGTCATTCATAGGATGGTGGGTGTCATTAGAGTGCTTGGACTGTAAATGTCAGCAGTCAATAATGAGATGGTGAGTGTATGGGTGTCATTATAGTGCATGGACTTTAAATATCAACAATAATTCATGGAGTGGTCGGTGTGTGGGTGTCATTACAGTGCTTTGACTGTAAGTATCAAGAGTCATTCATGGGGTGGTGGGTGTGAGGGTGTCATTACCTTGTTCGGATTGTAAATATCAACAGTCATTTATGGGGTTGTGGGTGTGTGGGTGTCTTTATAGTGCTTGGACTCTAAATACCAACAGTCATTTATGGGGTGGTTGGTGTGTGGGTGTCATTACAGTGCTTAGACTGTAAATATCAACAGTCATTTATGGAGTGGTGGGTGTGTGGCTCTCATTACAGTGCTTGGACTGTAAATATCAAAAGTCAATCATGGGGTGGGTGGTGTCTGGGTGTCATTACAGTGCTTGAACTGTAAATATCAACAGTCATTCAAGGGGTGGTGGGTATGTGGGTGTCATTACAGTGTTTTGATTGTAAATATCAACAGTCATTCATAGAGTGGAGGGTGTCATTAGAGTCCTTGGAATGTAAATATCAACAGTCATTCATAGGGTGGTGGGTGTGTGGGTGTCATTACAGTGCTTGTACTATAAATATCAACCATAATTCATGGGGTGGTTGGTGTGGGGGTGTCATTACAGTGCTTTGAATGTAAATATCAACAGTCATTCATGGGGTGATGGGTGTGTGGTTGTCATTACAGAGCTTGGACTGTAAATATCAACAGTCATTCATGGGGTGGTATGTGTTTGGGTGTCATTACAGTGCTTGGACTATAAATATCAACAGTCAATCAAGGGGTGGTGGGTGTCAAGGTGTCATTACAGTGCATGGACTGTAATTATCAACAGTCATTCATGTGGTGGTGGGTGTGTGGGGGTCATTACAGGGTTTTGACTGTAAATATCAACAGTCGTTCATGGGGTGGTGAGTGTGTGGGAGTCATTACAGTTCTTGGACTGTAAATATTAACAGTCATTTATGGGGTGGTGGATGTGTGTATGTCATTATAGTGCTTGGACTAATAATATCAACAGTCAATTATAGGGTGGTGGGTGAGTGGGTGTCATTACAGTGTTTTGATTGTAAATATCAACAGTCATTTATAGGGTGGTGGATGTCATTACATTGCTTGGACTGTAAATATCAACAGTCATTTATGGAATGGTGGTTGTGTGGGTGTCATTACAGTGCTTGGACTGTTAATATCAACCATAACTCATGGGGTGGTTGGTGTGGGGGTGTCATTACAGTGCTTTGACTGTAAATATCAACAGTCATTCATGAAATGGTGGGTGTGTGGGTGTCATTATAGTGCTTGGACTGTAAATATCAACAGTCATTTATGGGGTGGTGGGTGTGTGGCTGTCATTAGTGCTTTGAATGTAAATATCAACAGTCATTCATGGGGTGGTGGGTGGCATTACAGTGCTTGGACTGTAAATATCAACAGTCAATCAAGGGGTGGTGGGTGTCAAGGTGTCATTACAGTGCTTGGACTGTAATTATCAACAGTCATTCATGTGGTGGTGGGTGTGTGGGGGTCATTACAGGGTTTTGACTGTAAATATAAGAGTCATTCATGGGGTGGTGGGTGTGAGGGTGTCATTACAGTGCATGGACTGTAAATATCAACCATAACTCATGGGGTGGTGGGTGTGGGGGTGTCATTACATTGGTGTGACTATAAATATCAACAGTCATTCATAGGGTGGTGGGTGTGAGGGTGTCATGTCAGTGTTTGGACTGTAAATATCAATAGTCATTTATAGAGTGGTGGGTGTTTGGGTGTCATTACATTGCTTGGACTGTAAATATCAACAGTCAATCATGAGGTAGTGGGTGTGTGGGTGTCATTAGAGTGCTTAGACTGTAAATATCAACAGTCATTCATAGGGTGGTGGGTTTCATTAGAGTGCTTGGACTATAAATATCAACAGTCATTAATGGGGTGGTGAGTGTATGGGTGTCATTATAGTGCATGGACTGTAAATATCAACAATAATTCATGGAGTGGTCGGTGTGTTGGTGTCATTACAGAGCTTTAACTGTAAATATCAACAGTCATTCATGAAATGGTGGGTGTGTGGGTGTTATTACAGTGTTCGGATTGTAAATATCAACAGTCATTTATGGGGTTGTGGGTGTGTGGGTGTCATTATAGTGCTTGGACTTTAAATACCAACAGTCATTTATGGGGTGGTTGGTGTGTGGGTGTCATTACAGTGCTTGGACTGTAAATATCAAGTCATTAATTGGGTGGTGGTTGTGTGTGTGTCATTATTGCTTGGACTGTAAATATCAACAGTCATTTATAGGGTGGGGGTTGTGTGGGTGTCATTACAGTGCTTAGACTGTAAATATCAACAGTCATTTAAGGAGTGGTGGGTGTGTGGCTGTCATTACAGTGCTTGGACTGTAAATATGAACAGTCAATCATGTGGTGGTAGGTGTGTGGGTGTCATTACAGTGCTTGAACTGTAAATATCAACATTCATTCATGGGGTGGTAGGTGTGTGGGTGTCATTACAGTCATTCATAGGGTGGAGGGTGTCATTTGAGTCCTTGGACTCTAAATATAAACAGTCATTCATGGGGTGGTGGGTGTGTGGGTGTCATTACAGTGCTTGGACTGTAAATATCAACCATAATTCATAGGGTGGTGGGTGTGGGTGTGTCATTACAGTGCTTTGAATGTAAATATCAACAGTCATTCATGGGGTGATAGGTGTGTGGTTGTCATTACAGAGCTTGGACTGTAAACATCAACAGTCATTCATGGGGTGGTATGTGTTTGGGTGTCATTACAGTGCTTGAACTATAAAAATCATCAGTCAATCAAGGGGTGGTGGGTCTCAAGGTGTCATAACAGTGCTTGGACTGTAAATACCAACAGTCATTATTGGGGTGGTGGGTGTCATGAGAGTGCTTAGACTGTAAATATCAACAGTCATTTATGGGGTGGTGGGTGTGTGGCTGTCATTACAGCGCTTGGACTGTAAATATCAACAGTCATTCATGGGGTGGTGGGTGTGGTGGTGTTATTACAGTTCTTTGATTGTAAATATCAACAGTCATTCATGGGGTGGTGTGTGTGTTGGTGTTATTACAGTTCTTTGATTGTAAATATCAACAGTCATTCATAGGGTGGTGGGTGTCATTAGAGTGCTTGGACTGTAAATATCAACAGTCATTAATAGGGTCGTGAGTGTGTGTTTGTGTCATTACAGTGTTTGGACTGTGAATATCAACAGTCATTCATGGGGTGGTTGGTGTGGGGGTGTCATTACAGTGCTGTGACTGTAAATATCAACAGTCATTCATGAAATGGTGGGTGTGTGGGTGTCATTAGAGTCCTTGGACTGTAAATATCAACCATAATTCATGGGTTGGTGGGTGTGTGAGTGTCATTACAGAGCTTGGACTGTAAATATCAACAGTCATTCATGGGGTGGTGGGTGTGTGGGTGTCATTACAGTGCATGGACTTTAAATATCAACAGTCATTATTGGGGTGGTGGTTGTCATGTGAGTGCTTGGACTGTAAATATCAACAGTCATTCATGGGGTGGTGGGTGTGTTGGTGTTATTACAGTTCTTTGATTGTAAATATCATCAGTCATTCATAGGGTGGTGGGTGTCATTAGAGTGCTTGGACTGTAAATATCAAGAGTCATTAATGGGGTCGTGAGTGTGTGTTGGTGTCATTGCAGTGCTTGGACTGTAAATATCAACAGTCGTTCATTGGGTGGTGGGTGTGAGGGTGTCATTACAGTGCATGGACTGTAAATATCAACAGTCATTCATGGGGTGGTGGGTGTGTGGGTGTCATTATAGTGCTTGGACTGTAAATATCAACAGTCATTCATGGTGTGGTGGGTGTGTGGGTGTCATTACAGTGTTTGGACTGTAAATATCAACAGTCATTCATGGGCTGGTGAGTGTGTGGGTGTCATTACAGTGCTTGGACTGTGAATATCAACAGTCATTCATGGGGTGGTTGGTGTGTGGGTGTTATTACAGTGCTTTGACTGTAAATATCAACAGTCATTCAGAGGGTGGTGGGTGTCATTACAGTGCATGGACTATAAATATTAACAGTCATTTATGGGGTGGTCGGTGTGTGAATGTCATTACAGTGTTTGGACTGTAAATATCAACAGTCATTCATGGGGTGGTGCATGTGTGGGTGTCATTACAGTGCTTGGACTGTGAATATCAACAGTCATTTATGGGGTGGTTGGTGTGTGGGTGTTATTACAGTGTTTTGATTGTAAATATGAACAGTCATTTATATGGTGGTGTATGTCATTACATTGCTTGGACTGTAAATATCAACAGTCATTAATGGGGTGGTAGGTGTTTGGGTGTCAGTACAGTGATTGGACTATAAATATCAACAGTTAATCAAGGAGTGGTGGGTGTCGGGGTGTCATTACAATGCTTGGACTGTAATTATCAATAGTCATTCATTCGGTGGTGGGTGTGTGGGGGTCATTACAGTGTTTCGACTGTAAATATCAACAGTCATTTATGGGGTGGTGAGTGTGAGGGAGTCATTACAGTTCTTGGACTGTAAATATTACCAGTCATTCATGGGGTGGTGGATGTGTGGATGTCATTACAGTGCTTGGACTGTAAATATTAACAGTCATTTATGGGGTGGTGGGTGTGTGGATGGCATTACAGTGCTTGGACTGAAAATATCAACACTCATTAATGGGGTGGTGGGTTTGTGGGTGTCATTACAGTTCTTGGTCTGTAAATTTCAACCATCATTCATTGGGTGGTGGGTGTGTGGGTGTCATTACAGTGTTTGGATTGCAAATATTAACAGTCATCCATGGTGTGGTGGGTGTCATTAGAGTGCTTGGACTGTAAATATTAATAGTCATTCATAGGGTGGTGGGTGTGTGGGTGTCATTAAAGAGCTTGGACTGTAAATATCAACAGTCATTCATGGGGTGGTGGGTGTGTGGTTGTCATTACAGTGCTTGGACTGTAAATATCAACAGTCATTATTGGGGTGGTGGGTGTCATGAGAGTGCTTAGACTGTAAATATCAACACTCATTTATGGGGTGGTGGGTGTGTGGCTGTCATTACAGCGCTTGGACTGTAAATATCAACAGTCATTAATGGGGTGGTAGGTGTTTGTGTGTCAGTACAGTGATTGGACTATAAATATCAACAGTTAATCAAGGGGTGGTGGGTGTCGGGGTGTCATTACAATGCTTGGACTGTAATTATCAACAGTCATTCATTTGGTGGTGGGTGTGTGGCTGTCATTACAGCGCTTGGACTGTAAATATCAACAGTCATTCATGGGGTGGTGGTTGTGTTGGTGTTATTACAGTTCTTTGATTGTAAATATCAAGAGTCATTCATGGAGTGGTGGGTGTGTTGGTATTATTACAGTTCTTTGATTGTAAATATCAACAGTCATTCATAGGGTGGTGGGTGTCATTAGAGTGCTTGGACTGTAAATATCAACAGTCATTAATAGGGTCGTGAGTTTGTGTTTGTGTCATTACAGTACTTGGACTGTTTATATCAACAGTCATTTATGGGGTGGTGGGTGTGTGGGTGTCATTACAGTGCTTGGACAGTAAATATCAAGTCATTCATGTGGTGGTGGGTGTGTGGGTGTCATTATTGCTTGGACTGTAAATATCAACAGTCATTCATGGGGTGGTGGGTGTGAGGGTGTTATTACAGTGCTTCGACTGTAAATATCAGCAGTCATTCAGAGGGTGGTGGGTGTCATTATAGTGCTTGGACTGTAAATATCAACAGTTATTCATGGGGTGGTGGGTGTGTGGGTGTCATTACAGTGTTTCGACTGTAAATATCAAGTCATTTATGGAGTGGTGAGTGTGTGGGTGTTATTACAGTGCTTGGACTGTGAATATCAACAGTCATTCATGGGGTGGTTGGTGTGTGGGTGTTATTACAGTGCTTTGACTGTAAATATCAACAGTCATTCAGAGGGTGGTGGGTGTCATTAGAGTGCATGGACTGTAAATATTAACAGTTATTCATGGGGTTGTGGGTGTGTGAATGTCATTATAGTGCTTGGACTGTAAATATCAAGTCATTCATGGGGTGGTGGGTATGTGGGTGTCATTATTGCTTGGACTGTATATATCAACAGTCATTCATTGGGTGGTGGGTGTGTGGGTGTAATTACCGTGCTTGGACTATAAATATCAAGTCATTCATGGGGTGGTGGGTGTGTGGGTGTCTTTATTGCTTGGACTGTAAATATCAACAGTCATTCATGGGGTGGTGTGAGTGTGGGTGTTATTACAGTGCTTTGACTGTAAATATCAACAGTTATTCAGAGGGTGGTGGGTGTCATTAGAGTGCTTGGACTGTAAATATCAACAGTTATTCATGGGGTGGTGGGTGTGTGGGTGTCATTACAGTTTTTCGACTGTAAATATCAACAGTCATTCATGGGGTGGTGAGAGTGTCGGTGTCATTACAGTGCTTGGACTGTAAATATCAACAGTCATTCAGAGGGTGGTGGGTGTCATTAGAGTGCATGGACTGTAAATATTAACAGTCATTTATGGGGTGGTGGGTGTGTGAATGTCATTACAGTGCTTGGAGTGAAAATATCAACAGTCATTTCTAGGGTGGTGGGTGTGTGGGTGTCATTACAGTGCTTGGCTTGTAAATATCAACAGTCATTCATAGGGTGGTGGGTGTGTGAGTGTCATTACAGAGCTTGGACTGTAAATATCAACAGTCATTTAATGGGTGGTGGGTGTGTTGATGTCATTACAGTGCTTAGACTGTAAATATCAACAGTCAATCATGGGGTGGTGGGTGTGTGGGTGTCATTAAAGTGCTTGGACTGTAAATATCAACAGTCATTCATGGGGTGGTGGGTGTTTGGGTGTCATTACAGTGTTTTGATTGTAAATATCAACAGTCATTTATAAGGTGGTGGATGTCATTACATTGCTTGGACTGTAAATATCAACAGTCATTTATGGAATGGTGGTTGTGTGGGTGTCATTACAGTGCTTGTACTGTAAATATTAACCATAACTCATGGGGTGGTGGGTGTGGGGGTGTTATTACAGTGCTTTGACTGTAAATATCAACAGTCATTCATAGGGTGGTGGGTGTGAGGGTGTCATTACATTGCTTGGACTGTAAAAAACAACAGTCATTCATAAAATGGTGTGTGTGTGGGTGTCATTATAGTGCTAGGACTGTAAATATCAACAGTAATTTATGGGGTGGTGGGTGTGTAGCTGTCATTAGTGCTTTGACTGTAAATATCAACAGCCATTTATAGAGTGGTGGGTGTTTGGGTGTCATTACATTGCTTGGACTTAAATATCAACAGTCAATCATGAGGTAGTGGGTGTGTGGGTCTCATTAGAGTGCTTAGACAGTAAATATCAACAGTCATTCATAGGTTGGTTTGTGTCATTAGAGTGCTTGGACTGTAAATATCAACCATAATTCATGGGGTGGTCAGTGTGTGGGTGTCATTACAGTGCTTTGACTGTAAATATCAAGAGTCTTTCATGGCGTGGTGGGTGTGAGGGTGTCATTACAGTGTTCGGACTGTAAATATCAACAGTCATTCATGGGGTTGTGGTTGTGTGGGAGTCATTATAGTGATTGGACTGTAAATATCAACAGTCATTCTTGGGGTGGTTGGTGTGTGGGTGTCATTATAGTGATTGGACTGTAAATACCAACTGTCATTCTTGGGGTGGTTGGTGTGTGGGTATCATTACAGTGCTTGAACTGTAAATATCAAGTCATTAATGGGGTGGTGTGTGTGTGTGTCATTATTGCTTGGACTGTAAATATTAACAGTCATTCATGAGGTGGTGGTTGTGTGGGTGTCATTACAGTGCTTAGACTGTAAATATCAACAGTCATTTATTAAGTGGATGGTGTGTGGCTATCATTTCAGTGCTTGGACTGTAAATATCAACAGTCAATCATGGGGTGGTGGGTGTGTGGGTTTCATTACAGTGTTTGGACTGTAAATATCAACAGTCATTCATGGGGTGGTGGGTGTGTGGTTGTCATTACAGTGTTTTGATTGTAAATATCAACAGTCAATCATAGGGTGGAGGGTATCATTAGAGTGCTTGGACTGTAAATATTAACAGTCATTCATGAGGTGGTGGTTGTGTGGGTGTCATTACAGTGCTTAGATTGTAAATATCAACAGTCATTTAATAAGTGGATGGTGTGTGGCCATCATTTCAGTGCTTGGACTGTAAATATCAACAGTCATTCATGGGGTGGTGGGTGTGTGGGTGTCATTACTGTGCTTGAAATGTATATATCAACCATAATTCATGGGGTGGTGGGTGTGGGGGTGTCATTACAGTGCTTTGAATATAAATATCAACAGTCATTCATGGGGTGATGGGTGTGTGGTAGTCATTACAGAGCATGGACTGTAAATATCAACAGTTATTCATGGGGTGGTAGGTGTTTGGGTGTCATTACACTGCTTGGACTATAAATATCAACAGTCAATCAAGGGGTGGTGGGTGTCGGGGTGTCAATACAGTGCTTGGACTGTAATTATCAAAAGTCATTCATGGGGTGGTGGGTGTGTGGTGGTCATTACAGTGTTTTAACTGTAAATATCAACAGTCATTCATGGGGTGGTGAGTGTGTGGGAGTCATTACAGTTCTTGGACTGTAAATATTAACAGTCATATATGGGGTGGTGGATGTGTGGATGTCATTACATGACTTGAACTAATAATATCAACAGTCATTCATCGGGTGGTGGGTTTATAGTTGTCATTACAGTGCTTGGACTGAAAATATCAACAGTCATTCATGGGGTGGTTGGTGTGTGGGTGTCATTACAGTGCTTGGACTAGGAATATCAACATTCATTCATGGGGTGGTGAGTGTGTCTGTGTCATTACAGTTCTTGGTCTGTAAATTTCAACCATCATTCATTGGGTTGTGGGTGTGTGGGTGTCATTACAGTGTTTGGAATGCAAATATTTACAGTCATCCATGGGGTGGTGGGTGTCATTAGAGTGCTTGGACTGTAAATATTAACAGTCATTCATGGGGTGGTTGGTGTGTGGGTGTCATTACAGAGCTTGGAATATAAATATCAACAGTCATTCATGGGGTGGTGGGTGTGTGGGTGTCATTACAGTTCTTTGACTGTAAATATCAACAGTCATTTATGGTGTGGTGGGTGTGTGGCTGTCATTACAGCACTTGGACTGTAAATATCAACAGTCATTCATGGAGTGGTGGGTGTGTTTGTGTAAATACAGTTCTTTGATTGTAAATATCAACAGTCATTTATAGGGTGGTGGGTGTCATTAGAGTGCTTGGACTGTAAATATCAACAGTCATTAATGGGTTCGTGAGTGTGTGGGTGTCATTATAGTCGTTGGACTGTAAATATCAACAGTTATTTATGGGGTGGTGGGTGTGTGGGTGTCATTACAGTGCTTGGACTGTAAATATCAAGTCATTCATAGGGTGGTGGGTGTGTGGGTGACATTAGAGTGCTTGGACTGTAAATATAAACAGTCATTAACTGGGTCGTGAGTGTGTGGGTGTCATTACAATGCTTGGACTGTAAATATCAACAGTCATTTATAGGGTGATGAGTTTGTGGGTGTCATTACAGTGCTTGGACTGTAAATAACAACAGTCATTTATAGGGTGGTGGGTGTTTGGTGTCATTACATTGCTTGGACTGTAAATATCAACAGTCAATCATGGGGTGGTGGGTGTGTGAGTGTTATTACAGAGCTTGGACTGTAAATATCAACAGTCATTTATGGAGTGGTGAGTGTGTGGGTGTTATTACAGTGCTTGGACTGTGAATATCAACAGTCATTCATGGGGTGGTTGGTGTGTGGGTGTTATTACAGTGCTTTGACTGTAAATATCAACAGTCATTCAGAGGGTGGTGGGTGTCATTAGAGTGCATGGACTGTAAATATTAACAGTTATTCATGGGGTTGTGGGTGTGTGAATGTCATTATAGTGCTTGGACTGTAAATATCAAGTCATTCATGGGGTGGTGGGTATGTGGGTGTCATTATTGCTTGGACTGTATATATCAACAGTCATTCATTGGGTGGTGGGTGTGTGGGTGTAATTACCGTGCTTGGACTATAAATATCAAGTCATTCATGGGGTGGTGGGTGTGTGGGTGTCTTTATTGCTTGGACTGTAAATATCAACAGTCATTCATGGGGTGGTGTGAGTGTGGGTGTTATTACAGTGCTTTGACTGTAAATATCAACAGTTATTCAGAGGGTGGTGGGTGTCATTAGAGTGCTTGGACTGTAAATATCAACAGTTATTCATGGGGTGGTGGGTGTGTGGGTGTCATTACAGTTTTTCGACTGTAAATATCAACAGTCATTCATGGGGTGGTGAGAGTGTCGGTGTCATTACAGTGCTTGGACTGTAAATATCAACAGTCATTCAGAGGGTGGTGGGTGTCATTAGAGTGCATGGACTGTAAATATTAACAGTCATTTATGGGGTGGTGGGTGTGTGAATGTCATTACAGTGCTTGGAGTGAAAATATCAACAGTCATTTCTAGGGTGGTGGGTGTGTGGGTGTCATTACAGTGCTTGGCTTGTAAATATCAACAGTCATTCATAGGGTGGTGGGTGTGTGAGTGTCATTACAGAGCTTGGACTGTAAATATCAACAGTCATTTAATGGGTGGTGGGTGTGTTGATGTCATTACAGTGCTTGGACTGTAAATATCAACAGTCAATCATGGGGTGGTGGGTGTGTGGGTGTCATTAAAGTGCTTGGACTGTAAATATCAACAGTCATTCATGGGGTGGTGGGTGTTTGGGTGTCATTACAGTGTTTTGATTGTAAATATCAACAGTCATTTATAAGGTGGTGGATGTCATTACATTGCTTGGACTGTAAATATCAACAGTCATTTATGGAATGGTGGTTGTGTGGGTGTCATTACAGTGCTTGTACTGTAAATATTAACCATAACTCATGGGGTGGTGGGTGTGGGGGTGTTATTACAGTGCTTTGACTGTAAATATCAACAGTCATTCATAGGGTGGTGGGTGTGAGGGTGTCATTACATTGTTTGGACTGTAAAAAACAACAGTCATTCATAAAATGGTGTGTGTGTGGGTGTCATTATAGTGCTAGGACTGTAAATATCAACAGTCATTTATGGGGTGGTGGGTGTGTAGCTGTCATTAGTGCTTTGACTGTAAATATCAACAGCCATTTATAGAGTGGTGGGTGTTTGGGTGTCATTACATTGCTTGGACTTAAATATCAACAGTCAATCATGAGGTAGTGGGTGTGTGGGTCTCATTAGAGTGCTTAGACAGTAAATATCAACAGTCATTCATAGGTTGGTTTGTGTCATTAGAGTGCTTGGACTGTAAATATCAACCATAATTCATGGGGTGGTCAGTGTGTGGGTGTCATTACAGTGCTTTGACTGTAAATATCAAGAGTCTTTCATGGCGTGGTGGGTGTGAGGGTGTCATTACAGTGTTCGGACTGTAAATATCAACAGTCATTCATGGGGTTGTGGTTGTGTGGGAGTCATTATAGTGATTGGACTGTAAATATCAACAGTCATTCTTGGGGTGGTTGGTGTGTGGGTGTCATTATAGTGATTGGACTGTAAATACCAACTGTCATTCTTGGGGTGGTTGGTGTGTGGGTATCATTACAGTGCTTGAACTGTAAATATCAAGTCATTAATGGGGTGGTGTGTGTGTGTGTCATTATTGCTTGGACTGTAAATATTAACAGTCATTCATGAGGTGGTGGTTGTGTGGGTGTCATTACAGTGCTTAGACTGTAAATATCAACAGTCATTTATTAAGTGGATGGTGTGTGGCTATCATTTCAGTGCTTGGACTGTAAATATCAACAGTCAATCATGGGGTGGTGGGTGTGTGGGTTTCATTACAGTGTTTGGACTGTAAATATCAACAGTCATTCATGGGGTGGTGGGTGTGTGGTTGTCATTACAGTGTTTTGATTGTAAATATCAACAGTCAATCATAGGGTGGAGGGTATCATTAGAGTGCTTGGACTGTAAATATTAACAGTCATTCATGAGGTGGTGGTTGTGTGGGTGTCATTACAGTGCTTAGACTGTAAATATCAACAGTCATTTAATAAGTGGATGGTGTGTGGCTATCATTTCAGTGCTTGGACTGTAAATATCAACAGTCATTCATGGGGTGGTGGGTGTGTGGGTGTCATTACTGTGCTTGAAATGTATATATCAACCATAATTCATGGGGTGGTGGGTGTGGGGGTGTCATTACAGTGCTTTGAATATAAATATCAACAGTCATTCATGGGGTGATGGGTGTGTGGTAGTCATTACAGAGCATGGACTGTAAATATCAGCAGTTATTCATGGGGTGGTAGGTGTTTGGGTGTCATTACACTGCTTGGACTATAAATATCAACAGTCAATCAAGGGGTGGTGGGTGTCGGGGTGTCAATACAGTGCTTGGACTGTAATTATCAAAAGTCATTCATGGGGTGGTGTGTGTGTGGTGGTCATTACAGTGTTTTAACTGTAAATATCAACAGTCATTCATGGGGTGGTGAGTGTGTGGGAGTCATTACAGTTCTTGGACTGTAAATATTAACAGTCATATATGGGGTGGTGGATGTGTGGATGTCATTACATGACTTGAACTAATAATATCAACAGTCATTCATCGGGTGGTGGGTTTATAGTTGTCATTACAGTGCTTGGACTGAAAATATCAACAGTCATTCATGGGGTGGTTGGTGTGTGGGTGTCATTACAGTGCTTGGACTAGGAATATCAACATTCATTCATGGGGTGGTGAGTGTGTCTGTGTCATTACAGTTCTTGGTCTGTAAATTTCAACCATCATTCATTGGGTTGTGGGTGTGTGGGTGTCATTACAGTGTTTGGAATGCAAATATTTACAGTCATCCATGGGGTGGTGGGTGTCATTAGAGTGCTTGGACTGTAAATATTAACAGTCATTCATGGGGTGGTTGGTGTGTGGGTGTCATTACAGAGCTTGGAATATAAATATCAACAGTCATTCATGGGGTGGTGGGTGTGTGGGTGTCATTACAGTTCTTTGACTGTAAATATCAACAGTCATTTATGGTGTGGTGGGTGTGTGGCTGTCATTACAGCACTTGGACTGTAAATATCAACAGTCATTCATGGAGTGGTGGGTGTGTTTGTGTAAATACAGTTCTTTGATTGTAAATATCAACAGTCATTTATAGGGTGGTGGGTGTCATTAGAGTGCTTGGACTGTAAATATCAACAGTCATTAATGGGTTCGTGAGTGTGTGGGTGTCATTATAGTCGTTGGACTGTAAATATCAACAGTTATTTATGGGGTGGTGGGTGTGTGGGTGTCATTACAGTGCTTGGACTGTAAATATCAAGTCATTCATAGGGTGGTGGGTGTGTGGGTGACATTAGAGTGCTTGGACTGTAAATATAAACAGTCATTAACTGGGTCGTGAGTGTGTGGGTGTCATTACAATGCTTGGACTGTAAATATCAACAGTCATTTATAGGGTGATGAGTTTGTGGGTGTCATTACAGTGCTTGGACTGTAAATAACAACAGTCATTTATAGGGTGGTGGGTGTTTGGTGTCATTACATTGCTTGGACTGTAAATATCAACAGTCAATCATGGGGTGGTGGGTGTGTGGGTATCATTACAGTGCTTAGACTGTAAATATCAACAGTCATTCATAGGGTGGTAGGTGTGTGAGTGTTATTACAGAGCTTGGACTGTAAATATCAACAGTCATTCATGGAGTGGTGGGTGTGTGGGTGTCATTACAGTGCTTGGACTGTAAATATCAACAGTCATTCTTGGGGTGATGGTTGTGTGGGTGTTATTACAGTGCTTTGACTGTAAATATCAACAGATATTCAGAGGGTTGTGGGTGTCATTAGAGTGCTTGGACTGTAAATATTAACAGTCATTTAAGGGGTGGTGGGTGTGTGGGTGTAATTACAGTGCTTGGACTTTAAATATCAACCATAATTTATGGGGTTGTTGGTGTGTGGGTGTCATGACAGTCTTTGGACTGTAAATATCAACAGTAATTCATATGGTGGCGGGTGTGTGAGTGTCATTACAGAGTTTGTACTTTAAATATCAACAGTCATTCATAGGGTGGTGGGTGTGTGGATGTCATTATAATGCTTGGACTGTAAATATCAACATTCAATTATAGGGTGGTGGGTGTGTGGGTGTCATTACAGTGCTTGGACTGTAAATATCAAGGGTCTTTCATAGGGTGGTGGGTGTGTGGGAGTCATTACAGTGTTTTGATTGAAATTATCAACAGTCAATCATAGGGTGGTGGGTGTCATTACAGTGCTTGGACTATAAATATCAACAGTCATTTATGGGGTGGTGGTTGTGTGGGTGTCTTTACAGTGCTTGGACTGTAAATATCAACAGTCATTCATGGGATTGTGGGTGTATGGGTGTCATTTCAGTGTTTTGATTGTAAATATCAACAGTCATTCATAGGGTGGAGGGTATCATTAGAGTGCTTGGACTGTAAATATCAACAGTCATTCATTGGGTTGTAGGTGTGTGGGTGTCATTACAGTGCTTGGACTGTAAATATCAACAGTCAATCATGAGGTAGTGGGTGTGTGGGTGTCAATATAGTGCTTAGACTGTAAATATCAACAGTCAATCATAAGGTGGTGGGTGGCATTACAGTGATTGGACTGTAAATATCAACAGTCATTCATAGGGTGATGGGTGTGTGTGTGTCATTACTGTGTTTGGACTGTAAATATCAACAGTCATTTATAGTGTGGTGGGTGTTTGAGTGTCATTACATTGCTTGGACTGAAAACATTAACAGTCAATCATGGGGTGGTGGGTGTCGTAACAGTGCTTGGACTGTAAATATCAACTATCATTCATTGGGTGGTGTGTGTGTGGGTGTCATTACAGTGCTTAAACTGTGAATATCAACAGTCATTCATGGGTTGGTGAGTGTGTGGGTATTATTACAGTGCTTTGACTGTAAATATCAACAGTCATTCAGAGGGTGGTGGGTGTTATTAGAGTACTTGGACTGTAAATATCAACAGTTATTTCTGGGGTGGTGGGTGTGTGGGTGTTATTTTAGTGCATGGACTGTAAATATCAAGAGTTATTCATGGGGTGGTGGGTGGCATTACAGTGCTTGTACTGTAAATATCATCAGTCATTCATGAGGTGATGGGTGTGTGGGTGTCATTACAGTGCTTGGACTGTAAATATCAACAGTCATTTATGGGATGGTGGGTGTTTGGGTGTCATTACATTGCTTGGACTGTAAATATCAATTGTCAATCATGGGGTGGTGGGTGTCATTAGAGTGCTTGGACTGTAAATATCAACAGTTCTTCATGGGGTGGTGGGTGTGTGGGTATCATTAAAGTGCGTGGACTGTAAATTTCAACATTCATTCATGGGGTGGTGAGTGTGTGGGTGTCATTACAGTGCTTGGACTGTAAATATCAACCATAATTCATGAGTTGATGGGTGTGTGGGTGTCATTACAGTGCTTGGACTGTAAATATCAACAGTCATTTATGGGATGGTGGGTGTTTGGTTGTCATTACATTGCTTGGACTGTAAATATCAACAGTCAATCATGGGGTGGTGGGTGTCGTAACAGTGCTTGGACTGTAAATATCAACTATCATTCATTGGATGGTGTGTGTGTGGATGTCATTACAGTGCTTAAACTGTGAATATCAACAGTCATTCATGGGTTGGTGAGTGTGAGGGTATTATTACAGTGCTTTGACTGTAAATATCAACAGTCATTCAGAGGGTGGTGGGTGTTATTAGAGTACTTGGACTGTAAATATCAACAGTTATTTATGGGGTGGTGGGTGTGTGGGTATCATGAAATTGCTTGGACTGTAAATATTAAAAGACATTCATGGGGTGGTGAGTGTGTGGGTGTCATTGCAGTTCTTGGACTGTAAATATCAACCACCATTCATTGGGTGGTGTTTGTCTGGGTTTCATTACAGTGCTTGGACTCTGAATATCAACAATCATTCATAGGGTGGTGAGTGTGTGGGTATTATTACAGTGCTTTGACTGTAAATAATAACAGTCATTTAGAGGGTGGTGGGTGTCATTAGAGTGCTTGGCCTGTAAATATCAACAGTCATTCATGGGGTGGTGGGTGTGTGGATGTCATTACAGTGCTTGGACTGAAAACATTAACAGTCATTTTTGGGGTGGTTTGTGTTTGGGTGTCATTACAGTGCTTGGACTTAAAATATAAACCATAATTTAAGGGGTGGTGGATGAGTAGGTGTCATTACAGTGCTTGGACTGTAAATATCAACAGTCATTCATAGGGTGGTCAGTGTGTGGATGTCATTATAGTGCTTGGACTGTAAATATCAACAGGCAAACATAGGGTGGTGGGTGTATGGGTGTCATTACAGTGGTTTGATTGTAATTATCAACAGTCATTCATAGGGTGGTGGGTGTCATTACAGTGCTTGGACTGTAAATATCAACAGTCATTAATGGGGTGGTGGGTGTGTGGATGTCATTACAGTGCTTGGACTGAAAACATCAACAGTCATTTATGGGGTGGTGGGTGTGTGGGTGTCATTACAGTGCTTGGACTATAAATATCAACCATCATTTATGGGGTGGTGGGTGTGTGGGTGTCATTACAGTGCTTGGACTGTAAATATTAACAGTCATTCATTAGGTGGTGGTTGTGTGGGTGACATTACAGTGCTTGGACTGTAAATATCAACTATAATTCATGGGGTGGTGGGTGTGGGGGTGTCATTACAGTGTTAGGACTGTAAATATCAACAGTCAATCATGGGGTTGTGGGTGTGTTGGTGTCATTACAGTGCTTGGACTGTATATATCAACAGTCATTCATAGGGTGGTGGGTATCATTAGAGTGCTTGGACTGTAAATATCAACAGTCATTCATGGGTTTGTGGGTGTGTGGGTGTCATTACAGTGTTTGGACTGTAAATATCAACTATAATTTATGGGGTCGTGGGTGTTGGGGTGTCATTACAGTGCTTTGACTGTAAATTTTAACAGTTATTTATTTGGTGGTGGGTGGCATTACAGTGCTTGGACTGTAAATATCAACAGTCATTCATAGGGTGATGAGTGTGTGGGTGTCATTACAGTGCTTGGACTGTAAATATCAACAGTCATTTATAGGGTGGTGGGTGTTTGGTGTCATTACATTGCTTGGACTGTAAATATCAACAGTCAATCATGGAGTTGTGGGTGTGTAGGTGTCATTACAGTGCTTGGACTGTAAATATCAACAGTCATTCATAGGTTGGTAGGTGTGTGAGTGTTATTAGAGAGCTTGGACTTAAAATATCAACAGTCATTCATGGGGTGGTGGGTGTGTGGGTGTCATTAGAGTGCTTGGACTGTAAATATCAACAGTCATTAATGGGGTCGTGAGTGTGTGGGTGTCATTACAGTGCTTGGACTATAAATATCAACAGTCATTTATAGGGTGATGAGTGTGTGGGTGTCATTACAGTGCTTGGACTGTAAATAACAACAGTCATTTATAGGGTGGTGGGTGTTTGGTGTCATTACATTGCTTGGACTGTAAATATCAACAGTCAGTCATGGGGTGGTGGTTGTGTGGGTATCATTACAGTGCTTAGACTGTAAATATCAACAGTCATTCATAGGGTGGTAGGTGTGTGAGTGTTATTACAGAGCTTGGACTGTAAATATCAAAAGTCATTCATGGAGTGGTGGGTGTGTGGGTGTCATTACAGTGCTTGGACTGTAAATATCAACAGTCATTCTTGGGGTGATGGTTGTGTGGGTGTTATTACAGTTCTTTGACTGTAAATATCAACAGTCATTCAGAGGGTGGTGGGTGTCATTAGAGTGCTTGGACTGTAAATATTAACAGTCATTCATGGGCTGGTGGGTGTTTGGATGTCATTGCAGTGCTTGGACTGAAAATATCTACAGTCATTTATGGGGTGGTGGGTGTGTGGGTGTCATTACAGTGCTTTGACTGTAAATTTTAACAGTCATTCATGGGGTGGTGGGTGGTATTACAGTGCTTGGACAGTAAATATCAACAGTCATTCATAGGGTGATGAGTGTGTGGGTGTCATTACAGTGCTTGGACTGTAAATATCAACAGTCATTCATGGGTTGGTAGGTGTGTGAGTGTTATTACAGAGCTTGGACTGTAAATATCAATAGGCATTTATGGAGTGGTGGGTGTGTGGGTGTCATTACAGTGCTTGGATTGTAAATATCAACAGTCATTCTTGGGGTGATGGTTGTGTGGGTGTTATTACAGTGCTTTGACTGTAAATATCAACAGTCATTCAGAGGGTGGTGGGTGTCATTAGAGTGCTTGGACTGTAAATATCAACAGTCATTCATGGGGTGGTGGGTGTGTGGATGTCATTACAGTGATTGGACTGAAAACATCAACAGTCATTTATGGGATTGTGGGTGTATGGGTGTCATAACAGTGCTTGGACTATAAATATCAACCATCATTTAAGGGGTGGTGGGTGAGTGGGTGTCATTACAGTGTTTGGACTGTAAATATCAACAGTCATTCATAGGGTGGTCGGTGTGTGGATGTCATTACAGTGCTTGGACTGTAAATATCAACAGTCAATCATGGGGTTGTGGGTGTGTTGGTGTCATTACAGTGCTTGGACTGTATATATCAACAGTCATTCATAGGGTGGTGGGTATCATTAGAGTGCTTGGACTGTAATTATCAACAGTCATTCATGGGTTTGTGGGTGTGTGGGTGTCATTACAGTGTTTGGACTGTAAATATCAACTATAATTCATGAGGTCGTGGGTGTTGGGGTGTCATTACAGTGCTTTGACTGTAAATTTTAACAGTTATTTATTGGGTGGTGGGTGGCATTACAGTGCTTGGACTGTAAATATCAACAGTCATTCATAGGGTGATGAGTGTGTGGGTGTCATTACAGTGCTTGGACTGTAAATATCAACAGTCATTTATAGGGTGGTAGGTGTTTGGTGTCATTACATTGCTTGGACTGTAAATATCAACAGTCAATCATGGAGTTGTGGGTGTGTAGGTGTCATTACAGTGCTTGGACTGTAAATATCAACAGTCATTCATAGGTTGGTAGGTGTGTGAGAGTTATTACAGAGCTTGGACTTAAAATATCAACAGTCATTCATGGGGTGGTGGGTGTGTGGGTGTCATTAGAGTGCTTGGACTGTAAATATCAACAGTCATTAATGGGGTCGTGAGTGTGTGGGTGTCATTACAGTGCTTGGACTGTAAATATCAACAGTCATTTATAGGGTGATGAGTGTGTGGGTGTCATTACAGTGCTTGGACTGTAAATAACAACAGTCATTTATAGGGTGGTGGGTGTTTGGTGTCATTACATTGCTTGGACTGTAAATATCAACAGTCAGTCATAGGGTGGTGGGTGTGTGGGTATCATTACAGTGCTTAGACTGTAAATATCAACAGTCATTCATAGGGTGGTAGGTGTGTGAGTGTTATTACAGAGCTTGGACTGTAAATATCAAAAGTCATTCATGGAGTGGTGGGTGTGTGGGTGTCATTACAGTGCTTGGACTGTAAATATCAACAGTCATTCTTGGGGTGATGGTTGTGTGGGTGTTATTACAGTTCTTTGACTGTAAATATCAACAGTCATTCAGAGGGTGGTGGGTGTCATTAGAGTGCTTGGACTGTAAATATTAACAGTCATTCATGGGGTGGTGGGTGTTTGGATGTCATTGCAGTGCTTGGACTGAAAATATCAACAGTCATTTATGGGGTGGTGGGTGTGTGGGTGTCATTACAGTGCTTTGACTGTAAATTTTAACAGTCATTTATTGGGTGGTGGGTGGTATTACAGTGCTTGGACAGTAAATATCAACAGTCATTCATAGGGTGATGAGTGTGTGGGTGTCATTACAGTGCTTGGACTGTAAATATCAACAGTCATTTATAGGGTGGTGGGTGTTTGGTGTCATTACATTGCTTGGACTGTAAATATCAACAGTCAATCATGGAGTTGTGGGTGTGTGGGTGTCATTACAGTGCTTGGACTGTAAATATCAACAGTCATTCATAGGTTGGTAGGTGTGTGAGTGTTATTACAGAGCTTGGACTGTAAATATCAATAGGCATTTATGGAGTGGTGGGTGTGTGGGTGTCATTACAGTGCTTGGATTGTAAATATCAACAGTCATTCTTGGGGTGATGGTTGTGTGGGTGTTATTACAGTGCTTGGACTGTAAATATCAACAGTCATTTAGAGGGTGGTGGGTGTCATTAGAGTGCTTGAACTGTAAATATCAACAGTCATTCATGGGGTGGTGGGTGTGTGGATGTCATTACAGTGCTTGGACTGAAAACATCAACAGTCATTTATGGGATTGTGGGTGTGTGGGTGTCATAACAGTGCTTGGACTATAAATATCAACCATCATTTAAGGGGTGGTGGGTGAGTGGGTGTCATTACAGTGTTTGGACTGTAAATATCAACAGTCATTCATAGGGTGGTCGGTGTGTGGATGTCATTACAGTGCTTGGACTGTAAATATCAACAGTCAATCATAGGGTGGTGGGTGTGTGGGTGTCATTACAGTGGTTTGATTGTAATTATCAACAGTCATTCATAATGTGGTAGGTGTCCTTACAGTGCTTGGACTGTAAATATCAACAGTCATTCATTGGGTGGGGGTTGTGTGGGTGTCATTAGAGTGCTTGGACTGTAAATATCAACCATAAATCATGGGGTGGTGGGTGTGGGGGTGTCATTACAGTGCGTGGACTGTAAATATCAACAGTCAATCATGGGGTGGTGGGTGTGTTGGTGTCATTACAGTGTTTGGACTGTAAATATCAACAGTCATTCATGGGGTGGTGGGTGTATGGGTGTCATTACAGTGATTTGATTGTAAATATCAACAGTCATTCATAGGGTGGTGGGTATCATTAGAGTGCTTGGACTGTAAATATCAAAAGTCATTCATGGGTTTGTGGGTGTGTGGGTGTCATTACAGTGCTTGGACTGTAAATATCAACTATAATTCATGGGGTCGTGGGTGTTGGGGTGTCATTACAGTGCTTTGACTGTAAATATCAACAGTCTTTAATGGGGTGGTGGGTGGCATTACAGTGCTTGGACTGTAAATATCAACAGTCATTCATAGGGTGATGAGTGTGTGGGTGTCATTACCGTGCCTGGACTGTAAATATCAACAGTCATTTATAGGGTGGTGGGTGTTTGGTGTCATTACATTGCTTGGACAGTAAATATCAACAGTCAATCATGGGGTGGTGGGTGTGTGGGTATCATTACAGTGCTTGGACTGTAAATATCAACAGTCATTCATAGGGTGGTAGGTGTTTGAGTGTTATTACAGAGCTTGGACTGTAAATATCAACAGTCATTCATGGAGTGGTGGGTGTGTGTGTGTCATTAAAGTGCTTGGACTGTAAATATCAACAGTTATTCTTGGGGTGATGTTTGTGTGGGTGTTATTACAGTGCTTTGACTGTAAATATCAACAGTTATTCAGAGGGTGGTGGGTGTCATTAGAGTGCTTGGACTGTAAATATTAACAGTCATTCATGGGGTGGTGGGTGTTTGGATGTCATTACAGTGCTTGGACTGAAAATATCAACAGTCATTTATGGGGTGGTTGGTGTGTGGGTGTCATTACAGTTCTTGGACTTTAATTATCAACCATCATTATGGGGTTGTGGGTGTGTGGGTGTCATGACAGTGCTTGGACTGTAAATATCAACAGTCATTATAGGGTGGTGGGTGTGTGAGTGTCATTACAGAGTTTGGACTGTAAATATCAACAGTCATTCATCGGGTAGTGGGTGTGTGGATGTCATTATAATGCTTGGACTGTAAATATCAACAGTTAATCATGGGTAGGTGTGTGTGTGGGTGTCATTACATTGCTTGGACTGTAAATATCAACAGTCATTCATAGGGTAATGGGTGTGTGGGTGTCATTACTGTGTTTGGACTGTAAATCTCAACAGTCATTTATAGAGTGGTGGGTGTTTGAGTGTCATTACATTGCTTAGACTGTAAATATCAACAGTCATTTATGGGGTGGTGGGTGTGTGGGTGTCATTATTGTGCTTAGACTGTAAATACCAACAGTCATTAATAGGGTGGTTGGTGTGTGGGTGTCATTACAGTGCTTGGACTGTAAATATCAAGTCATTAATGGGGTGGTGGGTGTGTGTGTTTTATTATTGCTTGAACTGTAAATATCAACTGTCATTCATGGAGTGGTGGGTGGCATTACAGTGCTTGGACTGTAAATATCAACAGTCATTCATGAGGTGATGGGTGTGAGGGTGTCATTACATTGCTTGGACTGTAAATATCAACAGTCATTCAGAGGGTGGTGGGTGTCATTAGAGTGCTTGGACTGTAAATATCAACAGTCATTCATGGGGTGGTGGGTGTGTGGATGTCATTACAGTGCTTGGACTGAAAACATCAACAGTCATTTATGGGATTGTGGGTGTGTGGGTGTCATAGCAGTGCTTGGACTATAAATATCAACCATCATTTAAGGGGTGGTGGGTGAGTGGGTGTCATTTCAGTGTTTGGACTGTAAATATCAACAGTCATTCATAGGGTGTTCGGTGTGTGGATGTCATTACAGTGCTTGGACTGTAAATATCAACAGTCAATCATGGGGTTGTGGGTGTGTTGGTGTCATTACAGTGCTTGGACTGTATATATCAACAGTCATTCATAGGGTGGTGGGTATCATTAGAGTGCTTGGACTGTAAATATCAACAGTCATTCATAGGGTTGTGGTTGTGCGAGTGTCATTACATTGCTTGGACTGTAAATATCAATAGTCAATCATGGAGTGGTGGGTTTCGTAACAGTGCTTTGACTGTAAATATTAGCAGTCATTCATAGGGTGGTGGGTGTGTGGGTGTTATTACAGTGTTTTGACTGTAAATATCAACAGTCATTCAGAGGGTGGTGGGTGTCATTAGAGTGCTTGGACTGTAAATATCAACAGTTATTCATGGGGTGGTGGGTGTGTGGGTATCATGAAAGTGCTTGGACTAAAAATATCAACAGTCATTCATGGGGTGGTGAGTGTGTGGGTGTCATTACAGTGCTTGGACTGTAAATATCAACCATAATTCATGAGGTGATGGGTGTGTGAGTGTCATTACAGTGCTTGGACTGTAAATATCAACAGTCATTTATGGGATTGTGGGTTTTTGGTTGTCATTACATTGCTTGGACTGTAAATATCAACAGTCAATCACGGGGTGGTGGGTGTTGTAACAGTGCTTGGACTGTAAATATCAACTATCATTCATTTGGTGGTGGGTGTGTGGATGTCATTACAGTGCTTGGACTGAAAATATCAACATTCATTTATGGGGTGGTGGGTGTGTGGGTGTCATTACAGTGCTTAAACTGTAAATATATAAACAGTCATTCATGGGTTGGTGAGTGTGTGGGTATTATTACAGTGCTTTGACTGTAAATATCAACCGTCATTCAGAGGGTGGTGGGTATCATTAGAGTGCTTGGACTGTAAATATCAACAGTTATTTATGGGTTGGTGGGTGTGTGGGTATCATGAAAGTGCTTGGACTGTAAATATTAAAAGTCATTCATGGGGTGGTGAGTGTGTGGGTATCATTGCAGTTCTTGGACTGTAAATATCAACCACAATTCATTGGGTGGTGTGTGTCTGGGTGTCATTACAGTGTTTGGACTGTGAATATCAACAGTCATTCATAGGGTGGTGAGTGTGTGGGTATTATTACAGTGCTTTGACTGTAAATATCAACAGTCATTCAGAGGGTGGTAGGTGTCATTAGAGTGCTTGGACTGTAAATATCGACAGTCATTCATGGGGTGGTGGGTGTGTGGATGTTATTACAGTGCTTGGACTGAAAACATCAACAGTCATTTATGGGGTGGTGGGTGTTTGGGTGTCATTACAGTGCTTGGACTATAAATATCAACCATCATTTAAAGGGTGGTGGGTGAGTGGGTGTCATTACAGTGCTTGGACTGTAAATATCAACAGTCATTTACAGGGTGGTCAGTGTGTGGATGTCATTATAGTACTTGGACTGTAAATATTAACAGTCAATCATAGGGTGGTGGGTGTGTGGGTGTCATTACAGTGGTTTGATTGTAATTATCAACAGTTATTCATAGGGTGGTGGATGTCATTACAGTGCTTGGACTGTAAATATCAACAGTCATTCATGGGGTGGTGGGTGTGTGGATGTCATTACAGTGCTTGGACTGAAAACATCAACAGTCATTTATGGGGTGGTGGGTGTGTGGGTATCATTACAGTGCTTGGACTATAAATATCAACCATCGTTTAAGGGGTGGTGGGTGAGTGGGTGTCATTACAGTGCTTGGACTGTAAAGATTAACAGTCATTCTTTGGGAGGTGGTTGTGTGGGTGTCATTACAGTGCTTAGACTGTAAATATCAACCATAATTCATGGGGTGGTGGGTGTTGGGGTGTCATTACAGTGCTTGGACCTTAAATATCAACAGTCAATCATGGGGTGGTGGGTGTGTTGGTGTGATTACAGTGCTTGGACTGTAAATATCAACAGTCATTCATAGGGTGGTGGGTATCATTAGAGTGCTTGGACTGTAAATATCAACAGTCATTCATGGTTTTGTGGGTGTGTGGGTGTCATTACAGTGCTTGGACTGTAAATATCAACTATAATTCATGGGGTCGTGGGTGTTGGGGTGTCATTACAGTGCTTTGACTGTAAATTTTAACACTCATTCATGGGGTGGTGGGTGGCATTACAGTGCTTGGACTGTAAATATCAACAGTCTTTCATAGGGTGATTAATGTGTGGGTGTCATTACAGTGCTTGGACTGTAAATATTAACAGTTATTTAAAGGGTGGATGGTGTTTGGTTTCATTACATTGCTTGGACTGTAAATATCAATAGTCAATCATGGAGTTGTGGGTGTGTGGGTGTCATTACATTGCTTGGACTGTAAATATCAACTGTCATTGATAGGTTGGTAGGTGTGTGAGTGTTATTACAGAGCTTGGACTGTAAATATCAACAGTCATTCATGGAGTGGTGGGTGTGTGGGTGTTATTACAGTGCTTGGATTGTAAATATCAACAGTCATTCATAGGGTGGTGAGTGTGTGGGTATTATTACAGTGCTTTGACTGTAAATATCAACAGTCATTCAGAGGGTGGTGGGTGTCATTAGAGTGCTTGGACTGTAAATATCGACAGTCATTCATGGGGTGGTGGGTGTGTGGATGTCATTACAGTGCTTGGACTGAAAACATCAACTGTCATTTATGGGGTGGTGGGTGTTTGGGTGTCATTACAGTGCTTGGACTATAAATATCAACCATCATTTAAGGGGTGGTGGGTGAGTGGGTGTCATTACAGTGCTTGGACTGTAAATATCAACAGTCATTCTTGGGGTGATGGTTGTGTGGGTGTTATTACAGTGCTTTGACTGTAAATATCAACAGTTATTCAGAGGGTGGTGGGTGTCATTAGAGTGCTTGGACTGTAAATATTAACAGTCATTTATTGGGTGGTGGGTGTTTCGATGTCATTCCAGTGCTTGGACTGAAAATAACAACAGTCTTTCATGGGGTGGTGGGTGTGTGGGTGTCATTACAGTGTTTTGATTGTAATTATCTTCAGTCAATCATAGAGTGGTGGGTGTCATTACAGTGCTTGGACTGTAAATATCAACAGTCATTTATAGGGTGGTGGTTGTGTGGGTGTCTTTACAGTGCTTAGACTTTAAATATCAAACATAATTCATGGGATGGTAGGTGTGGGGGTGTCATTACATTGCTTGGACTGTAAATATCAACAGTCAATTATTGGGTGGTTGGTGTTTGGGTGTCATTACAGTGCTTGGACTGTAAATATCAACTGTCATTCATGGGATCGTGGGTGTATGGGTGTCATTACAGTGTTTTGATTGTAAATATCAACAGTCATTCATAGGGTGGTGGGTGTGTGGGTGTCATTACAGTGCTTGGACTGTAAATATCAACAGTCATTCATTGGGTTGTAGGTGTGTGGGTGTCATTACAGTGCTTGGACTGTAAATATCAACAGTCAATCATGAGGTAGTGGGTGTGTGGGTGTCAATATAGTGCATAGACTGTAAATATCAACAGTCAATCATAAGGTGGTGGGTGGCATTACAGTGATTGGACTGTAAATATCAACATTTATTCATAGGGTGATGGGTGTGTGGGTGTCATTACTGTGTTTGGACTGTAAATATCAACAGTCATTTATAGAGTGGTGGGTGTTTGAGTGTCATTACATTGCTTGGACTGTAAATATCAATAGTCAATCATGAGGTAGTGGGTGTGTGGGTGTCATTTGAGTGCTTGGACTGTAAATATCAACAGTCATTCATAGATTGGTGGGTGTCATTACAGTGTTCAGACTGTAAATATCAACAGTCATTTATGGGGTGGTGGGTGTGTGGATGTCATTACAGTGCTTGGACTGAAAACATCAACAGTTATTCATGGGGTGGTTAGTGTGTGGGTGTCATTGCAGTTCTTGGACTGTAAATATCAACCATCATTCATTGGGTGGTGTGTGTGTGGGTGTCATTACAGTGCTTAAACTGTGAATATCAACAGTCATTAATGGGGTGGTGAGTGTGTGGGTATTATTACAGTGCTTTGACTGTAAATATCAACAGTCATTCAGAGGGTGGTGGGTGTCATTAGAGTGCTTGGACTGTAAATATCAACAGTCATTCATGGGGTGGTGGGTGTGTGGATGTCATTACAGTGCTTGGATTGAAAACATCAACAGTCATTTATGGGGTGGTGGGTGTTTGGGTGTCATTACAGTGCTTGGACTATAAATATCAACCATCATTTAAGGGGTGGTGGGTGAGTGGGTGTCATTACAGTGCTTGGACTGTAAATATCAACAGTCATTCATAGGGTTGTCGGTGTGTGGATGTCATTACAGTGCTTGGACTGTAAATATCAACAGTCAATCATAGGGTGGTGGGTGTGTTGGTGTCATTAAAGTGGTTTGATTGTAATTATCAACAGTCATTCATAGGGTGGTAGGTGCCCTTACAGTGCTTGGACTGTAAATATCAACAGTAATTCATTGGGTGGTGGTTGTGTGGGTGTCATTAGAGTGCTTGGACTGTAAATATCAACCATAATTCATGGGGTGGTGCATGTGGGGGTGTCATTACAGTGCTTGGACTGTAAATATCAATAGTCAATCGTGGGGTGGGTGGTGTGTTGGTGTCATTACAGTGCTTGGACTGTAAATATCAACAGTCATTCATGGGGTGGTGGGTGTATGGGTGTCATTACAGTGATTTGATTGGAAATATCAACAGTCATTCATAGTGTGGTGGGTATCATTAGAGTGCTTGGATTGTAAATATCAACAGTCATTCATGGGTTTGTGGGTGTGTGGGTGTCATTACAGTGCTTGGACTGTAAATATCAACTATAATTCATGGGGTTGTGGGTGTTCGGGTGTCATTACAGTGCTTTGACTGTAAATATTAACAGTCATTCATGGGGTGGTGGGTGGCATTACAGTGCTTGGACTGTAAATATCAACAGTCATTCATAGGGTGATGAGTGTGTGGGTGTCATTACAGTGCTTGGACTGTAAATATCAACAGTCATTTATAGGGTGGTGGGTGTTTGGTGTCATTACATTGCTTGGACAGTAAATATCAACAGTCAATCATGGGGTGGTGGGTGTGTGGGTATCATTACAGTGCTTGGACTGTAAATATCAATAGTCATTCATAGGGTGGTAGATGTGTAAATGTTATTACAGAGCTTGGACTGTAAATATCAACAGTCATTCATGGAGTGGTGGGTGTGTGGGTGTCATTACAGTGCTTGGACTGTAAATATCAACAGTCATTCTTGGGGTGATGGTTGTGTGGGTGTTATTACAGTGCTTTGACTGTAAATATTAACAGTCATTCATGGGGTGGTGGGTGTTTGGATGTCATTACAGTGCTTGGACTGAAAATATCAACAGTCCTTTATGGGGTGGTGGGTGTGTGGGTGTCATGACAGTGCTTGGACTGTAAAAATCAACAGTCATTATAGGGTGGTGGGTGTGTGAGTGTCATTACAGAGTTTGGAGTGTAAATATCAACAATCATTCATGGGGTGGTGGGTGGCATTAGAGTGCTTGGATTGTAAATATTAACAGTCATTCATGGGGTGGTGGGTGTTTGGATGTCATTACAGTGCTTGGACTGAAAATATCAACAGTCATTTATGGGGTGGTATGTGTGTGGGTGTCATGACAGTGCTTGGACTGTAAATATCAACAGTCATTATAGGGTGGTGGGTGTGTGAGTGTCATTACAGAGTTTGGAGTGTAAATATCAACAATCATTCATGGGGTGGTGGGTGGCATTACAATGCTTGGACTGTAAATATCAACAGTCATTCATAGGGTGATGAGTGTGTGGGTGTCATTACAGTGCATGGACTGTAAATATCAACAGTCAATCATGGGGTGGTGGGTGTGTGGGTATCATTACAGTGCTTGGACTGTAAATATCAACAGTCATTCATAGGGTGGTAGATGTGTAAATGTTATTACAGAGCTTGGACTGTAAATGTCAACAGTCATTCATGGAGTGGTGGGTGTGTGGGTGTCATTACAGTGCTTGGACTGTAAATATCAACAGTCATTCTTGGGGTGATGGTTGTGTGGGTGTTATTACAGTGCTTTGACTGTAAATATCAACAGTTATTCAGAGGGTGGTGGGTGTCATTATAGTGCTTGGACTGTAAATATTAACAGTCATTCATGGAGTGGTGGGTGTTTGGATGTCATTACAGTGCTTGGACTGAAAATATCAACAGTCATTTATGGGGTGGTGGGTGTGTGGGTGTCATGACAGTGCTTGGACTGTAAATATCAACAGTCATTATAGGGTGGTGGGTGTGTGAGTGTCATTACAGAGTTTGGACTGTAAATATCAACAGTCATTCATGGGGTGGTGGGTGTGTGGATGTCATTATAATGCTTGGACTGTAAATATCAACAGTTAATCATGGGGTGGTGGGTGTGTGTGTGTCATTACAGTGCTTCGACTGTAAATATCAACAGTCTTTCATGGGGTAGTGGGTGTGTGGGTGTCATTACAGTGTTTTGATTGTAATTATCAACAGTCAATCATAGTTTGGTGGGTGTCATTACAGTGCTTGGACTGTAATTATCAACGGTCATTTATGGGGTGGTGGTTGTGTGGGTGTCTTTACAGTGCTTGGACTGTAAATATCAAACCTAATTCATGGGATAGTGGGTGTTGGGGTGTCATTACAGTGCTTGGACTGTAAATATCAATAGTCAATTATGGGGTGGTGGGTGTTTGGGTGTCATTACAGTGCTTGGACTGTAAATATCAACAGTCATTAATGGGGTCGTTGGTGTATGGGTGTCATTACAGTGTTTTGATTGTAAATATCAACAGTCATTCATAGGGTGGTGGGTATCATTAGAGTGCTTGGACTGTAAATATCAACAGTCATTCATTGGGTTGTAGGTGTGTGGGTGTCATTACAGAGCTTGGACTGTAAATATCAGCTATAATTCATGGGGTCGTGGGTGTTGGGGTGTCATTACAGTGCTTTGACTGTAAATATTAACAGTCATTTATGGGGTGGTGGGTGGCATTACAGTGCTTGGACTGTAAATATCAACAGTCATTCATAGGGTGATGAGTGTGTATGTGTCATTACAGTACTTGGACTGTAAATATCAACAGTCAATCATGAGCTGGAGGGTGTGTTGGTGTCATTACAGTGCTTGGACTGTAAATATCAACAGTCATTCATGGGGTGGTTGGTGTATGGGTGTCATTACAGTGATTTGATTGTAAATATCAACAGTCATTCATAGGGTGGTGGGTATCATTAGAGTGCTTGGACAGTAAATATCAACAGTCATTCATGGGTTTGTGGGTGTGTGAGTGTCATTACAGTGCTTTGACTGTAAATATCAACAATTTTTCATGGGGTGGTGGGTGGCATTACAGTGCTTGGACTGTAAATATCAACAGTCATTCATAGGATGATGAGTGTGTGGGTGTCATTACAGTGCTTGGACTGTAAATATCAACAGTCATTTATAGGGTGGTGGGTGTTTGGTGTCATTACATTGCTTGGACAGTAAATATCAATAGTCAATCATGGGGTGTTGGGTGTGTGGGTATCATTACAGTCCTTGGACTGTAAATATCAACAGTCATTCATAGGGTGGTAGATGTGTAAATGTTATTACAGAGCTTGGACTGTAAATATCAACAGTCATTCATGGAGTGGTGGGTGTGTGGGTGTCATTACAGTGCTTGGACTGTAAATATCAACAGTCATTCTTGGGGTGATGGTTGTGTGGGTTTTATTACAGTGCTTTGACTGTAAATATCAACAGTTATTCAGAGGGTGGTGGGTGTCATTAGAGTGCTTGGACTGTAAATATTAACAGTCATTCATGGGTTGGTGTGTGTGTGGATGTCATTACAGTGCTTGGACTGAAAATATCAACAGTCATTTATTGGGTGGTGGGTGTGTGGGTGTCATGACAGTTCTTGGACTGTAAATATCAACAGTCATTATAGGGTGGTGGGTGTGTGAGTGTCATTACAGAGTTTGGACTGTAAATATCAACAGTCATTCATGGGGTGGTAGGTTTTTGGATGTCATTATAATGTTTGGACTGTAAATATCAACAGTTAATCATGGGGTGGTGGGTGTGTGTGTGTCATTACAGTGCTTGGACTGTAAATATCAACAGTCTTTCATGGAGTAGTGGGTGTGTGGGTGTCATTACAGTGTTTTGATTGTAATTATCAACAGTCAATCATAGTTTGGTGGGTATCATTACAGTGCTTAGACTGTAAATATCAACAGTCATTTATGGGGTGGTGGTTGTGTGGGTGTCTTTACAGTGCTTGGACTGTAAATATCAAACATAATTCATGGGATAGTCGGTGTTGGGGTGTCATTACAGTGCTTGAACTGTAAATATCAATAGTCAATTATGGGGTGGTGGGTGTTTCTGTGTCATTACAGTGCTTGGACTGTAAATATCAACAGTCATTAATGGGGTCGTGGGTGTATGGGTGTCATTACAGTGTTTTGATTGTAAATATCAACAGTCATTCATAGGGTTATGGGTATCATTAGAGTGCTTGGACTGTAAATATCAACAGTCATTCATTGGGTTGAAGGTGTGTGGGTGTCATTACAGTGCTTGGACTGTAAATATCAACAGTCAATCATGAGGTAGTGGGTGTGTGGGTGTCAATAGAGTGCTTAGACTGTAAATATCAACAGTCAATCATAAGGTGGTGGGTGGCATTACAGTGATTGGACTGTAAATATCAACAGTCATTAATAGGGTGGTGAGTGTATGGGTGTTATTATAGTGCATGGACTGTAAATATCAAGAGTCATTAAAGGGGTGGTGGGTGTGAGGGTGTCATTACAGTGTTCAGACTGTAAATATCAACAGTCATTTATGGGGTGGTGGGTGTTTGAGTGTCATTACATTGCTTGGACTGTAAATATCAACAGTCAATCATGAGGTAGTAGGTGTGTGGGTGTTATTAGAGTGCTTAGACTGTAAATATCAACAGTCTTTCATAGATTGGTGGGTGTCATTTAAGTGCTTGGACTGTAAATATCAACAGTCATTAATAGGGTGGTGAGTGTATGGGTGTTATTATAGTGCATGGACTGTAAATATCAAGAGTCATTAAAGGGGTGGTGGGTGTGAGGGTGTCATTACAGTGTTCAGACTGTAAATATCAACAGTCATTTATGGGGTGGTGGGTGTGTGGGTGTCATTATTGTGCATAGACTTAAAATACCAACTGTCATTAATGGGGTGGTTGGTGTGTGAGTGTTATTACAGTGCTTGGACTGTAAATATCAAGTCATTAATGGGGTGGTGGGTGTGTATGTTTTATTATTGCTTGGACTGTAAATATCAACAGTCATTCATGGGGTGGTGGGTGTGTGGGTGTCATTACATTAATTTGACTGTAAACAGTCATTCAGAGGGTGGTGGGTGTCATTAGAGTGCTTGGACTGTAAATATCAACAGTCATTCATGGGGTGGTGGGTGTGTGGATGTCATTACAGTGCTTGGACTGAAAACATCAACAGTCATTTATGGGGTGGTGGGTGTTTGGGTGTCATTACAGTGCTTGGACTATAAATATCAACCATCATTTAAGGGGTGGTGGGTGAGTGGGTGTCATTACAGTGCTTGGACTGTAAATATTAACAGTCATTCATTGGGTGGTGGTTATGTGGGTGTCATTACAGTGCTTTGACTGTAAATAACAACCATAATTCATGGGGTGGTGGGTGTGGGGGTGTCATTACAGTGCTTGGACCTTAAATATCAACAGTCAATCATAGGGTGGTGGGTGTGTTGGTGTCATTACAGTGCTTGGACTGTAAATATCAACAGTCATTCATAGGGTGGTGGGTATCATTAGAGTGCTTGGACTGTAAATATCAACAGTCATTTATGGGTTTGTGGGTGTGTGGGTGTCATTACAGTGCTTGGACTGTAAATATCATCTATAATTCATGGGGTCGTGGGTGTTGGGGTGTCATTACAGTGCTTGGACTATAAATATCAACCATCATTTAAGGGGTGGTGGGTGAGTGGGTTTCATTACATTGCTTGGACTGTAAATATCAACAGTCAATCATGAGGTAGTAGGTGTGTGGGTGTCATTAGAGTGCTTAGACTGTAAATATCAACAGTCATTCATAGATTGGTTGGTGTCATTTGAGTGCTTTGACTGTAAATATCAACAGTCATTAATGGGGTAGTGGGTGTATGGGTGTTATTATAGTGCATGGACTGTAAATATCAACCATATTTCATGGGGTTGTCGGTGTGTGGGTGTCATTACAGTGCTTTGACTGTAAATATCAAGTCATTAATGGGGTAGTGGGTGTGTGTGTGTCATTATTGCATGGACTGTAAATATCAACAGTCATTAATGGGGTGGTTGGTGTGTGGATGTCATTACAGTGCTTGGACTTTAAATATCAACAGTCATTCATAGGGTGATGAGTGTGTGGGTGTCATTACAGTGCTTGGACTGTAAATATCAACAGTCATTTATAGGGTGGTGAGTGTTTGGTGTCATTACATTGCTTGGACTGTAAATATCAACAGTCAATCATGGGGTGGTGGGTGTGTGGGTATCATTACAGTGCTTGGACTGTAAATATCAACAATCATTCATAAGGTGGTAGGTGTGTGAGTGTTATTACAGAGCTTGGACTGTAAATATCAATAGTCATTCATGGAGTGGTTGGTGTGTGGGTGACATTACAGTGCTTGGACTGTAAATATCAACAGTCATTCTTGGGGTGAAGGTTGTGTGGGTGTTATTACAGTGCTTTGACTGTAAATATCAACAGTTATTCAGAGGGTGGTGGGTGTCATTAGAGTGCTTGGACTGTAAATATTAACAGTCATTTTTAGGGTGGTGGGTGTTTGGATGTCATTACAGTGCTTGGACTGAAAATATCAACAGTCATTTTTGGGGTTGTGGGTGTGTGGGTGTCATTACAGTGCTTGGACTGTAAATATCAATAGTCATTCATAGGGTGGTGGGTCTGTGAGTGTCATTACAGAGCTTGGACTGTATATATCATCAGTCCTTCATGGGGTGGTGGATGTATGGATGTCATTATAGTGCTTGGACTGTAAATATCAACAGTCAATCATGGGGTGGTGGGTGTGTGGGTGTCATTACAGTGCTTGGACTGTAAATATCAACAGTCTTTCATGGGGTGGTGGGTGTGTGGGTGTCATTACAGTGTTTTGATTGTAAATATCAAAAGTCAATCATAGGGTGGTGGGTGTCATTACAGTGTTTGGACTGTAAATATCAACAGTCATTTATAGGGTGGTGGTTGTGTGGGTGTCTTTACAGTGCTTGAACTGTAAATATCAAACAAAATTCATGGGATGGTGGGTTTGGGGGTGTCATTACAGTGCTTTAACAGTAAATATCAACAGTCAATCATGGGGTGGTGGGTGTGTGGGTGTCATTACAGTGTTTTGATTGTAAATATCAACAGTCATTCATAGGGTGGTGGGTATCATTAGAGTGCTTGGACTGTAAATATCAACAGTCATTCATGGGGTTGTGGGTGTGTTGGTGTCATTACAGTGCTTGGACTGTAAATATCAACAGTCAATCATGAGGTAGTGAATGTGTGGGTGTCATTAGAGGGCTTAGACTGTAAATATCAACAGTCAATCATAGTGTTATGGGTGGCATTACAGTGATTGGACTGTAAATATCAACAGTCATTCATAGGGTGATGGGTGTGTGGGTGTCATTGCAGTGTTTGGACTGTAAATATCAACAGTCATTTATAGAGTGGTGGGTGTTTGAGTGTCATTACATTGCTTGGACGGTAAATATTAGCAGTCAATCATGAGGTAGTGGGTGTGTGGGTGTCATTAGAGTGCTTAGACTGTATATATCAACAGTCATTCATAGATTGGTGGGTGTCATTTGAGTGCTTGGACTGTAAATATCAACAGTCATTAATAAGTTGGTGAGTGTATGGGTGTCATTATAGTGCATGGACTGTAAATATAAACCATATTTCATGGGGTTGTCGGTGTGTGGGTGTCATTACAGTGCTTTGTCTGTAAATATCAAGAGTCATTCATGGGGTGGTGGGTGTGAGGGTGTCATTACAGTGTTCGGACTGTAAATATCAACAGTCATTCATAAGGTGGTGGGTGTGGAGGTGTCATTATATTGCTTGGACTGTAAATACCAACAGTCATTCATGGGGTGGTTGGTGTGTGGGTGTCATTACAATGCTTGGACTGTAAATATCAAGTCATTAATGGGGTGGTGGGTGTGTGTGTGTCATTATTGCTTGGACTGTAAATATCAACAGTCATTCATGGAGGGGGGTGGCATTACAGTGCTTGGACTGTAAATATCAACAGTCATTCATGAGGTGATGGGTGTGTGGGTGTCATTACAGTGCTTGGACTGTATGTATTAACAGTCATTTATGGGGTGGTGGGTGTTTGGGTGTCATTACATTGCTTGGATTGTAAATATCAACATTTAATCATGGGGTGGTTGGTGTCATTACAGTGCATGGACTGTAAATATCAACAGTCATTCATACGGTGGTGGGTGTGTGGGTGTTATTACAGTGCTTTGACTGTAAATATCAACAGTCATTCAGAAGGTGGTGGGTGTTATCAGAGTGCTTGGACAGTAAATATCAACAGCTATTCATGGAGTGATGGGTATGTGGGTATTATGAAAGTGCTTAAACCGTAAATATCAACAGTCATTCATGGGGTGGTGATGTGTGGGAGTCATTGCAGTTCTTGGACTGTAAATATCAACCATCATTTATTTAGTGGTGTGTGTGTGGGAGTCATTACAGTGCTTGGACTGTGAATATCAACAGTCATTCATGGGGTGGTGAGTGTGTGGGTATTATTACAGTGCTTCTACTGTAAATATCAACAGTCATTCAGAGGGTGGTGGGTGTCATTAGAGTGCTTGGACTGTAAATATTAACAGTCATTCATGGGGTGTTGGGTGTGTGGATGTCATTACAGTGCTTGAACTAATAATATCAACAGTCATTTATGGGGTGGTGGGTGTGTGGGTGTCATTACAGTGCTTGGACTATAAATATCAACCATCATTTATGGGGTTTTGGGTGAGTGGGTTTTCATTACAGTGCTTGGACTATAAATATCAACAGTCATTCATAGGGTGGTGGGTGTGAGAGTGTCATTACAGAGCTTGGACTGTAAATATTAACAGTCATTCATTGGGTGGTGGGTTTGTGGATGTCATTACAGTGCTTGGACTGTAAATATCAACAGTCAATCATAAGGTGGTGGGTGTGTGGGCGTCATTACAGTGCTTGGACTGTAAATATCAACAGTCATTCATGGGGTGGTAGGTGTGTGGGTGTCATTACAGTGTTTTGATTGTAATTATCAACAGTCATTTATAGGGTGGTGGGTGTCATTACAGTGCTTGGACTGTAAATATCAACAGTCATTCATGGGGTGGTGGGTGTGTGGGTGGATGTCATTACCGTGCTTGGACTGTAAATATCAACCATAATTCATGGGGTGGTGGTTGTGGGGGTGTCATTACATTGCTTGGACTGTAAATTTCAACAGTCAATCATAGGGTGGTGGGTATGTTGGTGTCATTACAGTGCTTAGACTGTAAATATTAACAGTCATTCATAGGGTGGTGGGTGTGTGAGTATTATTACAGAGCTTGGACTGTAAATATCAAGTCATGTATATGGTGGTGGGTGTATGGGTGTCATTACAGTGATTTGATTGTAAATATCAACAGTCATTCATAGGGTGGTGGGTATCATTAGAGTGCTTGGACTGTAAATATCAACAGTCATTTATGGGGTTTTGGGTGTGTGGGTGTCATTACAGTGCTTGGACTGTAAATATTAACTATAATTCATGGGGTCGTAGGTGTTGGAGTGTCATTACAGTGCTTTTACTGTAAATATCAACAGTCATTCATGGGGTGGTGGGTGGCATTACAGTGCTTGGACTGTAAATATCAAGAGTCATTTATAGGGTGATGGGTGTGTGGGTGTCATTACAGTGCTTGGACTGTAAATATCAACAGTCATTTATAGGGTGGTGGGTGTGTGTGTTATTACAGAGCTTGGACTGTAATTATCAACAGTCATTTATGGAGTGGTAGATGCGTGGGTGTCATTACAGTGTTTGGACTGTAAATATCAACAGTCATTCTTGAGGTGATGGTTGTGTGAGTGTTATTACAGTGCTTTGACTGTAAATATCAACAGTCATATAGAGGGTTGTGGGTGTCATTAGAGTGCTTGGACTGTAAATATTAACAGTCATTCATTGGGTTGTGGGTGTGTGCATGTCATTACAGTGCTTGGACTGATAATATCAACAGTCATTTATGGGGTGGTGGGTGTGTGGGGGTCATTACAGTGCTTGGACTATAATTATCAACTGTCATTTATGGGGTGGTGGGTGTGTGGGTGTCATTACAGTGCTTGTAATGTAAATATCAATAGTCATTCATGGGGTGGTGGATGTGTGGGTGTCATTACCGTGTTTTGATTGTAATTATCAACAGTCATATATAGGGTAGTGGGTGTCATCACAGTCCTTGGACTGTAATTATCAACAGTCATTCATGGGGTAGTGGTTGTGTGGGTGTCTTTACATTGCTTGGTCTGTAAATATCAAACATAATTCATGGGATGGTGGGTGTGGGGGTTTTATTACAGTGCTTGGACAGTAAATATCAACAGTCAATCATAAGGTGGTGGGTGTGTGGGTGTCATTACAGTGCTTGGACTGTAAATATCAACTGTCATTTATGGGGTGGTGGGTGTGAGGGTGTCATTACAGTGATTGGACTATAAATATCAACAGTCATTCGTGAGATGATGGGTGTGTGGGTGTCATTATAGTGCTTGGACTTTAAATATCATCAGTCATTCATGGGTTTGTGAGTTTGTGGGTGTCATTACAGTGCTTGGACTGTATATATCAAGTCATTCATGTGGTGGTGGGTGTCATTAGTGCTTTGACTGTAAATATCAACAGTCATTCATTTGCTGGTGGGTGGCATTACAGTGCTTGGACTGTAAATATCAACAGTCATTCATAGGGTGATGGGTGTGTGAGTGTCATTACAGAGCTTGGACTGTAAATATCAACAGTCATTTATGGGGTGGTGGGTGTGTGGATGTCATTAGAGTGCTTGGACTGTAAATATCAACAGTCAATCATGGGGTGGTGGGTGTGTGGGTGCCATTACAGTGCTTGGACTGTAAATATCAACAGTCATTCATGGGGTGGTGGCTATGTGGGTGTCATTACAGTGTTTTGATTGTAATTATCAACAGTCATTTATAGGGTGGTGGGTGTCATTACAGTCCTTGGACTGTAAATATCAACAGTCATTAATGGGATGGTGGTTGTATGAGTGTTATTACAGTGCTTGGACTGTAAATATCAAACATAATTCATGGGGTGGTGGGGGTAGGGTTGTCATTACAGTGCTTAGAATGTAGATATCAACAGTCAATCATGGGGTGGTGGGTGTGTGGGTGTCATTACAGTGCTTGGACTGTAAATATCAACAGTCTTTCATGGGGTGGTGGGTGTATGGGTGTCATTACAGTGTTTTAATTTTAAATATCAACAGTCATTCATAGGGTGGTGGGTATCATTAGAGTGCTTGGACTGTAAATATCAATAGTCATTTATGGGGTTGTGAGTGTGTGGGTGTCATTAAAGTGCTTGGACTGTAAATATCAACTATAATTCATGGGATCGTGGGTGTTGGGGTTTCATTACAGTGCTTTGACTGTAAATATCCACAGTCATTTATGTGGTGGTGTGTGTGAGGGTGTCATTACAGTGCTTGGACTGTAAATTTCAACAGTCAATCATGGGGTGGTGGGTGTGTGGGTGTCATTACAGTGCTTAGACTGTAAATATTAACAATCATTCATAGGGTGGTGGGTGTGTGAGTGTTATTACAGAGCTTGGACTGTAAATATCAAGTCATGTATATGGTGGTGGGTGTATGGGTGTCATTACAGTGATTTGATTGTAAATATCAACAGTCATTCATAGGGTGATGGGTATCATTAGAGTGCTTGGACTGTAAATATCAACAGTCATTTATGGGGTTGCGGGTGTGTGGGTGTCATTACAATGCTTGGACTGTAAATATCAACTATAATTCATGGGGTCGTGGGTGTTGGAGTGTCATTACAGTGCTTTTACTGTAAATATCAACAGTCATTCATAGGTTGGTGGGTGGCATTACAGTGCTTGGACTGTATATATCAAGAGTCATTCATAGGGTGATGGGTGTGTGGGAGTCATTACAGTGCTTGGACTGTAAATATCAACAGTCATTTATAGGGTGGTGGGTGTTTGGGTGTCATTACATTGCTTGGACTGTAAATATCAACAGTCAATCATGGGGTGGTGGGTGTGTGGGTGTCATTAGAGTGCTTGGACTGTAAATATCAACAGTCATTCATAGGGTGGTTGGTGTGTGTGTTATTACAGAGCTTGGACTGTAATTATCAACAGTAATTCATGGAGTGGTAGGTGTGTGGGTGTCATTATAGTGCATGGACTGTAAATATGAACCATATTTCATGTGGTTGTCGGTGTGTGGGTGTCATTACAGTGCTTTGTCTGTAAATATCAAGAGTCATTCATGGGGTGGTGGGTGTGAGGGTGTCATTACAGTGTTCGGACTGTAAATATCAACAGTCATTCATGGGGTGGTGGGTGTGGAGGTGTCATTATATTGCTTGGACTGTAAATACCAACAGTCATTCATGGGGTGGTTGGTGTGTGGGTGTCATTACAATGCTTGGACTGTAAATATCAAGTCATTAATGGGGTGGTGGGTGTGTGTGTGTCATTATTGCTTGGACTGTAAATATCAACAGTCATTCATGGGGGGGGGTGGCATTACAGTGCTTGTACTTTAAATATCAACAGTCATACATGGGGTGGTGGGTGTTTGGGTGTCATTACATTGCTTGGATTGTAAATATCAACATTTAATCATGGGGTGGTTGGTGTCATTACAGTGCTTGGACTGTAAATATCAACAGTCATTCATACGGTGGTGGGTGTGTGGGTGTTATTACAGTGCTTGGACTGTAAATATCAACAGTCATTAAGAGGGTGGTGGGTGTTATCAGAGTGTTTGGACTGTAAATATCAACAGCTATTCATGGAGTGATGGGTATGTGGGTATCATGAAAGTGCTTGAACCATAAATATCAACAGTCATTAATGGGGTGGTGATGTGTGGGAATCATTGCAGTTCTTGGACTGTAAATATCAATCATCATTCATTGGGTGGTGTGTGTGTGGGAGTCATTACAGTGCTTGGACTGTGAATATCAACAGTCATTCATGGGGTGGTGAGTGTGTGGGTATTATTACAGTTCTTTGACTGTAAATATCAACAGTCATTCAGAGGGTGGTGGGTGTCATTAGAGTGCTTGTACTGTAAATATTAACAGTCATTCATGGGGTGTTGGGTGTGTGGATGTCATTACAGTGCTTGAACTAATAATATCAACAGTCATTAAGAGGGTGGTGGGTGTTATCAGAGTGTTTGGACTGTAAATATCAACAGCTATTCATGGAGTGATGGGTATGTGGGTATCATGAAAGTGCTTGAACCATAAATATCAACAGTCATTAATGGGGTGGTGATGTGTGGGAATCATTGCAGTTCTTGGACTGTAAATATCAATCATCATTCATTGGGTGGTGTGTGTGTGGGAGTCATTACAGTGCTTGGACTGTGAATATCAACAGTCATTCATGGGGTGGTGAGTGTGTGGGTATTATTACAGTTCTTTGACTGTAAATATCAACAGTCATTCAGAGGGTGGTGGGTGTCATTAGAGTGCTTGGACTGTAAATATTAACAGTCATTCATGGGGTGTTGGGTGTGTGGATGTCATTACAGTGCTTGAACTAATAATATCAACAGTCATTTATGGGGTGGTGGGTGTGTGGGTGTCATTACAGTGTTTGGACTATAAATATCAACCATCATTTATGGGGTTTTGGGTGAGTGGGTTTTCATTACAGTGCTTGGACTATAAATATCAACAGTCATTCATAGGGTGGTGGGTGTGTGAGTGTCATTACAGAGCTTGGACTGTAAATATTAACAGTCATTCATTGGGTGGTGGGTGTGTGGATGTCATTATAGTGCTTGGACTGTAAATATCAACAGTCAATCATAGGGTGGTGGGTGTGTGGGCATCATTACAGTGCTTGGACTGTAAATATCAACAGTCATTCATTGGGTGGTGGGTGTGTGGGTGTCATTACAGTGTTTTGATTGTAATTATCAACAGTCATTCATGGGGTGGTGGGTGTCATTACAGTGCTTGGACTGTAGATATCAACAGTCATTAATGGGGTGGTGGGTGTGTGGATGTCATTACAGTGCTTGGACTTTAAATATCAACCATAATTCATGGGGTGGTGGGTGTGGGGGTGTCATTACATTGCTTGGACTGTAAATTTCAACAGTCAATCATGGGGTGGTGGGTATGTGGGTGTCATTACAGTGCTTAGACTGTAAATATTAACAGCCATTTATAGGGTGGTGGGTGTGTGAGTGTTATTACAGAGCTTGGACTGTAAATATCAAGTCATGTATATGGTGGTGGGTGTATGGGTGTCATTACAGTGATTTGATTGTAAATATCAACAGTCATTCATAGGGTGAAGGGTATCATTAGAGTGCTTGGACTGTAAATATCAATAGTCATTCATGGGGTTGTGGGTGTGTGGGTGTCATTACAGTGCTTGGACTATAAATATCAACTTTAATTCATGGGGTCGTTAGTGTTGGTGTGTCATTACAGTGCTTGGACTGTAAATATCAACTGTCATTTATGGGGTGGTGGGTGTAAGGGTGTCATTACGGTGATTGGACTATAAATATCAGCAGTCATTCGTGAGATGATGGGTGTGTGGGTGTCATTATAGTGCTTGGACTGTAAATATCAACAGTCATTCATGGGTGTGTGGGTTTGTGGGTGTCATTACAGTGCTTGGACTGTAAATATCAAGTCATTCATGTGGTGGTGGGTGTCATTAGTGCTTTGACTTTAAATATCAACAGTCATTCATTTGGTGGTGGGTGGCATTACAGTGCTTGGACTGTAAATATCAACAGTCATTCATAGGGTGATGGATTTGTGGGTGTCATTACATTGCTTGGACTGTAAATATCAACAGTCATTTATAGGTTGGTGGGTGTTTGGGTGTCATTACGTTGCTTGGACTGAAAATATTAACAGTCAATCATGGGGTGGTTGTTGTGTGGGTATCATTACAGTGCTTGGACTGTAAATATCAACAGTCATTCATATGGTGGTGGGTGTGTGAGTGTCATTACAGAGCTTGGACTGTAAATATCAACAGTCATTCATGGAGTGGTGGGTGTGTGGATGTCATTAGAGTGATTGGACTGTAAATATCAACAGTCATTAATGGGATGGTGGTTGTGTGAGTGTTATTACAGTGCTTGGACTGTAAATATCAACAGTCATTCATGGGGTGGTGGGTGTAGGGTTGTCATTACATTGCTTAGAATGTAGATATCAACAGTCAATCATGGGGTGGTGGGTGTGTGGGTGTCATTACAGTGCTTGGACTATAAATATCAACAGTCTCTCATGGGGTGGTGGGTGTATGGGTGTCATTACAGTGTTTTAATTTTAAATATCAACAGTCATTCATAGGGTGGTGGGTATCATTAGAGTGCTTGGACTGTAAATATCAATAGTCATTCATGGGGTTGTGGGTGTGTGGGTGTCATTACAGTGCTTGGACTGTAAATATCAACTATAATTCATGGGATCGTGGGTGTTGGGGTTTCATTACAGTGCTTTGACTGTAAATATCCACAGTCATTTATGTGGTGGTGTGTGTGAGGGTGTCATTACAGTGATTTGATTGTAAATATCAACAGTCATTCATAGGGTGGTGGGTATCATTAGAGTGCTTGGACTGTAAAAATCAAGTCATTTATAGGGTGGTGGGTGTTTGGGTGTCATTACATTGCTTGGACTGTAAATATCAACAGTCAATCATGGGGTGGTGGGTGTGTGGGTGTCATTACAGTGCTTGGACTGTAAATATCAACAGTCATTCATAGGGTGGTGGGTGTGTGTGTTATTACAGAGCTTGGACTGTAATTATCAACAGTCATTCATGGAGTGGTAGGTGTGTGGGTGTCATTACAGTGCTTTTACTGTAAATATCAACAGTCATTCTTGAGGTGATGGTTGTGTGAGTGTTATTACAGTGCTATGACTGTAAATAACAACAGTCATATAGAGGGTGGTGGGTGTCATTAGAGTGCTTGGACTGTAAATATTAACAGTCATTCATTGGGTTGTGGGTGTGTGGATGTCATTACAGTGCTTGGACTGAAAATATCAACAGTCATTTATAGGGTGGTGGGTGTGTGGGTGTCATTACAGTGCTTGGACTATAATTATCAACCGTCATTTATGGGGTGGTGGGTGTGTGGGTGTCATTACAGTGCTTGGACTGTAAATATCAATAGTCATTCATGGGGTGGTTGGTGTGTGGGTGTCATTCCCGTGTTTTGATTGTAATTATCAACAGTCATTCATAGGGTGGTGGGTATCATTAGAGTGCTTGGACTGTAAATATCAACAGTCATTCATGGGGTTGTGGGTGTGTGGGTGTCATTACAGTGCTTGGACTGTAAATATCAACAGTCATTCTTGAGGTGATGGTTGTGTGAGTGTTATTACAGTGCTATGACTGTAAATAACAACAGTCATATAGAGGGTGGTGGGTGTCATTAGAGTGCTTGGACTGTAAATATTAACAGTCATTCATTGGGTTGTGGGTGTGTGGATGTCATTACAGTGCTTGGACTGAAAATATCAACAGTCATTTATGGGGTGGTGGGTGTGTGGGTGTCATTACAGTGCTTGGACTATAATTATCAACCATCATTTATGGGGTGGTGGGTGTGTGGGTGTCATTACAGTGCTTGGACTGTAAATATCAATAGTCATTCATGGGGTGGTTGGTGTGTGGGTGTCATTACCGTGTTTTGATTGTAATTATCAACTTTCATTCATAGGGTGGTGGGTGTCATTACAGTTCTTGGACTGTAAATATCAACTATAATTCATGGAGTGGTGGGTGTGGGGGTGTCATTACAGTGCTTTTAATGTAAATATCAACAGTCATTCATGGGGTGGTGGGGGTGTGTGTGTCATTATGGTGCTTGAACTGTAAATATCCACCGTCATTCATGGGGTGGTGGGTTTGTGGGTGTCATTACAGTGCTTGGACTGTAAATATCAAGTCATTCATCGGGTGGTGTGTGTGTGTGTTATTAGTGCATGGACTATAAATATCAACAGTCATTCATGGGTTGATGGGTGTGTAGGTGTCATTACAGTGCTTGGACTATAAATATCAACAGTCAATCATGGGATGGTGGGGGTCGGGGTGTCATTACAGAGCTTGGACTGTAAATATCAACAGTTATTCATGGGGTGGTGGGTGTGTGGGTATCATGAAAGTGTTTGGACTGTAAATATCAACAGTCATTCATGGGGTGGTGAGTGTGTTGGTGTCAATGCAGTTCTTAAACTGTAAATATCAACCATCATTCATTGGGTGGTGGGTGTGTGGGTGTCATTACAGTGCTTGGACTGTGAATATCAACAGTCATTTATGGTTTGGTGAGTGTGTGGTTGTTATTATGGTGCTTTGACTGTAAATATCAACAGTCATTCAGAAGGTGTTGGGTGTCATTAGAGTGCTTGGACTGTAAATATTAACAGTCATTCATGGGATGGTTGGTGTGTTGATGTCATTACAATGCTTGGACTGAAAATATCAACAGTCATTTATGAGTTGGTGGGTGTGTCAGTGTCATTACAGTGCTTGGACTATAAATATCAACCATCATTTATGGGGTCGTGGGTGTGTGTCATTACAGTTCTTGGACTATAAATATCAATAGTCAATTATAGGGTAGTGGGTGTGTGAGTGTCATTACAGAGCTTGGACTGTAAATATCAACAGTCCTTAAGGGGGTGGTGGGTGTGTGGATGTCATTACAGTGCTTGGACTGTAAATATCAACCATAATTCATGGGGTGGTGGGTGTGGGTGCCATTACAGTGTTTTGACTGTAAATATCAACAGTCATTCATAGGGTGGTGGGTTTCATTAGAGTGCTTGGACTGTAAATATCAACAGTTATTCTTTTGGTGGTGGGTGTGTGGGTGTCATTACAGTGCTTAGACTGTAAATATCAACAGTCATTTATGGGGCGGTTGGTGTGAATGTGTCATTACAGTGCTTAGACTGTAAATATCAACAGTCATTCATGGAATGGTAAGTGTGTGTGTGTCATTACAGTTCTTGGACTCTAAATATCAACCATCATTTATTGTGTGTTGGGTGAGTGGGTGTCATTACAGTGCTTGGACTGTGAATATCAACAGTCATTCATGGGGTGGTGAGTGTGTGGGTGTTATTACAGTGCTTTGACTGTAAATATCAACAGTCATTCAGAGGGTGGTGGGTGTCATTAGAATGCTTGGACTGTATATATTAACAGTTATTCATGGGGTGGTGGGTGTGTGGGTGTCATTACATTGCTTGGACTATAGATATCAACCATCATTTATGGGGAGGTGGGTGTGTTGGTGTCATTACAGTGCTTGGCCTCTAAATATCAACAGTCATTCTTTGGGTGGTGGGTGTATGTGTGTCATTACAGTGGTTGGATTGTAAATATCAACAGTTATTCATGGGGTGGTGGGTGTGTGGGTGTTATTACAGTGTTCTGATTGTAACTATCAACAGTCATTTATAGGGTGATGGGTGTCGTTACAGTGCTTAGACTGTAAATATCAACAGTCATTTAAGGGGTGGTGGTTGTGTGGGTATCATTACAGTGCTTGGACTGTATATATCAACCATAATTCATGGGGTGGTTGGTGTGGGGGTGTCATTACAATGCTTGGACTGTAAATATCAGCAGTTAATCATGGGGTGGTGGGTGTCTGGGTGTCATTACAGTGCTTGGACTGTAAATATCAACAGTCATTTAAGGGGTGGTGGGTGTATGGGTGTCATTACAGTGTTTTGATTGTAAATATCAACAGTCATTCATAGGGTGGTGGGTATCATTAGAGTGCTTGGACTGTAAATATCAACAATAATTCATAGGTTTGGGGGTGTGTGGGTGTCATTACAGTGCTTGGACTGTAAATATCAACTATAATTCATGGGGTCGTGGGTGTTGGGGTGTTATTACAGTGTTTTGACTGTAAATATCAACAGTCATTTTTGGGGTGGTGTGTGTGAGGGTGTCATTACATAGCTTGGACTGTAAATATCAACAGTCATTCATGGGTTGGTTGGTGGGTGGGTGTCATTAGAGTGCTTAGACTATAAATATCAAAAGTTATTTATGAGGTGGTGGGTGTGTGGCTGTCATTACAGTGCTTGAACTGTAAATTTCAACAGTCATTCATGGGGTTGTGGATGTGTGGGTGTCAATACATTGCTTGGACTGTAAATATAAAAACATTCATGGTGTGGTGGGTGTGTGTTTGTCTTTATTGCTTGAACTGTAAATATCAACAGTCATTCATGGGGTGGTGGGTTGCATTACAGTGTTGGGACTGTAAATATCAACAGTCATTCATTGGGTGATAAGTGTGTGGGTATCATTACAGTGCTTGGACTGTCAATATCAACAGTCATTAATGGGGTGGTGGTTGTGTGGGTGTCATTACATTGCTTGGACTGTAAATATCAACAGTCAATCATGGGGAGGTTGGTGTCATTACAGTGCTTGGACTGTAAATATCAACAGTCATTCATAAGGTGTTGGGTGTGTGGGTGTTATTACAGTGCTTTGATTGTAAATATCAACAGCCATTCAGATGGTGGTGGGTGTCATTAGAGTGCTTGGACTGTAAATATCAACAGTCATTTATAGTGTGGTGGGTCTGTGGGTGTCATGAAAGTGCTTGAACTGTAAATATCAACAGTCATTTATAAGGTGGTGAGTGTGTGGGTGTCATTACAGTTCTTGGACTGTAAATATCTACCGTCATTCATGGGGTGGTGGGTTTGTGGGTGTCATTACAGTGCTTGGACTGTAAATATCAAGTCATTCATGGAGTGGTGTGTGTGTGTGTTATTAGTGCATGGACTATAAATATCAACAGTCATTCATGGGTTGATGGGTGTGTAGGTGTCATTACAGTGCTTGGACTATAAATATCAACAGTCAATCATGGGATGGTGGGGGTCGGGGTGTCATTACAGAGCTTGGACTGTAAATATCAACAGTTATTCATGGGGTGGTGGGTGTGAGGGTATCATGAAAGTGTTTGGACTGTAAATATCAACAGTCATTCATGGGGTGGTGAGTGTGTTGGTGTCATTGCAGTTCTTAAACTGTAAATATCAACCATCATTCATTGGGTGGTGGGTGTGTGGGTGTCATTACAGTGCTTGGACTGTGAATATCAACAGTCATTTATGGTTTGGTGAGTGTGTGGGTGTTATTATGGTGCTTTGACTGTAAATATCAACAGTCATTCAGAAGGTGTTGGGTGTCATTAGAGTGCTTGGACTGTAAATATTAACAGTCATTCATGGGATGGTTGGTGTGTTGATGTCATTACAATGCTTGGACTGAAAATATCAACAGTCATTTATGAGTTTGTGGGTTTGTCAGTGTCATTACAGTGCTTGGACTATAAATATCAACCATCATTTATGGGGTCGTGGGTGTGTAAGTGTCATTACAGTTCTTGGACTATAAATATCAATAGTCAATTATAGGGTAGTGGGTGTGTGAGTGTTATTACAGAGCTTGGACTGTAAATATCAACAGTCCTTAAGGGAGTGGGGGGTGTGTGGATGTCATTACAGTGCTTGGACTGTAAATATCAACCATAATTCATGGGGTGGTGGGTGTGGGTGCCATTACAGTGTTTTGACTGTAAATATCAACAGTCATTCATAGGGTAGTTGGTTTCATTAGAGTACTTGGACTGTAAATATCAACAGTTATTCTTTTGGTGGTGGGTGTGTGGGTGTCATTACAGTGCTTAGACTGTAAATATCAACAGTCATTTATGGGGCGGTTGGTGTGAGTGTGTCATTACAGTGCTTAGACTGTAAATATCAACAGTCATTCATGGAATGGTAAGTGTGTGTGTGTCATTACAGTTCTTGGACTCTAAATATCAACCATCATTTATTGTGTGTTGGGTGAGTGGGTGTCATTACAGTGCTTGGACTGTGAATATCAACAGTCATTCATGGGGTGGTGAGTGTGTGGGTGTTATTACAGTGCTTTGACTGTAAATATCAACAGTCATTCAGAGGGTGGTGGGTGTCATTAGAATGCTTGGACTGTATATATTAACAGTTATTCATGGGGTGGTGGGTGTGTGGGTGTCATTACATTGCTTGGACTATAGATATCAACCATCATTTATGGGGAGGTGGGTGTGTTGGTGTCATTACAGTGCTTGGACTCTAAATATCAACAGTCATTCTTTGGGTGGTGGGTGTATGGGTGTCATTACAGTGGTTGGATTGTAAATATCAACAGTTATTCATGGGGTGGTCGGTGTGTGGGTGTTATTACAGTGTTCTGATTGTAACTATCAACAGTCATTTATAGGGTGGTGGGTGTCGTTACAGTGCTTAGACTGTAAATATCAACAGTCATTTAAGGGGTGGTGGTTGTGTGGGTATCATTACAGTGCTTGGACTGTATATATCAACCATAATTCATGGGGTGGTTGGTGTGGGGGTGTCATTACAATATTTGGACTGTAAATATCAGCAGTTAATCATGGGGTGGTGGGTGTCTGGGTGTCATTACAGTGCTTGGACTGTAAATATCAACAGTCATTTATGGGGTGGTGGGTGTATGGGTGTCATTACAGTGTTTTGATTGTAAATATCAACAGTCATTCATAGGGTGGTGGGTATCATTAGAGTGCTTGGACTGTAAATATCAACAATAATTCATAGGTTTGGGGGTATGTGGGTGTCATTACAGTGCTTGGACTGTAAATATCAACTATAATTCATGGGGTCGTGGGTGTTGGGGTGTTATTACAGTGTTTTGACTGTAAATATCAACAGTCATTTTTGGGGTGGTGTGTGTGAGGGTGTCATTACATAGCTTGGACTGTAAATATCAACAGTCATTCATGGGTTGGTTGGTGGGTGGGTGTCATTAGAGTGCCTGGACTGTAAATATCAACAGTCATTCTTTTGGTCGTAGGTGTGTTGGTGCCATTACTTTGCTTGAACTGTAAATATCAAGTCATTCATGGAGTGGTGTGTGTGTTATTAGTGCTTAGACTGTAAATATCAACAGTCATTTAAGGGGTGGTGGTTGTGTGGGTATCATTACCGTGCTTGGACTGTATATATCAACCATAATTCATGGGGTGGTTGGTGTGGGGGTGTCATTACAATATTTGGACTGTGAATATCAACAGTCATTCATGGGGTGGTGAGTGTGTGGGTGTTATTACAGTGCTTTGACTGTAAATATCAACAGTCATTCAGAGGGTGGTGGGTGTCATTAGAATGCTTGGACTGTATATATTAACAGTTATTCATGGGGTGGTGGGTGTGTGGGTGTCATTACATTGCTTGGACTATAGATATCAACCATCATTTATGGGGAGGTGGGTGTGTTGGTGTCATTACAGTGCTTGGACTCTAAATATCAACAGTCATTCTTTGGGTGGTGGGTGTATGGGTGTCATTACAGTGGTTGGATTGTAAATATCAACAGTTATTCATGGGGTGGTCGGTGTGTGGGTGTTATTACAGTGTTCTGATTGTAACTATCAACAGTCATTTATAGGGTGGTGGGTGTCGTTACAGTGCTTAGACTGTAAATATCAACAGTCATTTAAGGGGTGGTGGTTGTGTGGGTATCATTACAGTGCTTGGACTGTATATATCAACCATAATTCATGGGGTGGTTGGTGTGGGGGTGTCATTACAATATTTGGACTGTAAATATCAGCAGTTAATCATGGGGTGGTGGGTGTCTGGGTGTCATTACAGTGCTTGGACTGTAAATATCAACAGTCATTTATGGGGTGGTGGGTGTATGGGTGTCATTACAGTGTTTTGATTGTAAATATCAACAGTCATTCATAGGGTGGTGGGTATCATTAGAGTGCTTGGACTGTAAATATCAACAATAATTCATAGGTTTGGGGGTATGTGGGTGTCATTACAGTGCTTGGACTGTAAATATCAACTATAATTCATGGGGTCGTGGGTGTTGGGGTGTTATTACAGTGTTTTGACTGTAAATATCAACAGTCATTTTTGGGGTGGTGTGTGTGAGGGTGTCATTACATAGCTTGGACTGTAAATATCAACAGTCATTCATGGGTTGGTTGGTGGGTGGGTGTCATTAGAGTGCCTGGACTGTAAATATCAACAGTCATTCTTTTGGTCGTAGGTGTGTTGGTGCCATTACTTTGCTTGAACTGTAAATATCAAGTCATTCATGGAGTGGTGTGTGTGTTATTAGTGCTTAGACTGTAAATATCAACAGTCATTTAAGGGGTGGTGGTTGTGTGGGTATCATTACAGTGCTTGGACTGTATATATCAACCATAATTCATGGGGTGGTTGGTGTGGGGGTGTCATTACAATATTTGGACTGTAAATATCAGCAGTTAATCATGGGGTGGTGGGTGTCTGGGTGTCATTACAGTGCTTGGACTGTAAATATCAACAGTCATTTATGGGGTGGTGGGTGTATGGGTGTCATTACAGTGTTTTGATTGTAAATATCAACAGTCATTCATAGGGTGGTGGGTATCATTAGAGTGCTTGGACTGTAAATATCAACAATAATTCATAGGTTGGGGGGTATGTGGGTGTCATTACAGTGCTTGGACTGTAAATATCAACTATAAATCATGGGGTCGTTGGTGTTGGGGTGTTATTACATTGTTTTGACTGTAAATATCAACAGTCATTTTTGGGGTGGTGTGTGTGAGGGTGTCATTACATAGCTTGGACTGTAAATATCAACAGTCATTCATGGGGTTGTGGATGTGTGGGTGTCAATACATTGCTTGGACTGTAAATATCAAAACATTCATGGTGTGGTGGGTGTGTGTTTGTTATTATTGCTTGAACTGTAAATATCAACAGTCATTCATGGGGTGGTGGGTTGCATTACAGTGCTGGGACTGTAAATATCAACAGTCATTCATTGGGTGATAAGTGTGTGGGTATCATTACAGTGCTTGGACTGTCAATATCAACAGTCATTAATGGGGTGGTGGGTGTGTGGGTGTCATTACAGTTCTTGGACTGTAAATATCAACCATCATTCATTGGGTGGTGGATGTGTGGGTGTCATTACAGTGCTTTGATTGTAAATATCAACAGCCATTCAGAGGGTGGTGGGTGTCATTAGAGTGCTTGGACTGTAAATATCAACAGTCATTTATAGGGTGGTGGGTCTGTGGGTGTCATGAAAGTGCTTGAACTGTAAATATCAACAGTCATTTATAAGGTGGTGAGTGTGTGGGTGTCATTACAGTTCTTGGACTGTAAATATCAACCATCATTCATTGGGTGGTGGATGTGTGGGTGTCATTACAGTGCTTGGACTGTAAATATCAACAGTCATTTATAGGGTGGTGGGTGTGTGAGTGTCATTACAGAGCTTGGACTGTAAATATCAACAGTCATTCATGGGGTGGTGGGTGTGTAGATGTCATTACAGTGCTTGGACTGTAAATATCAACAGTTTTTCAAATGGTGGTGGGTGTGTGGGTGTCATTACTGTGCTTGGACTGTAAATATCAACATTCATTCATGGGGTGGTGGGTGTGTGGGTGTCATTACAGTGTTTTGATTGTAAATATCAACAGTCATTCATAGGGTGGTGGGTGTCATTACAGTACTTGGACTGCAAATATCAACAGTCATTCATGGGGTGGTGGTTGTATGGGTGTCATTACAGTGCTTGGACTGTAAATATCAATCATAATTCATAGGGTGGTGGGTGTGGGTGTGTCATTACAGTGCTTTGACTATAAATATCAACAGTCATTCATGGGGTGGTGGGTGTGAGGGTGTCATTACAGTGCTTGGACTGTAAATATCAACAGTCATTCATGTGGTTAGTGGATGTCATTATAGTGCTTGGACTGTAAATATCAACAGTCATTTATGGGGTGGTGGGTGTGTGGGTGCCATTACAGTGCTTTGACTGTAAATATCAAGAGTCATTCATGGGGTGGTGGGTGTGAGGGTGTCATTACTGTGTTTGGACTGTAAATATCAAAACATTCATGGTGTGGTGGGTGTGTGTTTGTTATTATTGCTTGAACTGTAAATATCAACAGTCATTCATGGGGTGGTGGGTTGCATTACAGTGCTGGGACTGTAAATATCAACAGTCATTCATTGGGTGATAAGTGTGTGGGTATCATTACAGTGCTTGGACTGTCAATATCAACAGTCATTAATGGGGTGGTGGGTTTGTGGGTGTCATTACATTGCTTGGACTGTAAATATCAACAGTCAATCATGGGGAGGTTGGTGTCATTACAGTGCTTGGACTGTAAATATCAACAGTCATTCATAAGGTGGTGGGTGTGTGGGTGTTATTACAGTGCTTTGATTGTAAATATCAACAGCCATTCAGAGGGTGGTGGGTGTCATTAGAGTGCTTGGACTGTAAATATCAACAGTCATTTATAGGGTGGTGGGTCTGTGGGTGTCATGAAAGTGCTTGAACTGTAAATATCAACAGTCATTTATAAGGTGGTGAGTGTGTGGGTGTCATTACAGTTCTTGGACTGTAAATATCAACCATCATTCATTGGGTGGTGGGTGTGTGAGTGTCATTACAGAGCTTGGACTGTAAATATCAACAGTCATTCATGGGGTGGTGGGTGTGTAGATGTCATTACAGTGCTTGGACTGTAAATATCAACAGTTTTTCAAATGGTGGTGGGTGTGTGGGTGTCATTACTGTGCTTGGACTGTAAATATCAACATTCATTCATGGGGTGGTGGGTGTGTGGGTGTCATTACAGTGTTTTGATTGTAAATATCAACAGTCATTCATAGGGTGGTGGGTGTCATTACAGTACTTGGACTGCAAATATCAACAGTCATTCATGGGGTGGTGGTTGTATGGGTGTCATTACAGTGCTTGGACTGTAAATATCAATCATAATTCATAGGGTGGTGGGTGTGGGTGTGTCATTACAGTGCTTTGACTATAAATATCAACAGTCATTCATGGGGTGGTGGGTGTGAGGGTGTCATTACAGTGCTTGGACTGTAAATATCAACAGTCATTCATGTGGTTAGTGGATGTCATTATAGTGCTTGGACTGTAAATATCAACAGTCATTTATGGGGTGGTGGGTGTGTGGGTGCCATTACAGTGCTTTGACTGTAAATATCAAGAGTCATTCATGGGGTGGTGGGTGTGAGGGTGTCATTACTGTGTTTGGACTGTAAATATCAACAGTCATTCATGGGGTTGTGGGTGTGTGGGTGTCATTATAGTGATTGGACTGTAAATACCAACAGTCATTCTTGGGGTGGTTGGTGTGTGGGAGTTATTACAGTGCTAGGACTGTAAAGATCAACAGTCATTCATGTGGTTAGTGGATGTCATTATACTGCTTGGACTGTAAATATCAACAGTCATTCTTGGGGTGGTGGGTGTGTGGGGGCCATTACATTGCTTGGACTGTAAATATCAACAGTCAATTATGGGGTGGTGGGAGTGTGGGTGTCATTACAGTGCTTAGACAGTATATATCAACAGTCATTCCTGGGGTGGTTAGTGTGTGGGTGTCATTATAGCGTTTTGATTGTAAATATCAAGTCATTACAGTTATTGGACTGTAAATATCAACCATCATTCATTGGTTGGTGGGTGTGTCGGTGTCATTACAGTGCTTGTACTGTAAATATTAACAGTCATTCATGGGGTAGTGGGTGTGTGGGTGTCATTACTGTGATTGGACTGAAAATATCAACAGTCATTCATGGGGTGTTGTATGTGTGGGCATCATTACAGTGTTTTGATTGTAAATATCAACAGTATTTCATAGGGTGGTGGGTGTCATTAGAGTGCTTGGACTGTAAATATCAAGAGTCATTTACAGGGTGGTGGGTGTGTTGGTGTCATTACAGTGCTTGGACTGTAAATATCAACTGTCATTTATGGGGTGGTGGGTGTGTGGGTGTCTTTACAGTGCTTTGACTGTAAATATCAACAGTCATTTATGGGGTTGTGGGTGTGTGTGTCATTATAGTGCTTGGACTGTAAATATCAACAGTCATTCATGGAATGGTGAGTGTGTGGGTGTCATTAAAGTGCTTGGACTGAAAATATCAAGTCATTCATAGTGTGGTGGGTGTGTGTGTGTCATTAGTGCTTGGACTGTAAATATCAAAAGTCATTTATAGGGTGGTGGGTGTTTGGGTGTCATCACATTGCTTGGACTGTAAATATAAACAGTTAATCATGGGGTGGTGGTTGTGTCGGTGTCATTACAGTGCTTGGAATGTAAATATAAACAGTCATTCGTGGGGTGGTGGGTGTGTAGGTGTTATTACAGTGATTACACTGTAAATATCAACAGTCATTCAGAGGGTGGTGGGTGTCATTAAAGTGCTTGGACTGTAAATATCAACAGTTATTTATGGGGTGGTGGGTGTGTGAGTGTCATGACTTTGCTTGGAATGTAAATATCAACATTCATTAATGGGGTGGTGAGTGTGTGGGTGACATTACAGTGCTTGGAGTGTAAATATCAACAGTCATTTATTAGGTGGTGGGTGTGTGGGTGTCATTACTTTGTTTTGATTGTAAATATCAACAGTCATTCATAGGGTGGTGGGTGTCATTACAGTGCTTGGACTGTAAATATCAACAGTCATTCATGGGGTGATAGTTGTGTGGGAGTCATAACAGTGCTTGGACTGTAAATATTATCCATAATTCATGGGGTGGTGGGTGTTGGGGTGTCATTAGAGTGCTTTGACTGTTAATATCAACAGTCATTCATTGGGTGGTGGGTGTGAGGGTGTCATTACAGTGCTTAGACTGTAAATATCAACAGTCATTCATGGGGTGGTGGGTGTGTAGGTGCCATTATAGTGCCTGGACTGTAAATATCAACAGTCATTCTTTTGGTCGTAGGTGTGTTGGTGCCATTACTTTGCTTGAACTGTAAATATCAAGTCATTCATGGAGTGGTGTGTGTGTTATTAGTGCTTAGACTGTAAATATCAACAGTCAACTATGGGGTGGTGGGTGTCATTACAGTGCTTGGACTGTAAATATCAACAGTCATTCATGGGGTGGTGGGTTTGTGGGTGTCATTACTGTTCTTGGACTGTAAATATTATCAGTCATTCATAGGGTGGTGGGTATGTGAGTGTCATTACAGAGCTTGGATTGTAAATATCAATAGTCATTCATGGGGTGGTGGGTGTGTGGTTGTTATTACAGTGCTTTGACTGTCAATATCAACAGTCATTCATGAGGTGATGGGTGTGTGGGTGTCATTACTTTGTTTTGATTGTAAATATCAACAGTCATTCATAGGGTGGTGGGTGTCATTACAGTGCTTGGACTGTAAATATCAACAGTCATTCATAGGGTGGTAGTTGTGTGGGTGTCATAACAGTGTTTAGACTGTAAATATCAACCATAATTCATGGGGTGGTGGGTGTGTGTGTGTCATTACTGTGCTCAAACTGTAAATATTAACAGTCATTCATGGGGTGGTGGGTGTGTGGATGTCATTACACTGCTTGGACTGAAAATATCAACAGTCATTCATGGGGTGGTGGGTGTGTGGTTGTCATTACAGTGTTTGGACTATAAATATCAACTATCATTTATGGGGTGGTGAGAATGTGGGTGTCATTACAGTGGTTGGACTGTCAATATCAAAAGTCATTCTTGGAGTGTTGGGTGTGTGGGTGTCATTATAGTGTTTAGACTGTAAATATCAACAGTCATTTATGGGGTGGTGGGTGTTTGGCTGTCATTACAGTGCTTAGCCTGTAAATATCAAAAGTCAATCATGGGGAGGTGGGTTTGTGGGTGTCATTACAGTGCTTGGACTGTAAATATTAAGTCATTCATGGGGTGGTGGGTGGGTGGGTATCATTACAGTGCTTGGACTGTAAATATCAATTCATTCATGGGGTGTTGGGTGTGTGTGTGTGTCATTAGTGCTTGGACTGTAAATATCAACAGTCATTTATGGGGTGGTGGGTGGCATTACAGTGCTTGGGATTTAAATAACAACAGTCATTAATAGGATGGTGGGTGTGTGGGTGTCATTACAGTGCTTTGATTATAAATATCAACCGTCATTTAGGGGGGGGGTGATTACCGTGCTTTTACTGTAAATATCAACAGTCATTTATAGGGTGGTTTGTGTGTGAGTGTCATTACAGAGCTTGGACTGTAAATATCAACAGTCATTCAGAAAGTGGTTGGTGTCATTAGAGTGCTTTGACTGTAAATATCAACAGTTATTAATAAGGTGGTGGATGAGTGGTTGTCATGACAGTGCTTGGACTGTAAATATCAACAGTCATTCATATATTGGTGAGTGTGTGGGTGACATTACATTTCTTGGACTTTAAAAATTAAACGAATATTCATTGGGTGATGGGTGTGTAAGTATCATTATAGAGCTTGGACTGTAAATATCAACAGTCATTCATGGTGTGGTAGATGTGTGGATGTCTTTACAGTGCTTTTACTGTAAATATCAACAGTCATTCAGAGGGTGGTAGGTGTTATTAGTGTGCTTGGACTGTAAATATTAACCATCATTCAGGGAGTGGTGGGTGTGTGGGTGTTATTACAGTGTTTGGACTGTAAATATCAACCATAATTTATGGGATGGTGGGTGTGTGGGTGTCATTACATTGCTTTGACTGTAAATATCAACAGTCATTCATGGGGTGGTGGGTATGAGGGTGTCATTACAGTACTTGGATTGAAAATATCAACTGTCATTCATGGGGTGGTATGTGTTTGGGTGTCTTTATAGTGCTTGGACTGTAAATATCAACAGTCATTCATAGGATGGTGGGTGTGTGGGTGTCATTACATGGCTTGATCTGTAAATATCAAGTCATTCATGGGGTGGTGGGTATGTGTGAGTCATTAGTGATTGGACTGTAAATATCAACAGTCATTCATTGGGTGGTGGGTGGCATTATAGTGCTTGGACTGTAAATATCAACAGTCAGTCATGGGGTGGTGGGTGTTTGGTTGTCATTAGAATGCTTGGAATGTAAATATCATTTATAATTCATGGGGTGGTGGGTGTGGGGGTGTCATTACAGTGCTTTGACTGTAAATATCAACAGTCATTCATGGGGTGGTGAGCTTGTGGCTGTCATTACAGTGCTTGGACTGAAAATATCATCAGTCATTCATGGGGTGGTGGGTTGGTGGGTGTCATTACAGTGCTTGGACTGTAAATATCAAGTCATTCATGGGTTGGTGGGTGTGTGTGTGTCATTGATGCTTGGACTGTAAATATAAACAGTCATTTATGGGGTTGTGGGTGGCATTACAGTGTTTGGACTGTAAATATCAACAGTCATTCATAGGGTGGTTGGTGTGTGGGTGTCATTACAGTGCTCAGACTGTAAATATTAAGTGTCATTCATGTGGTGGTGGGTGTGTGGATGTCATTACAGTTCTTGGACTGTAAATATCAACAGTCATTTATGAGGTGGGTGGGTGTGTGGCTGTCATTACTGTGCTTGGACTGTAAATATCTACTGTCATTGATGGGGGGGTGGGTGTGTGGCTGTCATTACAGTGCTTGGACTGTAAATATCAACAGTAAATCATTGGGTGGTGGGTTTGTGAATGTCATTACAGTGCTTGGACTGTATATATCAACAGTTATTCATGGAGTGGGGGGTGTGTGGGTGTCATTACAGTGCTTGGACTGTAAATATCAAGTCATTCATGGGGTGGTGGGTGTGTGTGTGTAATTAGTGCTTTGAATGTAAATATCAACAGTCATTTATGGGGTGGTGGGTGTGTGGCTGTCATTAGAATGCTTGGACTGTAAATATCAACCATAATTCATTGGGTGGTGGGTACGAGGGTGTCATTACAGTGATTAAACTGTAAATATCAACAGTCAGAAATGGGGTGGTGGGTGTGTGGGTTTCATTACAGTGCTTGGACTAAAAATATCAACCATCATTTATGGGGTGGTGGGTGATTGGCTGTCATTAGAATGCTTGGACTGTAAATATTATCAATAATTCATGTGGTGGGGGGTTTGGGGGTGTTATTACAGGGCTTTCACTGTAAATATTAACAGTCATTCATGGGGTGGTAGGTGTTTGGGTGTCCTTATATTGCTTGGACTGTAAATATCAACAGTCATTCATGGGTTGGATGGTGTGTGGGTGTCATTACATGGCTTGGAGTGTAAATATGAAGTAGTTTATGGGGTGGTGGGTATGTGTGTGTCATTAGTGCTTGGACTGTAAATATCAACATTTATTCATGGGATAGTGGGTGGCATTACAGTGCTTGGACTGTAAATATCAACAGTCATTCATGGGGTGATGGGTGTGTGGGTGTTATTACAGTGCTTGGACTGTAAATATCAACAGTCATTTACAGGGTGGTGGGTGTGTGGCTGTCATTACAGTGTTTGGACTGTAAATATCAACAGTCAGTCATGGGGTGGTGGGTTTGTGGGTGTTATTACAGTGCTTGGACTGTAAATATCAACAGTCAATAATTGGGTGGTAGGTGTGTGTGTGTCATTACAGTGCTTGGACTGTAAATATCAACAGTCAATTTTCGTGTGGTTGGTGTGTGGATGTCATTACAGTGCTTGGACTGTAAATATTAACAGTTAATTATGAGGTGGTGGGTGTGTGGGTTTCATTACAGTGATTGGACTGTAAATATCAACAGTCATTCATTGGATGGTGGGTGTGTGGGTGTCATTACAGTGTTTTGATTGTAAATATCAACAGTCATGGGGTGGAGGGTGTGTGGGTGTCATTAGAGTGCTGGGACTGTAAATATCAACAGTCATTCATTGGGTGGTGGGTGTTTGGGTGTCTATGCAGTGCTTAGACTTTAAATATCAACAGTCAATCATGAGGTGGTGGGTGTGTTGGTGTCATTACATTGCTTGGACTGTAAATATGAACAGTCATTCATGGGGTGGTGGGTGAGTGGGTGTCATTACAGTGCTTGGACTGTAAATATCAAGTCATTTATGGGGTGGTGGGTTTGTGTGTGTCAGTAGTGCTTGGACTGTAAATATCAACAGTTATTCATGGGGTGGTGAGTGGCATTACAGTGCTTGGACTGTAAATATCAACAGTCATTCAAGGGGTGGTGGGTGTGTGGGTGTCATTACAGTGCTTGGACTATAAATATCAACCATCATTTATGGGGTGGTGGGTGTGTGGGTGTCATTACAGTGCTTGGACTGTAAATAACAACAGTCATTCATGGGGAGGTGAGTCTGTGGGTATCATTACAGTGCTTGGACTGTAAATATCAACTGTCATTCATGGGGTGGTGGGTTGGTGGGGGTCATTACAGTGCTTGGACTATAAATATCAAGTCATTCATGGGTTGGTGGGTGTGTGTGTATAATTAGTGCTCGGACTGTAAATATCAACAGTCATTTATGGGTTTGTGGGTGTCATTACAGTGCTTGGACTGTAAATATTAACAGTCATTCATAGGGTGGTTGGTGTGTGTGTCATTACAGAGCTTGGACTGTAAATATCAATAGTCATTCATTGGGTGGTGGTTGTGTGGATGTCATTACAGTGCTTGGACTGTAAATATCAACCGTCATTTATGGGGTGGTGGGTGTGTGGCTTTCATTACAGTGTTTGGACTGTAAATATCAACAGTCAGTCATGGGGTTGTGGGTGTGTGGATGTCATTACAGTGTTTGGACTGTAAATATCAAGTCATTTATGGGGTGGTGGGTTTGTGTGTGTCAGTAGTGCTTGGACTGTAAATATCAACAGTTATTCATGGGGTGGTGAGTGGCATTACAGTGCTTGGACTGTAAATATCAACAGTCATTCAAGGGGTGGTGGGTGTGTGGGTGTCATTACAGTGCTTGGACTATAAATATCAACCATCATTTATGGGGTGGTGGGTGTGTGGGTGTCATTACAGTGCTTGGACTGTAAATAACAACAGTCATTCATGGGGAGGTGGGTTTGTGGGTATCATTACAGTGCTTGGACTGTAAATATCAACAGTCATTCATGGGGTGGTGTGTTGGTGGGGGTCATTACAGTGCTTGGACTATAAATATCAAGTCATTCATGGGTTGGTGTGTGTGTGTGTATAATTAGTGCTCGGACTGTAAATATCAACAGTCATTTATGGGTTTGTGGGTGTCATTACAGTGCTTGGACTGTAAATATTAACAGTCATTCATAGGGTGGTTGGTGTGTGAGTGTCATTACAGAGCTTGGACTGTAAATATCAATAGTCATTCATTGGGTGGTGGGTGTGTGGATGTCATTACAGTGCTTGAACTGTAAATATCAACAGTCATTTATGGGGTTGTGGGTGTGTGGCTTTCATTACAGTGTTTGGACTGTAAATATCAACAGTCAGTCATGGGGTTTTGGGTGTGTGGATGTCATTACAGTGTTTGGACTGTAAATATCAACAGTCATTTATGGGGTGGTGGGTGTGTGGCTGTCATTAGAATGCTTGGACTGTAAATATCAACCATAATTCATGGGGTGGTGGGTGTGGGGGTCTCATTACACTGCTTTGACTGTAAATATCAACAGTCATTCATTGGGTGGTGGGTGTTTGGGTGTCTATGCAGTGCTTGGACTGTAAATATAAACAGTCAATCATGAGGTGGTGGGTGTGTTGGTGTCATTACAATGCTTGGACTGTAAATATCAACAGTCATACATGGGGTGGTGGGTGTGTGGGTGTCATTACAGTGTTTTGACGGTAAATATTAACAGTCATTCATAGTGTGGTGGGTGTCATTACAGTTCTTGGACTGTAAATATCAAGTCATTCATGGGTTGGTGGGTGAGTGTGTATAATTAGTGCTCGGACTGTAAATATCAACAGTCATTTAGGGTTTGTGGGTGTCATTACAGTGCTTGGACTGTAAATATCAACAGTCATTTATGGGGTGGTGGGTGTGTGGCTTTCATTACAGTGTTTGGACTGTAAATATCAACAGTCAGTCATGGGGTTGTGGGTGTGTGGGTGTCATTAGATGGCTTGGACTGTAAATATCAAGTCATTTATGGGGTGGTGGGTATGTGTGTGTCATTAGTGCTTGGACTTTAAATATCAACAGTCATTCATTGGATGGTGGGTGGCATTACAGTGCTTGGACTGTAAATATAAACAGTCAGTCATGGGGTGGTGGGTGTGTGGATGTCATTACAGTGATTGGACTGTAAATATCAACAGTCATTAATGGGTGATGGGTGTGTGGCTGTCATTACAGTGTTTGGACTGTAAATATCAACAGTCAGTCATGGTGTGGTTGGTGTGTGGATGTCATTATAGAGCTTGGACTGTAAATATCAACAGTCATTTATGGGGTGGTGGGTGTGTGGCTGTCATTAGAATGCTTGGACTGTAAATATCAACCATAATTCATAGGGTGGTGGGTGTGGGGGTGTCATTACAGTGCTTTGACTGTAAATATCAACAGTCATTTATGGGGTGATGGGTATGAAGGTGTCATTACAGTGCTTAAACTGTAAATATCAACAGTCATTTATGGGGTGGTAGGTTTCATTATAGTGCTTGGACTGTTAATATCAACAGTCTTTCATGGGGTGGTTGGTGTGTGGGTGTCATTACATAGCTTGGACTGTAAATATCAAGTCATTTATGGGGTGGTGGGTATGTGTGTGTTATTAGTGCTTGGACTGTAAATATCAACAGTCATTCATGGGATGGTGGGTTGCATTACATTGATTGGACTGTAAATATCAACAGTCATTCATAGGGTGATGGGTGTGTGGGTGTCATTACAGTGCTTGGACTGTAAATATCAACAGTCAGTCATGGGGTGGTGGGTTTGTGGGTGTTATTACAGTGCTTGGATTGTAAATATCAACAGTCAATAATTCGGTGGTAGGTGTGTGTGTGTCATTACAGTGCTTGAACTATAAATATTAAGTCAATCATGGGGTGGTGGGTGTGTGTGTCATTAGTGCTTGGACTGTAAATATCAACAGTCATTCATGAGATGGTGGGTGGCATTACAGTGCTTGGACTGTAAATATCATCCATCATTAATTGGGTGGTGGGTGTGTGGGTGTCATCACAGTGATCAGACTGTAAATATTAAAAGTCATTGACAGTGTGGTGGGTGTGTGGATGTCATTACAGTGCTTGGACTGTAAATATCAACAGTCATTTATGGGGTGGTGGGTGTGTGGCTGTCATTACAGTGCTTGGACTGTAAATATCTACTGTCATTTATGGGATGGTGGGTGTGTGAGTGTCATTACAGAGCTTGGACTGTAAATATTAACAGTCAATCATGAGGTGGTGGGTGTGTGGGTTTCATTACAATGATTGGACTGTAAATATCAACAGTCATTTATTGGATGGTGGGTGTGTGGGTGTCATTACAGTGTTTTGATTGTAAATATCAACAGTCATAGGGTGGTGGGTGTGTGGGTGTCATTAGAGTGCTTGGACTGTAAATATCAACAGTCATTCATTGGGTGGTGGGTGTTTGGGTGTCATTAGAGTGCTTGGACTGTAAATATCAACAGTCATTCAAGGGGTGGTGGGTGTGTGGGTGTCATTACAGTGTTTTGACGGTAAATATTAACAGTCATTCATAGGGTGGTGGGTGTCATTACAGTTCTTGGACTGTAAATATCATCCATCATCCATTGGGTGGTGGGTGCGTGGGTGTCATTACAGTGCTCAGACTATAAATATTAACAGTCATTCATGGGGTGGTGGGTGTGTGGATGTCATTACAGTGCTTGGACTAAAAATATCAACAGTCATTTATGGGGTGGTGAGTGTGTGGGTGTCATTACATTGCTCGGACTATAAATATCAACCATCATTTATGGGGTTGTGGGTGTGTGGGTGTCATTACAGTGCTTGGACTGTAAATATCAACAGTCAATCGTGGCGTGGATGGTATGTGGGTGTCATTACAGTGTTTTGATTGTAAATATCAACAGTCATTCATAGGGTGGTGGGTATCATAAAGTGCTTGGATTGTAAATATCAACAGTCATTCATAGGGCTGTGGGTGTGTGGGTGTCATTACAGTGCTTGGAATGTAAATATCAACTATAATTCATGGGGTCGTGGGTGTTGGGGTGTCATTACAGTGCTTTGACTGTAAATATCAACAGTCATTTATGGGGTGGTGGGTGTGAGGGTGTCATTACAGTGCTTGGACTGAAAATATCAACAGTCATTCATGGGGTGGTAGGTGTGTGTGTCATTACAGTGTATTGATTGTAATTATCAACAGTCATTCATAGGGTGGTGGGTGTCATTACAGTCCTTGGACTGTAAATATCAACAGTCATTCATGGGGTGGTGGTTGTGTGGGAGTCATTACAGTGCTTGGACTGTAAATATCAACAGTCATTCATGGGGTGGTGGGTGTTGGGGTGTCATTACAGTGCTTGGACTGTAATTATCAACAGTCAATCATGGGATGGTGGGTGTGTGGGTGTCATTACAGTGCTTGAACTGTAAATATCAACAGTTATTCATGGGATAGTGGGTGTATGGGTGTCATTACAGTGATTTGATTGTAAATATTAACAGTCATTCATTGGGTGGTGGGTATCACTAGAGTGCTTGGACTGTAAATATCAACCATAATTCATGGGGTCGTGGGTGTTAGGGTGTCATTACTGTGCTTTAATTGTAAATATCAACAGTCATTTATTGGTTGGTGGGTAGCATTACAGTGCTTGGACTGTAAATATCAACAGTCATTCATAGGGTGAAGGGTGTGTGGGTGTCATTACAGTGCTTGGACTGTAAATATCAACAGTCATTTATAGGGTGGTTGGAGTTTGGGTGTCATTACATTGCTTGGACTGTAAATATCAACCGTCAATCATGGGGTGGTGGGTGTTTGGGTGTCATTACAGTGCTTGGACTATAAATATCAACAGTCATTCATAGGGTGGTGGGTGTGTGAGTGTTATTACAGAGCTTGGACTGTAAATATCAACAGTCATTCATGGAGTGGTGGGTGTGTGGGTGTCATTACAGTTCTTGGACTGTAAATATCAACAATCATTCGTGGGGTGGTGGTTGTGTGAGTGTCATTACAGTGCTTAGACTATAAATATCAACAGTCATTTATGTGGTGATGGGTGTTACTGTGTCATTACAGTGCTTGGACTGTAAATATAAACAGTCATTCATGGGGTGGTGAGTGTGTGGGTGTTATTACAGTGCTTTGATTGTAAATATCGACAGTCATTCAGAGGTTGGTGGGTGTCATTAGAGTGCTTAGACTGTAAATATCAAGAGTCATTCTTGGGGTGTTGGTTGTGTGGGTGTCATTACAGTGCTTAGATTGTAAATATCAACAGTCATTTAAGAGGTGATGGGTGTGACTGTGTCATTACAGTGCTTTGACTGTAAATATCAACAGTCATTCATGGGTTGATGGGTGTGTAGGTGTCATTACAGAGCTTGGACTGTAAATATCAACAGTCATTCATGGAGTGGTGGGTGTTTGGGTTTAATTACAGTGTTTGGACTATGAATATCAACAGTCAATCATGGGATGGTGGTTGTCGGGGTGTCATTACAGTGCTTGGACTGTAAATATCAACAGTCAATTATGGGGTGGTAGGTGTGTGGGTGTTATTACAGTGCTTGGACTGTAAATATCAACAGTCATTCATGGGGTAGTGGGTGTATGGGTGTCATTACAGTGATTTGATTGTAAATATTATCAGTCATTCATAGGGTGGTGGGTATCATTAGAGTGCTTGGACTGTAAATATCAACAGTCATTAATGGGGTTGTGGGTGTGTGGGTGTCATTACAGTGCTTGGACTGTAAATATCAACTATAATTCATGGGGTCGTAGTTGTGTGGGTGTCATTACAGTGCTTAGACTATAAATATCAACAGTCATTAATGGGGTGATGGGTGTGACTGTGTCATTACAGTGCTTGGACTGTAAATATCAACAGTCATTCATGGGGTGGTGAGTGTGTGGGTGTTATTACAGTGCTTTGATTGTAAATATCAACAGTCATTCAGAGGTTGGTGGGTGTCATTAGAGTGCTTAGACTGTAAATATCAACAGTCATTCTTGGGGTGGTCGTTGTGTGGGTGTCATTACAGTGCTTAGACTGTAAATATCAACAGTCATTTATGGAGTGATGGGTGTGACTGTGTCATTACAGTGCTTGGACTGTAAATATCAACAGTCATTCATGGGTTGATGGGTGTGTGGGTGTCATTACAGAACTTGGACTGTAAATATCAACAGTTATTCATGGTCTGGTGCGTGTTTGGTTGTCATTACAGTGCTTGGACTATGAATATCAACAGTCAATCATGGGATGGTGGTTATCGGGGTGTCATTACAGTGCTTGGACTGTAAATATCAACAGTCAATCATGGAGTGGTGGGTGTGTGGGTGTCATTACAGTTCTTGAACTGTAAATATCAACAGTCATTTATAGGGTGGTGGGTAGCATTACAGTGCTTGGACTGTAAATATCAACAGTCATTCTTAGGGTGATGGGTGTGTGGGTGTCATTACAGTGCTTGGACTGTAAATATCAACAGTCATTTATAGAGTGGTTGGAGTTTGGGTGTCATTATATTGCTTGGACTGTAAATATCAACAGTCAATCATGGGGTGGTGGGTGCTTGGGTGTCATTACAGTGCTTGGACTGTAAATATCAACAGTCATTCATAGGGTGGTGGGTGTGTGAGTGTTATTACAGAGCTTGGACTGTAAATATCAACAGTCATTCATGGAGTGGTGGGTGTTTGGGTGTCATTACAGTGCTTAGACTGTAAATATCAACAGTCATTTATGGGGTGATGGGTGTGACTGTGTCATTACAGTGCTTGGACTGTAAATATCAACAGTCATTCATGGGTTGATGGGTGTGTGGGCGTCATTACAGAGCTTGGACTGTAAATATCAACAGTCATTTATGGAGTGGTGGGTGTTTAGGTGTCATTACAGTGCTTGGACTATGAATATCAACAGTCAATCATGGGATGGTGGTTGTCAGGGTATCATTACAGTGCTTGGACTTTAAATATTAACAATCATTCATGGGGTGGTAGGTGTGTGGGTGTCATTAAAGTGCTTGGAATGTAAATATCAACAGTCATTCATGGGGTGGTGAGTGTGTCTGTGTCATTAGCGTTCGTGGACTGTAAATTTCAACCATCATTCATTGGGTGGTGGGTGTGTGGATGTCATTACAGTGCTTGGTCTGTAAATATTACAAGTCATCCATTCTGTGGTGGGTGTCATTAGAGTGCATGGACTGTAAATATTAACAGTCATTCATAGGTCGGATAGTGTGTGGATGTCATTACAGTGCTTGGACTGAAAATATCAACCAACATTAATGGGGTGGTAAGTGTGTGGGCGTCATTACAGTTCTTGAACTGTAAATATCAACAGTAATTCATTCATTGTGGTGGGTGTGTGAGTGTCATTACAGAGCTTGGACTGTAAATATCAACAGTTATTCATGGGGTGGTGGGTGTGTGGGTATCATGAAAGTGCTTGGACTGTAAATATCAACAGTCATTCATGGGGTGGTGAGTGTGTGGGTGTTATTGCAGTTCTTGGACTGTAAATATCAACCATCATTCATTGGGTGGTGGGTGTGTGAATGTCATTACAGTGCTTGGACTGAAAAAATCAACAGTCATTTATGGGGTGGTGGGTGTGTCGGTGTCATTACAGTGCTTGGACTATAAATATCAACCATCATTTATTTGGTGGTGGGTGTGTGGGTGTCATTACATTGCTTGGACTGTAAATATCAACAGTCATTCATAGGGTGGTGGGTGTGTGGGTGTCATTACATTGCTTGGACTGTAATTATCAACCATAATTCATGGTGTGGTGGGTGTGGGGGTGTCATTACAGTGCTTGGACTGTAAATATCAACAGTCAATCATGGGGTGGTGGGTGTGTGGGTGTCATTACAGTGCGTGGACTGTAAATATCAACAGTCTTTCATGGAGTGGTGGGTGTATTGGTGTCACTACAGTGATTTGATTGTAAAAATCAACAGTCATTCATAGGGTGGTGGGAATCATTAGAGTGCTTGGACTGTAAATATCAACAGTCATTCTTGGGGTTGTGGGTGTGTGGGTGTCATTACAGTGCTTGGACTGTAAATATCAACAGTCAATCATGGGGTGGTGTGTGTGTGGGTGTCATTACAGTGCGTGGACTGTAAATATCAACAGTCTTTCATGGAGTGGTGGGTGTATTGGTGTCATTGCAGTGTTTTGATTGTAAATATCAACAGTTATTCATAGGGTGGTGTATCATTAAAGTGCTTGAACTGTAAATATCAACAGTCATTCATGGGGCTGTGGTTGTGTGGGTGTCATTACAGTGCTTGGACTGTAAATATCAACTATAATTCAAGGGGTCGTGGGTGTTGGGGTGTCATTACATTGCTTCGACTGTAAATATCAACAGTCATTTATGGGGTGGTGGGTGTGTGGGAGTCATTACAGTGCTTGGACTGAAAATATCAACAGTCATTCATGGGGTGGTAGGTGTGTGAGTGTCACTACAGTGATTTGATTGTAATTATCAACAGTCAGTTACAGGGTGGTGGGTGTCATTACAGTGCTTGGACTGTAAATATCAACAGTCATTCATGGGATGGTGGTTGTGTGAGTGTCATTACAGTGATTTGATTAAAATATTAACAGTCATTCATAAGGTGGTGGGTATCATTAGAGTGCTTGGACTGTAAATATCAACAGTCAATCATGGGGTGGTGTGTGTATGGTTGTCATTACCGTTCTTGGACTGTAAATATCAACAGTCATTCATGAAGTGGTGGGTGTGTGGGTGTCATTACAGTGTTTTGATTGTAAATATCAACAGTCATATATTGGGTGGTAGGTATCATTAAATTGCTTGGACTGTAAATATCAACAGTCATTCATGGGGCTGTGGGTGTGTGGGTGTCATTACAGTGCTTGGACTGTAAATATTAACTATAATTCATGGGGTCGTGGGTGTTGGGGTGTCATTACATTGCTTTGTCTGTAAATATCAACAGTCATTTATGGGGTGGTGGGTGTGAGGGTGTCAGTACAGTGCTTGGACTGTAAATATCAACAGTCAATCATGGGGTGGTGGGTGTGTGGGTGTCATTACAGTGCTTGGGCTGTAAATATCAACAGTCATTCTTGGGGTGGTGGGTGTGTTGGTGTCATTACAGTGTTTTGATTGTAATTATCAAAAGTCATTCATAGGGTGGTGTGTGTCTTTACAGTGCTTGGTATGTAAATATCAACTATAATTCATGGGGTCGTGGGTGTGGGGGTGTCATTACAGTGCTTGGACTGTAATTATCAACAGTCAATCATGGGGTGGTGGGTGTGTGGGTGTCATTACAGTGCTTGAACTGTAAATATCAACAGTCATTCATGGGGTAGTGGGTGTATGGGTGTCATTACAGTGATTTGATTGTAAATATTAACAGTCATTCATAGGGTGGTGGGTATCACTAGAGTGCTTGGACTGTAAATATCAACAGTCATTAATGGGGTTGTGGGTGTCATTACAGTGCTGTGACTGAAAATATCAACTATAATTCATGGGGTCGTGGGTATTGGGGTGTCATTACTGTGCTTTGAGTGTAAATATCAACAGTCATTAATTGGGTGGTGGGTAGCATTACAGTGCTTGGACTGTAAATATCAACAGTCATTCATAGGGAGATGGGTGTGTGGGTGTCATTACATTGCTTGGACTGTAAATATCAACAGTCATTTATAGGGTGGTTGGAGTTTGGGTGTCATTACATTGCTTGGACTGTAAATATCATCAGTCATTCATGGGGTTGTAGGTCTGTGGGTGTCATTACAGTGCTTGGACTGTAAATATCAATAGTCAATCATGGGGTGGTGGGTGTGTGGGTATCATTACAGTGCTTGGACTGTAAATATCAACAGTCATTCATGGGGTAGTGGGTGTATGGGTGTCATTACAGTGATTTGATTAAAATATTAACAGTCATTCATAGGGTGGTGGGTATCATTAGAGTGCTTGGACTGTAAATATCAACAGTCATTCATAGGACTGTGGGTGTGTGGGTGTCATTACAGTGCTTGGAATGGAAATATCAACTATAATTCATGGGGTCGTGGGTGTTGGGGTGTCATTACAGTGCTTTGACTGTAAATATGAACAGTCATTTATGGGGTGGTGGGTGTGTGGGAGTCATTACAGTGCTTGGACTGAAAATATCAACAGTCATTCATGGGGTGGTATGTGTGTGAGTGTCATTTCAGTGATTTGATTTTAATTATCAACAGTCATTTACAGGGTGGTGGGTGTCATTACAGTGCTTGGACTGTAAATATCAACAGTCATTCATGGGATGGTGGTTGTGTGAGTGTCATTGCAGTGATTTTATTAAAATATTAACAGTCATTCATAGGGTGGTGGGTATCATTAGAGTGCCTGGACTGTAAATATCAACAGTCAATCATGGGGTGGTGTGTCTATGGCTGTCATTACAGTGCTTGGAATGGAAATATCAACTATAATTCATGGGGACGTGGGTGTTGGGGTGTCATTACATTGCTTTGACTGAAAATATCAACAGTCATTTACGGGGTGGTGGGTGTGAGGGTGTCATTACTGTGCTTGGGCTGTAAATATCAACAGTCTTTCATGGGGTGGTAGGTGTGTGAGTGTCATTACAGTGTTTTTATTGTAATTATCAACAGTCATTCATAGGGTGGTGGGTGTCATTACAGTGCTTGGACTGTAAATATCAACAGTAATTCATGGGGTGGTGGTTGTGTGGGTGTCATTAGAGTGCTTGGACTGTAAATATCAACACTCATTCATAAGGTGGTGGGTGTGGGGGTGTCATTACAGTGTTTTGACTGTAAATATCAACAGTCATTCATTGAGTGGTGGGGGTTAGGGTGTCATTACAGTGCTTGGACTGTAAATATCAACAGTCATTTATGGGGTGGTGGGTGTGTGGGTGTCATTATAATGCTTGAAATGTTAATATCAACAGTCATTCATGGGGTGGTGGGTGTGTGGTTGTCATTACAGTGCATGGACTATAAATATTAAGTCATTCATTGTGTGGTGGGTGTGTGTGTGTGTCATTAGTGCTTGGACTGTAAATATCAACAGGTATTCATGGGGTGGTTGGTGTCATTACAGTTCTTGGACTGTAAATATCAACAGACAATCATGGGGTGTTGGTAGTCATTAGAGTGTTTGGACTCTTAATATCAACAGTTATTCATGGGGTTTTAAGTGTTTGGGTGTCTATGCAGTGCTTGGACTGTAAATATCAACAGTCAATCATAGGGTTGTGGCTTTTTGGGTGTCATTACAGTGCTTGGACTGTATATATCAACAGTGAGTCATGGGGTCGTGGGTGTGTGGGTGTCATTATAGTGTTTGGACTGTAAATATCAACAATCATTCATGGGGTGGTAGGTGTGTGGGTGTCATTTCAGTGCATAGACTGTAAATATCAATAGTCATTCATGGGGTGGTGGGTGTGATGGTGTCATTACAGTGCTTAGACTGTATATATCAACAATCATTCATGGGGTCGTGGGTGTGTGGGTGTCATTATAGTGTTTGGACTGTAAATATCAACAGTCATTCATGGGGTGGTGAATGTGTGGGTGTCATTACATAGCTTGGACTGTAAATATCAAGTTATTCATGGGGTGGTGGGTATGTATTGTCATTATAGTGCTTGAACTGTAAATATCAACAGTCATTCATGGGGTGGTGGGTGTGTGGGTGTCATTACAGTGCTTGGACTATAAATATCAATTTATTCATGGTGTGGTGAGTGTCTGTGTGTCATTAGTGCTTGGACTGTGAATATTAACAGTCATTCATGGGGTGGTGGGTGGCATTACAGTGCTTAGACTCTAATATTAACAGTCATTCATGGGGTGATGTGTGTGTGGGTGTCATTACAGTGCTTGGACTGTAAATATAAACAGTTATTCATGGGGATGTGGGTGTTTGGGTGTCTATGCAGTGCTTGTACTGTAAATATCAACAGTCAATCATGGAGTGGTGAGTGTGTGGGTGTCATTAGAGTGCTTGGACTGTAAATATTAACAGTCATTCATTGGGTGGTGAGTGTGTGGATATCATTAGAGTGCTTGGACTGTAAATATCAACAGTCATTCATAAGGTGGTGGGTGTGGAGGTGTCATTACAGTGTTTTGACTGTAAATATCAACAGTCATTCATTGAGTGGTGGGGGTTAGGGTGTCATTACTGTGCTTGGACTGTAAATATCAACAGTCATTCATGGGGTGGTGGGTGTGTGGGTGTCATTATAATGCTTTAAATGTTAATATCAACAGTCATTCATGGGGTGGTGGGTGTGTGGTTGTCATTACAGTGCATGGACTATAAATATTAAGTCATTCATTGTGTGGTGGGTGTGTGTGTGTGTCATTAGTGCTTGGACTGTAAATATCAACAGTCATTCATGGGGTGGTTGGTGTCATTACAGTTCTTGGACTGTAAATATCAACAGTCAATCATGGGGTGTTGGTAGTCATTAGAGTGTTTGCACTCTTAATATCAACAGTTATTCATGGGGTTTTAAGTGTTTGGGTGTCTATGCAGTGCTTGGACTGTAAATATCAACAGTCAATCATAGGGTTGTGGCTTTTTGGGTGTCATTACAGTGCTTGGACTGTATATATCAACAGTGAGTCATGGGGTCGTGGGTGTGTGGGTGTCATTATAGTGTTTGGACTGTAAATATCAACAGTCATTCATGGGGTGGTAGGTGTGATGGTGTCATTACAGTGCTTAGACTGTATATATCAACAATCATTCATGGGGTCGTGGGTGTGTGGGTGTCATTATAGTGTTTGGACTGTAAATATCAACAGTCATTCATGGGGTGGTGAATGTGTGGGTGTCATTACATAGCTTGGACTGTAAATATCAAGTTATTCATGGGGTGGTGGGTATGTATTGTCATTATAGTGCTTGAACTGTAAATATCAACAGTCATTCATGGGGTGGTGGGTGTGTGGGTGTCATTACAGTGCTTGGACTATAAATATCAATTCATTCACGGTGTGGTGAGTGTCTGTGTGTCCTTAGTGCTTGGACTGTGAATATTAACAGTCATTCATGGGGTGGTGGGTGGCATTACAGTGCTTAGACTCTAATATTAAAAGTCATTCATGGGGTGATGGGTGTGTGGGTGTCATTACAGTGCTTGGACTGTAAATATAAACAGTTATTCATGGGGATGTGGGTGTTTGGGTGTCTATGCAGTGCTTGTACTGTAAATATCAACAGTCAATCATGGAGTGGTGAGTGTGTGGGTGTCATTAGAGTGCTTGGACTGTAAATATTAACAGTCATTCATTGGGTGGTGAGTGTGTGGATATCATTAGAGTACTTGGACTGTAAATATCAACAGTCATTCATAAGGTGGTGGGTGTGGGGGTGTCATTACAGTGTTTTGACTGTAAATATCAACAGTCATTCATTGAGTGGTGGGGGTTAGGGTGTCATTACTGTGCTTGGACTGTAAATATCAACAGTCATTCATGTGGTGGTGGGTGTGTGGGTGTCATTATAATGCTTGAAATGTAAATATCAACAGTCATTCATGGGGTGGTGGGTGTGTGGTTGTCATTACAGTGCATGGACTATAAATATTAAGTCATTCATGATGTGGTGGGTGTGTGTGTGTGTCATTATTGCTTGGACTGTAAATATCAACAGTCATTCATGGGGTGGTTGGTGTCATTACAGTTCTTGGACTGTAAATATCAACAGTCAATCATGGGGTGTTGGTAGTCATTAGAGTGTTTGGACTATTAATATCAACAGTCATTCATGGGGTTTTGGGTGTTTTGGTGTCTATGCAGTGCTTGGACTGTAAATATCAACAGTCAATCATAGGGTTGTGGCTTTCTGGGTGTCATTACAGTGCTTGGACTGTATATATCAACAGTGAGTCATGGGGTGGTGGGTGTGTGGGTGTCATTACAGTGTTTTGATTGTAAATATCAACAGTCATTTATAGGGTGGTGGGTGTCATAGAGTGCTTGGACTATAAATATCAACAGTCATTCATGGGGTGGTAGGTGTGTGGGTGTCATTACAGTGCATAGACTGTAAATATCAATAGTCATTCATGGGGTGGTGGGTGTGAGGGTGTCATTACAGTGCTTAGACTGTATATATAAACAATCATTCATGGGGTCGTGGGTGTGTGGGTGTCATTATAGTGTTTGGACTGTAAATATCAACAGTCATTCAAGGGGTGGTGAATGTGTGGGTGTCATTACATTGCTTGGACTGTAAATATCAAGTCATTCATGGGGTGGTGGGTATGTGGGTGTCATTATAGTGCTTGAACTGTAAATATCAACAGTCATTCATGGGGTGGTGGGTGTGTGGGTGTCATTACAGTGCTTGGACTATAAATATCAATTCATTCATGGTGTGGTGAGTGTCTGTGTGTCATTAGTGCTTGGACTGTGAATATTAACAGTCATTCATGGAATGGTGGGTGGCATTACAGTGATTAGACTCTAATATCAACAGTCATTCATGGGGTGATGGGTGTGTGGGTGTCATTACAGTGCTTGGACTGTAAATATAAACAGTTATTCATGGGGATGTGGGTGTTTGGGTGTCTATGCAGTGCTTGTACTGTAAATATCAACAGTCAATCATGGAGTGGTGGGTGTGTGGGTGTCATTAGAGTGCTTGGACTGTAAATATTAACAGTCATTTATGGGGTGGTGGGTGTGTGGGTGTCATTACAGTGTTTTGACTGTAAATATCAACAGTCATTGATAGGGTGTTGGGTGTCATTACAGTGCTTGGACTGTAAATATCAACAGTTATTCAAGGGGTGGTAAGTGTGTGGGTGTCATGACACTGCTTGGACTGTTAATATCAACAGTCATTCATGGGGTGGTGAGTGTGTGGGTGTTATTACAGTTCTTGGACTGTATATATCAACCATTATTCATTGGTTGGTGGGTGTGTGGGTGTCATTACAGTGCTCGGACTGAAAATATTAATTGTCATTTATAGGGTGGTGGTTGTGTAGGTGTTATTACAGTGGTTGGACTGTAAATATCAACAGTCATTCATAAAGTGCTGGGTGTGTGAGTGTCATTACAGATCTTGGACTGCAAATATCAACAGTCATTAATGGAGTGGTGGGTGTGTGGGAGTCATTACAGTGCTTGGACTGTAAATATCAACAGTCATTCATGGGGTTAGGGTTTGCGGGTGTCATTACAGTGCTTAGACTGTAAATATCAACAGTCATTAATTGGGTGGTGGGTGTGTGGGTGTCATTACAGTGTTTGGACTGTAAATATCAACAGTCAATCATGGGGTGGACGGTGTGTGGGTGTCATTACAGTGCTTGGACTGTAAATATCAACCTTCATTCATGGGGTGGTGCGTGTATTGGTATAATGACAGTGCTTGGACTGTAAATATCAACAGTCATTCATGGGGTGGTAAGTGTGTGGGTGTCATTACAGTTCTTGGACTATAAATATCAACCCTTATTCATTAGGTGGTGGGTTTGTGGGTGTCATTACAGTGCTCAGACTGTAAATGTTAACAGTCATTCATGGGGTGGTGGGTGTGTGGATGTCTCTACAGTGCTTAGACTGTAAACATCAACAGTCATTTATGGGGTGGTGTGTGTGTGAGTGTGATTACAGTGCTTGGACTATAAATATTAACCGTCATTTATGTGATTGTGGGTGTTTGGGTGTCATTACAGTGCATTGACTGTAAATATCGTCAGTCATTTATGGGGTTGTGGGTGTGTAGGTGTCATTACAGTGCTTGGAGTGTAAATATCAAAATTAATTCTTGAGGTGGTGGGCCTGTTGGTATCATTACAGTGCTTAGACTGAAAATATCAACAGTCATTTATATGGTGGTGGGTGTGTGGCTGTCATTATAGTGCATGGACTGTAAATATCAACAGTCATTCATAGAGTGGTGGGTGTGTGGCTGTCATTACAGAGCTTGGGCTGTAAATATCAAGAGTCAATCATGGGGTGGTGTGTGTGTGGGTGTCATTACAGTGCTTAGAATGTAATTATCAACAGTCCTTCATGGGTTTGTGGGTGTGTGGGTGTCATTACAGTGCTTAGACTGTAAATATCAACAGTCATTTTTTGGGTGGTGGGTGTGTGGGTGTCATTACAATGCTTGGACTGTAAATATCAATAGTCAATCATGGGATGGTCAGTGTGTGGGTGTCATTACAGTGCTTGGACTGTAAATATCAACAGTCATTTACGGGGTGGTGGGTGTTTGAGTGTCATTACAGTGCTTGGACTGTAAATATCAACAGTCAATCATGGGGTGGTGGGTGTGCGGGTGTCATTACAGTGTTTTGACTGTAAATATCAAAAGTCATTTATAGGTGATGGGTGCGTGGGTGTCATTACAGTGTTTTGATTGTAAATATCAACAGTCAATTATAGGTTGGTTTGTGTCATTAGAGTGCTTGGACTGTAAATATCAACAGTCATTCATAGGGTGGTGGGTGTGTGGGTGACATTACATTGCGTGGACTGTAAATATCAACAGTCATTTATGGGGTGGTGGGTGTGTGGGTGTCATTACAGTGCTTGGACTGTAAATATCAACAGTCATTTATGTAGTGGTGGGTGTGTGGGTTTCATTACAGTGCTTGGACTCTAAATATAAACAAGCATTCATGGGGTGGTGGCTGTGTGGGTGTCATTACAGAGCTTAGACTGTAAATATCAACAGTCATTCATAGGGTGGTGGGTGTGTGAGTATCAATTCAGAGCTTGGACTGTAAATATCAACAGTCATTCAGGGTGTGGTTGGTGTGTAGGTGTCATTACAGTGCTTGGACTGTAAATATCAAAAGTCATTCTTGGGGTTATGGGTGTGTAGGTGTCATTACATTGCTTAGACTGTAAATATCAACAAACATTTATTGGGTGGTGGGTGTGTGGCTGTCATTACAGTGCTTGGACTGTAAATATCGACAGTCAATCATTGGGTGGTGGGTGTGTTTGTGTCATTATAGTGCTTGGACTGAAAATATCAACAGTCATTCATGGGGTGTTGGGTGTGTGGGTGTCATTACAGTGCTTGGACTGTAAATATCAACAGTCATTTATGGGGTGGTGGGTGTGTGGGTGTTATTACAGTGCATGGACTGTAAATATCAACAGTCATTTATAGAGTGGTGGGTGTGTGGCTGTCATTACAGTGCTTGGACTGTAAATATCAACAGTCAATTATGGGATGGTGGGTGTGTTGGTGTCATTACAATGCTTAGACTGTAATTATCAACCATCCTTCATGGGTTGGTGGGTGTGTGGGTGTCATTACAGTGCTTAGACTGTAAATATCAACAGTCATTTTTTGGGTCGGGGGTGTGTGGGTGTCATTACAGTGCTTGGACTGTAAATATCAATAGTCAATCATGGGATGGTCAGTGTGTGGGTGTCATTACAGTGCTTGGACTGTAAATATCAACAGTCATTCATGAGGTGGTGAGTGTGTGGGTGTCATTACAGTGTTTTAACTATAAATATCAACATTCATTTATTGGGTGGTGGGTGTCATTAGAGTGCTTGGACTGTAAATATCAACAGTCATACATGGGGTGGTGCATGTGTGGGTGTCATGACAGTGCTTGGACTGTAAATATCAACAGTCATTTATGGGGTGGTGAGTGTGTGGGTGTCATTACATTTCCTGGACTGTAAATATAAACCATCATACATTAGGTGGTGGGTGTGTGGGTGTCATTACAGTGCTTGGACTGTAAATATCAAGAGTCATTAATGGTGTGGTGGGTGTGTGGATGTCATTAGAGTGCTTGGACTGTAAATATCAACAGTCATTCATAAGGTGGTGGGTGTGGGGGTGTCATTACAGTGTTTTGACTGTAAATATCAACAGTCATTCATTGAGTGGTGGGGGTTAGGGTGTCATTACAGTGCTTGGACTGTAAATATCAATAGTCATTTATGGGGTGGTGGGTGTGTGGGTTTCATTATAATGCTTGAAATGTAAATATCAACAGTCATTCATGGGGTGGTGGGTGTGTGGTTGTCATTACAGTGCATGGACTATAAATATTAAGTTATTCATTGTGTGGTGGGTGTGTGTGTGTGTCATTAGTGCTTGGACTGTAAATATCAACAGTCATTTATGGAGTGGTGGGTGTGTGGGTGTCATTACAGTGCTTGGACTCTAAATATAAACCAGCATTCATGGGGTGGTGGGTGTGTGGGTGTCATTACAGTGCTTAGACTGTATATATTAACAGTCATTTATTGGGTGGTGGGTGTGTGGGTGTCATTACAGAGCTTGGACTGTAAATATCAACAGTCATTCATAGGGTGGTGGGTGTGTGAGTATCAATTCAGAGCTTGGACTGTAAATATCAACAGTCATTCAGGGTGTGGTTGGTGTGTAGGTGTCATTACAGTGCTTGGACTGTAAATATCAAAAGTCATTCTTGGGGTTATGGGTGTGTGAGTGTCATTACATTGCTTAGACTGTAAATATCAACAAACATTTAATGGGTGGTGGGTGTGTGGCTGTCATTACAGTGCTTGGACTGTAAATATCGACAGTCAATCATTGGGTGGTGGGTGTGTTGGTGTCATTATAGTGCTTGGACTGAAAATATCAACAGTCATTCATGGGGTGTTGGGTGTGTGGGTGTCATTACAGTGCTTGGACTGTAAATATTAACTGTGATTTATGGGGTGGTGGGTATGTAGGTGTCATTACAGTGTTTGGACTGTAAATATCAAAAGTCATTCTTGGGGTGGTGTGTGTGTGGGTGTTATTACAATGCTTAGACTGTAAATATCAACAGTCATTTATGGGGTGGTGGGTGTGTGGGTGTCATTACAGAGCTTAGACTGTAAATATCAACAGTCATTTATGGGGTGGTGGGTGTCATTAGAGTGCTTGAACTGTAAATATCAACAATTTTTCATGGGGTGGTGGTAGTGTGGGTGTCATGACAGTGCTTGGACTGTAAATATCAACAGTCATTCATGGGTTGGTGAGTGTGTGGGGGTTATTACAGTTCTTGGAATGTAAATATCAACCATCATTCATTGGGTGGTGGGTTTGTGGGTGTCATTACAGTGCTTAAAATGTAAATATTAACAGTCATTCATGGAGTGGTGGGTGTGTGGCTGTCATTACAGTGCTTGGATTGTAAATATCAACAGTCAATCATGGGGTGGTGGGTGTGCGGGTGTCATTACAGTGTTTTGACTGTAAATATCAAAAGTCATTCATAGGTGGTGGGTGTGTGGGTGTCATTACAGTGTTTTGATTGTAAATATCAACAGTCAATTATAGGTTGGTTGGTGTCATTAGAGTGCTTGGACTGTAAATATCAACAGTCATTTATGGGGTGGTTGGTGTGTTGGTGACATTACATTGAGTGGACTGTAAATATCAACCATAATTCATGGGGTGATGGGTGTGCGGGTGTCTTTACAGTGCTTTGACTGTAAATATCAACAGTCATTCATAGGGTGATGGGTGTGAGGGTGTCATTACAGTGCTTAGACTGTAATTATCAACAGTCATTCATGTGGTGGTGGGTGTGTGGGTGTCATTATAGTGCTTGGACTGTAAATATAAACAGTCACTCATGGGGTGGTGGGTGTCTGTGTGTCATTAGTGCTTGGACTGTAAATATTAACAGGAATTTATTGGGTGGTGGGTGTGTGAGTGTCATTACAGAGCTTTGACTATAAATATCAACAGTCATTCATGGGGTTGTGGGTTTTTGGGTGTCTATGCAGTGCTTGGAGTGTAAATATCAACAGTCAATCATGGGCTGGTGGGTGTGTGGTTGTCATTACAGTGCTTGGACTCGAAATATCAACAGTCATTCATGGGGTGGTGGGTGTGTGGGTGTCATTACAGTGCTTAGACTGTAAATATTAACAGTCATTTATTAGGTGGTGGGTGTGTGGGTGTCATTACAGAGCTTGGACTGAAAATATCAACGGTCATTCATAGGGTGGTGGGTGTGTGAGTATCATTACAGAGCTTGGATTGTTAATATCAACAGTCATTCAGGGGGTGGTTGGTGTGTAGGTGTTATTACAGTGCTTGGACTGTAAATATCAAAAGTCATTCTTGGCGTTGTGGGTGTGTGGGTGTCATTACATTGCTTAGACTGTAAATATCAACAAACATTTATTGGGTGGTGGGTGTGTGGCTGTCATTACAGTGCTTGAACTGTAAACATCAACAGTCAATCATGGGGTGGTGGGTTTGTTGGTGTCATTACAGTGCTTAGACTGTAAATATCAACAGTCATTTATGGGGGGGTGGGTGTGTGGGTGTCATTATAGTGCTTAGACTGTAAATATCAACAGTCCTTTATGGGGTGGTGGGTGTGTGGCTGTCATTACAGTGCTTGGACTGTAAATATCAACAGTCAATCATGGGGTGGTGGGTTTGCGGGTGTCATTACAGTGTTTTGACTGTAAATATCAAAAGTCATTTATAGGTGGTGGGTGTGTGGGTGTCATTACAGTGTTTTGATTGTAAATATCAACAGTCAATTATAGGTTGGTTGGTGTCATTAGAGTGCTTAGACTGTAAATATCAACAGTCATTCATGGGGTGGTGTGTGTGTTGGTGACATTACATTGCGTGGACTGTAAATATCAACCATAATTCATTGGGTGGTGTGTGTGCGGGTGTCATTACAGTGCTTTGACTCTAAATATCAACAGTCATTCATAGGGTGATGGGTGTGAGGGTGTCATTACAGTGCTTAGACTGAAATTATCAACAGTCATTTATGTGGTGGTGGGTGTGTGGGTGTCATTATAGTGCTTGGACTGTAAATATCAACAGTCACTCATGGGGTGGTGGGTGTCTGTGTGTCATTAGTGCTTGGACTGTAAATATCAACAGTCATTCAAGGGGTGGAGGGTGGCATTACAGTGCTTGGACTCTAAATATCAACAGTCATTTATAGAGTGGTGGGTGTGTGAGTGTCATTAAATAGCTTTGACTATAAATATCAACAGTCATTCATGGGGTTGTGGGTTTTTGGGTGTCTATGCAGTGCTTGGAGTGTAAATATCAACAGTCAATCATGGGGTGGTGGGTTTGTGGTTGTCATTACAGTGCTTGGACTGTAAATATCGACAGTCATTTACGGGGTGGTGGGTGTGTGGGTGTCATTACAATGTTTTGATTGTAAATATCAACAGTCATTCATAGGGTGGTGGGTGTTATTAGAGTGCTTGTACTGTAAATATCTACAGTCATTCATGGGGTGGTGGGTGTGTGGGTGTCATTATAGTGCTTGAACTGTAAATATCAACAGTCACTCATGGGGTGGTGGGTGTGTTAGTGTCATTACAGTGCTTGGACTGTAAATATCAACCGTCATTTATGGGTTGGTGTTTGTGTGGGTGTCATTACAGTTCCTGGACTGTAAAAATTAACAGTCATTCATAGGGTGGTGGGTGTGTGAGTGTCATTACAGAGCTTGGACTGTAAATATCAACAGTCATTCATGGGGTGGTGGGTGTGTGGGTGTCATTACCATGCTTAGACTGTAAATATCAACAGTCAGTTATTGGTTTGTGGGTGTGTGGGTGTCATTACAGTGCTTGGACTGTAAATATTAACAGTCAATCATGGGGTGGTCGGTGTGTGGGTGTCATTACAGTGCTGGGACTGTAATTATCAACAGTCATTCATGGGGTGGTGTGTGTGTTGGTGTCATTACAGTGTTTTAACTATAAATATCAACATTCATTTATTGGGTGTTGGGTGTCATTACAGTGCTTTGACTATAAATATCAACAGTCATTCATGGGGTGGTGCATGTGTGGGTGTAATGACAGTTCTTGGACTGTAAATATCAACAGTCATTAATGGGGTGGAGAGTGTGTGGGTGTCATTACAGTTCTTGAACTGTAAATATCAACCATCATTAATGTGTGGGTGTCATTACAGAGCTCAGACTGTAAATATTAACAGTTATTCATGGGGTGGTGGGTGTGTTGGTGTCATTACAGTGCGTGGACTATAAATATGAACCATCATTTATGGGGTGGTGGGTGTGTGGGTGTCATTACAGTGCTTTGACTGTAAATATCAACAGTCATTCATAGTGTGATGGGTGTGAGGGTGTCATTACAGTGCTTAGACTGTAATTATCAACAGTCATTCATGTGGTGGTGGGTGTGTGGGTGTCATTATAGTGCTTGGACTGTAAATATCAACAGTCACTCATGGGGTGGTGGGTGTCTGTGTGTCATTAGTGCTTGGACTGTAAATATCAAGAGTCATTCAAGGGGTGGTGGGTGGCATTACAGTGCTTGGACTCTAAATATCAACAGTCATTCATAGAGTGGTGGGTGTGTGAGTGTCATTACATCGTTTTGAATATAAATATCAACAGTCATTCATTGGGTTGTGGGTTTTTGGGTGTCTATGCAGTGCTTGGAGTGTAAATATCAACAGTCAATCATGGGGTGGTGGGTGTGTGGTTGTCATTACAGTGCTTGGACTGTAAATATCGACAGTCATTTACGGGGTGGTGGGTGTGTGGGTGTCATTACAATGTTTTGATTGTAAATATCAACAGTCATTCATAGGCTGGTGGGTGTTATTAGAGTGCTTGAACTGTAAATATAAACAGTCATTCATGGGGTGGTGGGTGTGTGGGTGTCATTATAGTGCTTGGACTGTAAATATCAACAGTCACTCATGGGTTGGTGGGTGTGTGTGTCATTAGTGCTTGGACTGTAAATATAAACAGTCATTCATGGGGTGGTGGGTGTGTGGGTGTCATTACAGTGGTTGGACTGTAATTATCAACAGTCCTTTATGGATTGGTGGGTGTGTGGGTGTCATTACAGTGCTTAGACTGTAAATATCAACAGTCATTTATTGGGTGGTGGGTGTGTGGGTGTCATTACAGTGCTTGGACAGTAAATAACAATAGTCAATCATGGGAAGGTCGGTGTGTGGGTGTCATTATAGTGCTTGGACTGTAAATATCAACAGTCATTCATGAGGTTGTGGGTGGGCGGGTGTCATTACAGTGTTTTAATTATAAATATCAACATTCATTTATTGGGTGGTGGGTGTCATTACAGTGCTTGGAGTGTAAATATCAACAGTCATTCGTGGGGTGGTGCATTTGTGGGTGTCACGACAGTGATTGGACTGTAAATATCAACAGTCATTAATGGGGTGGTGAGTGTGTGAGTGTCATTACAGTTCCTGGACTGCTAATATAAACCATCATACATAAGGTGGTGGGTGTGTGGGTGTCTTTACACTGCTCAGACTGTAAATATTAACAGTCATTTATGGGGTGGTGAGTGTGTGGATGTCATTACAGTGCTTGGACTGAAAATATCCAGAGTCATTCTTAAGGTGGTGGGTGTGTGGGTGTCATTACAGTGATTGGCCTATAAATATTAACCGTCATTTATGGGGTGGTGGGTGTGTGGGTGTCATTACTGTGCTTGGACTGTAAATATCAACAGTCATTCATAGGGTGGTGGGTGTGTGAGTGTAATTGCAGAGCTTGGACTGTATATATCAACAGACATTCATGGGGTGGTGGGTGTGTAGGTGTCATTACAGTACTTGGACTGTAAATATCAAAAGTCATTCTTGGGGTGGTCGGTGTGTGGGTGTCATTACAGTGCTTAGACTGTAAATATCAACAGTCATTTATGGGGTGGAGGGTGTGTGGCTGTCATTACAGTGCTTGGACTGTAAATATCAACAGTCATTTATGGGGTGGAGGGTGTGTGGCTGTCATTACAGTGCTTGGACTGTAAATATCAACAGTCAATCATGGGGTGGTGGGTGTGTGGGTGTCATTACAGTGCTTTGACTGTAAATATCAACAGTCATTCTTTGGGTGGTTGTGTGTGGGTGTCATTACAGTGTTTTGATTGTAAATATCAACAGCTATTTAAAAGGTGGTGGGTGTCATTAGAGTGCTTGAACTGTAAATATCAACAGTCATTCATAAGGTGGTAGGTGTGGGGGTGTCATTACAGTGCTTTGACTGTAAATATCAACAGTCATTCATGGGGTGGTTGGGGTGAAGGTGTTATTATAGTGCTTGGACTGTAAATATCAACAGTCATTCATGGGGTGGTGGGTGTGTGGGTTTCATTATAGTGTTTGAACTGTAAATATCAACAGTCATTCATGGGGTGGTGGGTGTGTGGGTGTCATTACAGTGCTTGGACTATAAATATTAAGTCATTCATGGTGTGGTGGGTGTGTGTGTGTCATTAGTGCTTGGACTGTAATTATCAACAGTCAATCATGGGGTGGTTGGTGTCATTACAGTGCTTGGACTGTAAATATCAACAGTTAATCATGGGGTGTTGGGTGTCATTAGAGTGCTTGGACTGTAAATATCAACTGTCATTCATGGGGTTTTGGTGTTTGGGTGTCTATGCAGTGCTTGGACTGTAAATATCAACAGTCATTCATGGGGTGGTGGGTGTGTGGGTGTCATTACAGTGCTTGGACTGTAAATATCAACCGTCATTTATGGGGTGGTGTTTGTGTGGGTGTCATTACAGTTCCTGGACTGTAAAAATTAACAGTCATTCATAGGGTGGTGGGTGTGTGAGTGTCATTACAGAGCTTGGACTGTAAATATCAACAGTCATTCATGGGGTGGTGGGTGTGTGGGTGTCATTACAGTGCTTAGACTGTAAATATCAACAGTCAGTTATTGGGTTGTGGGTGTGTGGGTGTCATTACAGTGCTTGGACTGTAAACATTAACAATCAATCATGGGGTGGTCGGTGTGTGGGTGTCATTACAGTGCTGGGACTGTAATTATCAACAGTCATTCATGAGGTGGTGGGTGTGTGGGTGTCATTACAGTGTTTTAACTATAAATATCAACATTCATTTATTGGGTGTTGGGTGTCATTACAGTGCTTTGACTATAATTATCAACAGTCATTCATGGGGTGGTGCATGTGTGGGTGTAATGACAGTTCTTCGACTGTAAATATCAACAGTCATTAATGGGGTGGTGAGTGTGTAGGTGTCATTACAGTTCTTGAACTGTAAATATCAACCATCATTAATATGTGGGTGTCATTACAGAGCTCAGACTGTAAATATTAACAGTTATTCCTGGGGTGGTGGGTGTGTTGGTGCCATTACAGTGCTTGGACTGTAAATATCAACTGTCATTCATAGGGTTTTGGTGTTTGGGTGTCTATGCAGTGCTTGGACTGTAAATATCAACAGTCATTCATGGGGTGGTGGGTGTGTGGTTGTCATTACAGTGCTTGGACTGTAAATATCAACCATCATTTATGGGGTGGTGTTTGTGTGGGTGTCATTACAGTTCCTGGACTGTAGAAATTAACAGTCATTCATAGGGTGGTGGGTGTGTGAGTGTCATTACAGAGCTTGGACTGTAAATATCAACAGTCATTCATGGGGTGGTGGGTGTGTGGGTGTCATTACAGTGCTTAGACTGTAAATATCAACAGTCAGTTATTGGGTTGTGGGTGTGTGGGTGTCATTACAGTGTTTTAACTATAAATATCAACATTCATTTATTGGGTGTTGGGTGTCATTACAGTGCTTTGACTATAATTATCAACAGTCATTCATGGGGTGGTGCATGTGTGGGTGTAATGACAGTTCTTGGACTGTAAATATCAACAGTCATTCATGGGGTGGTATGTGTGTAGGTGTCATTACAGTGCTTGGACTGTAAATATCAAAAGTCATTTTTGGGGTGGTCGGTGTGTGGGTGTCATTACAGTGCTTAGACTGTAAATATTAACAGTCATTTATGGGGTGGTGGGTGTGTGGCTGTCATTACAGTGCTTATACTGTAAATATCAAAAGTCAATCATGGGTTGGTGGGTGTGTGGGTGTCATTACAATGCTTTGACTGTAAATATCAACAGACATTCACGGGGTGGTGGGAGTGTGGGTGTCATTACAGTGTTTTGTTTGTAAATATCAACAGTCATTTATAAGCTTGTGGGTGTCATTAGAGTGATTGGACTGTAAATATTAACAGTCATTCATAAGGTTGTGGGTGTGGGTGTATCATTACAGTGTTTTGACTGTAAATATCAACAATCATTCATGGGGTGGTGGGGGTGAGGGTGTCATTACAGTGCTTGGACTGTAAATATCAACAGTCATTCATGGGGTGGTGGGTGTGTGGGTGTCATTATAATGCTTGAAATGTAAATATCAACAGTCATTCATGGGGTGGTGGGTGTGTGGTTGTCATTACAGTGCATGGATTATAAATATTAAGTCATTCATGGTGTGGTAGGTGTGTGTGTATGTCATTAGTGCTTGGACTGTAAATATCAACAGTCATTCATGGGGTGGTTGGTATCATTACAGTGCTTGGACTGTAAATATCAACAGTTAATCATTTGGTGTTGGTAGTCATTAGAGTGTTTGGACTCTAAATATCAACAGTCAATCATGGGGTGGTGGGTGTGTGGGTGTCATTACAGTGTTTTGATTGTAAATATCAACAGTCATTCATAGGGTGGTGGGTGTCATTAGAGTGCTTGGACTGTAAATATCAACAGTCATTCATGGGGTGGTGGGTGTGTGGGTGTCATTACAGTGCTTAGACTGTAAATATCAATAGTCATTCATAGGGTGGTGGGTGTGAGGGTGTCATTACAGTGCTTAGACTGTATATATCAACAATCATTCATGGGGTCGTGGGTGTGTGGGTGTCATTATAGTGTTTGGACTGTAAATATCAACAGTCATTCATGGGGTGGTGAATGTGTGGGTGTCATTACATTGCTTGGACTGTAAATATCAAGTCATTCATGGGATGGTGGGTGTCTGTGTGTCATTAGTGCTTGGACTGTGAATATTAACAGTCATTTATGGGGTGGTGGGTGGCATTACACTGCTTAGACTATAATATCAACAGTCATTCATGGGGTGATGGTTGTGTGGGTGTCATTACAGTGCTTGGACTGTAAATATAAATAGTTATTCATGGGGATGTGGGTGTTTGGGTGTCTATGCAGTGCTTGGACTGTAAATATTAATAGTCATTCATATGGTGGTGGGTGTGTGAGTGTCATTACAGTGTTTTGACTGTAAATATCAACAGTCATTCATAGGGTGTTGGGTGTCATTACAGTGCTTTTACTGTAAATATCAACAGTTATTCAAGGGGTGGTCGGTGTGTGGGTGTCATGACAATGCTTGGACTGTAAATATTAACAGTCATTCATGGGGTGGTGAGTGTGTGTGTGTTATTACAGTTCTTGGACTGTATATATCAACCATTATTCATTGGTTGGTGGGTGTGTGGGTGTCATTACAGTGCTGGGACTGTAAATATCAACAGTCATTTATAGGGTGGTGGGTGTTTGAGTGTAATTACAGAGCTTGGACTGTAAATATCAACAGTCATTTATAGGGTGGTGGGTGTTTGAGTGTCATTACAGAGCTTGGACTGTAAATATCAACAGTCATTTATAGGGTGGTGGGTTTGTGGGTGTCATTACAGTGCTTTGACTGTAAATATTAACCATAATGCATGGGGTGGTGGGTGTGGGTCGTCATTACAGTGCTTTTAGTGTAAAAATCAACAGTCATTCATGGGGTGGTGTGGGTGAGGGTGTCATTACAGTTCTTGGACTTTAAATATCAACCATCATTCATTAGGTGGTGGGTTTGTGGGAGTCATTACAGTGCTTAGACTGTAAATATTAACAGTCATTCATGAGATGGGGGTGTGTTGATGTCATTACATTGCTTAGACTGTAAATATCAACAGTCATTCATGGGGTGGTGGGTGTGTGGGTGTCATTACAGTGCTTGGACTATAAATATCAATTCATTCATGGTGTGGTGAGTGTCTGTGTGTCATTAGTGCTTGGACTGTGAATATTAACAGTCATTCATGGAATGGTGGGTGGCATTACAGTGATTAGACTCTAATATCAACAGTCATTCATGGGGTGATGGGTGTGTGGGTGTCATTACAGTGCTTGGACTGTAAATATAAACAGTTATTCATGGGGATGTGGGTGTTTGGGTGTCTATGCAGTGCTTGTACTGTAAATATCAACAGTCAATCATGGAGTGGTGGGTGTGTGGGTGTCATTAGAGTGCTTGGACTGTAAATATTAACAGTCATTTATGGGGTGGTGGGTGTGTGGGTGTCATTACAGTGTTTTGACTGTAAATATCAACAGTCATTGATAGGGTGTTGGGTGTCATAACAGTGCTTGGACTGTAAATATCAACAGTTATTCAAGGGGTGGTAAGTGTGTGGGTGTCATGACACTGCTTGGACTGTAAATATCAACAGTCATTCATGGGGTGGTGAGTGTGTGGGTGTTATTACAGTTCTTGGACTGTATATTTCAACCATTATTCATTGGTTGGTGGGTGTGTGGGTGTCATTACAGTGCTCGGACTGAAAATATTAATTGTCATTTATAGGGTGGTGGTTGTGTGGGTGTTATTACAGTGGTTGGACTGTAAATATCAACAGTCATTCATAAAGTGCTGGGTGTGTGAGTGTCATTACAGATCTTGGACTGCAAATATCAACAGTCATTAATGGAGTGGTGGGTGTGTGGGAGTCATTACAGTGCTTGGACTGTAAATATCAATAGTCATTCTTGGGGTTAGGGTTTGCGGGTGTCATTACAGTGCTTAGACTGTAAATATCAACAGTCATTAATTGGGTGGACGGTGTGTGGGTGTCATTACAGTGCTTGGACTGTAAATGTAGGGGAGGTGGCCGAGTCGTAGGGGAGGTGGCCGAGTGGTTAGTGTTCTCGACTCATATCCTAGAGGTCGGGAGATCGATCCTCTCAGGTGAGGGCCTGAGAATATTTACTCTTCCGATTTGAGTTTGAGGCACTAACTATAAGGTCACCGAACGTCGTAAAACACCCTCGCTGGTACCATAACAGCTGCAGTATTTGGGAATAACCCTCACTTCCCTCCCTCTGTGGCTGGGTACCAGTTCGGAAGTCGTGACGTGTGTGTATGAGCAGCAGTTGACCTGGGCCACGGTAACGGGCTTGATTAAGCCTATGTCCAGTGTCGGAACATATAAAAAAAAAAAAAAAAAAAAAAAAAAAAAAAAAAAAAAAAAAAAAAAATATCAACTGTCATTCATGGGGTGGTGCGTGTATTGGTATAATGACAGTGCTTGGACTGTAAATATCAACAGTCATTCATGGGGTGGTAAGTGTGTGGGTGTCATTACAGTTCTTGGACTATAAATATCAACCCTTATTCATTAGGTGGTGGGTTTGTGGGTGTCATTACAGTGCTCAGACTGTAAATGTTAACAGTCATTCATGGGGTGGTGGGTGTGTGGATGTCTCTACAGTGCTTAGACTGTAAACATCAACAGTCATTTATGGGGTGGTGTGTGTGTGAGTGTGATTACAGTGCTTGGACTATAAATATTAACCGTCATTTATGTGATTGTGGGTGTTTGGGTGTCATTACAGTGCATGGACTGTAAATATCGTCAGTCATTTATGGGGTTGTGGGTGTGTAGGTGTCATTACAGTGCTTGGAGTGTAAATATCAAAATTAATTCTTGAGGTGGTGGGTCTGTGGGTATCATTACAGTGCTTAGACTGTAAATATCAACAGTCAATCATGCGGTGGTGGGTGTGTGGGTGTCATTACAGTGCTTAGAATGTAATTATCAACAGTCCTTCATGGGTTTGTGGGTGTGTGGGTGTCATTACAGTGCTTAGACTGTAAATATCAACAGTCATTTTTTGGGTGGTGGGTGTGTGGGTGTCATTACAATGCTTGGACTGTAAATATCAATAGTCAATCATGGGATGGTCAGTGTGTGGGTGTCATTACAGTGCTTGGACTGTAAATATCAACAGTCATTTACGGGGTGGTGGGTGTGTGAGTGTCATTACAGTGCTTGGACTGTAAATATCAACAGTCAATCATGGGGTGGTGGGTGTGCGGGTGTCATTACAGTGTTTTGACTGTAAATATCAAAAGTCATTTATAGGTGATGGGTGCGTGGGTGTCATTACAGTGTTTTGATTGTAAATATCAACAGTCAATTATAGGTTGGTTTGTGTCATTAGAGTGCTTGGACTGTAAATATCAACAGTCATTCATAGGGTGGTGGGTGTGTGGGTGACATTACATTGCGTGGACTGTAAATATCAACAGTCATTTATGGGGTGGTGGGTGTGTGGGTGTCATTACAGTGCTTGGACTGTAAATATCAACAGTCATTTATGGAGTGGTGGGTGTGTGGGTGTCATTACAGTGCTTGGACTCTAAATATAAACAAGCATTCATGGGGTGGTGGCTGTGTGGGTGTCATTACAGTGCTTAGACTGTATATATTAACAGTCATTTATTGGGTGGTGGGTGTGTGGGTGTCATTACAGAGCTTAGACTGTAAATATCAACAGTCATTCATAGGGTGGTGGGTGTGTGAGTATCAATTCAGAGCTTGGACTGTAAATATCAACAGTCATTCAGGGTGTGGTTGGTGTGTAGGTGTCATTACAGTGCTTGGACTGTAAATATCAAAAGTCATTCTTGGGGTTATGGGTGTGTAGGTGTCATTACATTGCTTAGACTGTAAATATCAACAAACATTTATTGGGTGGTGGGTGTGTGGCTGTCATTACAGTGCTTGGACTGTAAATATCGACAGTCAATCATTGGGTGGTGGGTGTGTTGGTGTCATTATAGTGCTTGGACTGAAAATATCAACAGTCATTCATGGGGTGTTGGGTGTGTGGGTGTCATTACAGTGCTTGGACTGTAAATATCAACAGTCATTTATGGGGTGGTGGGTGTGTGGGTGTTATTACAGTGCATGGACTGTAAATATCAACAGTCATTTATAGAGTGGTGGGTGTGTGGCTGTCATTACAGTGCTTGGACTGTAAATATCAACAGTCAATTATGGGATGGTGGGTGTGTTGGTGTCATTACAATGCTTAGACTGTAATTATCAACCATCCTTCATGGGTTGGTGGGTGTGTGGGTGTCATTACAGTGCTTAGACTGTAAATATCAACAGCCATTTTTTGGGTCGGGGGTGTGTGGGTGTCATTACAGTGCTTGGACTGTAAATATCAATAGTCAATCATGGGATGGTCAGTGTGTGGGTGTCATTACAGTGCTTGGACTGTAAATATCAACAGTCATTCATGAGGTGGTGAGTGTGTGGGTGTCATTACAGTGTTTTAACTATAAATATCAACATTCATTTATTGGGTGGTGGGTGTCATTAGAGTGCTTGGACTGTAAATATCAACAGTCATACATGGGGTGGTGCATGTGTGGGTGTCATGACAGTGCTTGGACTGTAAATATCAACAGTCATTCATGGGGTGGTGAGTGTGTGGGTGTCATTACATTTCCTGGACTGTAAATATAAACCATCATACATTAGGTGGTGGGTGTGTGGGTGTCATTACAGTGCTTGGACTGTAAATATCAAGAGTCATTAATGTTGTGGTGGGTGTGTGGATGTCATTAGAGTGCTTGGACTGTAAATATCAACAGTCATTCATAAGGTGGTGGGTGTGGGGGTGTCATTACAGTGTTTTGACTGTAAATATCAACAGTCATTCATTGAGTGGTGGGGGTTAGGGTGTCATTACAGTGCTTGGACTGTAAATATCAATAGTCATTTATGGGGTGGTGGGTGTGTGGGTGTCATTATAATGCTTGAAATGTAAATATCAACAGTCATTCATGGGGTGGTGGGTGTGTGGTTGTCATTACAGTGCATGGACTATAAATATTAAGTCATTCATTGTGTGGTGGGTGTGTGTGTGTGTCATTAGTGCTTGGACTGTAAATATCAACAGTCATTTATGGAGTGGTGGGTGTGTGGGTGTCATTACAGTGCTTGGACTCTAAATATAAACCAGCATTCATGGGGTGGTGGGTGTGTGGGTGTCATTACAGTGCTTAGACTGCATATATTAACAGTCATTTATTGGGTGGTGGGTGTGTGGGTGTCATTACAGAGCTTGGACTGTAAATATCAACAGTCATTCATAGGGTGGTGGGTGTGTGAGTATCATTTCAGAGCTTGGACTGTAAATATCAACAGTCATTCAGGGTGTGGTTGGTGTGTAGGTGTCATTACAGTGCTTGGACTGTAAATATCAAAAGTCATTCTTGGGGTTATGGGTGTGTGAGTGTCATTACATTGCTTAGACTGTAAATATCAACAAACATTTATTGGGTGGTGGGTGTGTGGCTGTCATTACAGTGCTTGGACTGTAAATATCGACAGTCAATCATTGGGTGGTGGGTGTGTTGGTGTCATTATAGTGCTTGGACTGAAAATATCAACAGTCATTCATGGGGTGTTGGGCGTGTGGGTGTCATTACAGTGCTTGGACTGTAAATATTAACTGTGATTTATGGGGTGGTGGGTATGTAGGTGTCATTACAGTGTTTGGACTGTAAATATCAAAAGTCATTCTTGGGGTGGTGTGTGTGTGGGTGTCATTACAATGCTTAGACTGTAAATATCAACAGTCATTTATGGGGTGGTGGGTGTGTGGATGTCATTACAGAGCTTAGACTGTAAATATCAACAGTCATTTATGGGGTGGTGGGTGTATGGCTATTATTACAGTGCTTGGACTGTAAATATCAACAGTCAATCATGGGGTGGTGGGTGTGTGGGTGTCATTACAGTGCTTGGACTGTAAATATCAACAGTCATTCATGGGGTGGTGGGTGTGTGGGTTTCATAACAGTGTTTTGACTGTAAATATTAACAGTCATTCATATGTTGGTGGGTGTCTTTAGAGTGCTTGAACTGTAAATATCTACAATTTTTCATTGTGTGGTGGTAGTGTGGGTGTCATGACAGTGCTTGGACTGTAAATATCAACAGTCATTCATGGGTTGGTGAGTGTGTGGGGTTATTACAGTTCTTGGACTGTAAATATCAACCATCATTCATTGGGTGGTGGGTGTGTGGGTGTCATTACAGTGCTTAAAATGTAAATATTAACAGTCATTCATGGAGTGGTGGGTGTGTGGCTGTCATTACAGTGCTTGGATTGTAAATATCAACAGTCAATCATGGGGTGGTGGGTGTGCGGGTGTCATTACAGTGTTTTGACTGTAAATATCAAAAGTCATTCATAGGTGGTGGGTGTGTGGGTGTCATTACAATGTTTTGATTGTAAATATCAACAGTCAATTATAGGTTGGTTGGTGTCATTAGAGTGCTTGGACTGTAAATATCAACAGTCATTCATGGGGTGGTTGGTGTGTTGGTGACATTACATTGAGTGGACTGTAAATATCAACCATAATTCATGGGGTGATGGGTGTGCGGGTGTCTTTACAGTGCTTTGACTGTAAATATCAACAGTCATTAATAGGGTGATGGGTGTGAGGGTGTCATTACAGTGCTTAGACGGTAATTATCAACAGTCATTCATGTGGTGGTGGGTGTGTGGGTGTCATTATAGTGCTTGGACTGTAAATATAAACAGTCACTCATGGGGTGGTGGGTGTCTGTGTGTCATTAGTGCTTGGACTGTAAATATTAACAGGAATTTATTGGGTGGTGGGTGTGTGAGTGTCATTACAGAGCTTTGACTATAAATATCAACAGTCATTCATGGGGTTGTGGGTTTTTGGGTGTCTATGCAGTGCTTGGAGTGTAAATATCAACAGTCAATCATGGGCTGGTGGGTGTGTGGTTGTCATTACAGTGCTTGGACTCGAAATATCAACAGTCATTCATGGGGTGGTGGGTGTGTGGGTGTCATTACAGTGCTTTGACTGTAAATATTAACAGTCATTTATTAGGTGGTTTGTGTGTGGGTGTCATTACAGAGCTTAGACTGAAAATATCAACGGTCATTCATAGGGTGGTGGGTGTGTGAGTATCATTACAGAGCTTGGACTGTTAATATCAACAGTCATTCAGGGGGTGGTTGGTGTGTAGGTGTTATTACAGTGCTTGGACTGTAAATATCAAAAGTCATTCTCGGCGATGTGGGTGTGTGGGTGTCATTACATTGCTTAGACTGTAAATATCAACAAACATTTATTGGGTGGTGGGTGTGTGGCTGTCATTACAGTGCTTGAACTGTAAACATCAACAGTCAATCATGGGGTGGTGGGTTTGTTGGTGTCATTACAGTGCTTAGACTGTAAATATCAACAGTCATTTATGGGGGGGTGGGTGTGTGGGTGTCATTATAGTGCTTAGACTGTAAATATCAACAGTCCTTTATGGGGTGGTGGGTGTGTGGCTGTCATTACAGTGCTTGGACTGTAAATATCAACAGTCAATCATGGGGTGGTGGGTTTGCGGGTGTCATTACAGTGTTTTGACTGTAAATATCAAAAGTCATTTATAGGTGGTGGGTGTGTGGGTGTCATTACAGTGTTTTGATTGTAAATATCAACAGTCAATTATAGGTTGGTTGGTGTCATTAGAGTGCTTAGACTGTAAATATCAACAGTCATTCATGGGGTGGTGTGTGTGTGGGTGACATTACATTGCGTGGACTGTAAATATCAACCATAATTCATTGGGTGGTGTGTGTGCGGGTGTCATTACAGTGCTTTGACTCTAAATATCAACAGTCATTCATAGGGTGATGGGTGTGAGGGTGTCATTACAGTGCTTAGACTGAAATTATCAACAGTCATTTATCTGGTGGTGGGTGTGTGGGTGTCATTATAGTGCTTGGACTGTAAATATCAACAGTCACTCATGGGGTGGTGGGTGTCTGTGTGTCATTAGTGCTTGGACTGTAAATATCAACAGTCATTCAAGGGGTGGAGGTTGGCATTACAGTGCTTGGACTCTAAATATCAACAGTCATTTATAGAGTAGTGGGTGTGTGAGTGTCATTAAATAGCTTTGACTATAAATATCAACAGTCATTCATGGGGTTGTGGGTTTTTGGGTGTCTATGCAGTGCTTGGAGTGTAAATATCAACAGTCAATCATGGGGTGGTGGGTTTGTGGTTGTCATTACAGTGCTTGGACTGTAAATATCGACAGTCATTTCCGGGGTGGTGGGTGTGTGGGTGTCATTACAATGTTTTGATTGTAAATATCAACAGTCATTCATAGGGTGGTGGGTGTTATTAGAGTGCTTGTACTGTAAATATCAAAAGTCATTCATGGGGTGGTGGGTGTGTGGGTGTCATTATAGTGGATGAACTGTAAATATCAACAGTCACTCATGGGGTGGTGGGTGTGTTAGTGTCATTACAGTGCTTGGACTGTAAATATCAACCGTCATTTATGGGTTGGTGTTTGTGTGGGTGTCATTACAGTTCCTGGACTGTAAAAATTAACAGTCATTCATAGGGTGGTGGGTGTGTGAGTGTCATTACAGAGCTTGGACTGTAAATATCAACAGTCATTCATGGGGTGGTGGGTGTGTGGGTGTCATTACCGTGCTTAGACTGTAAATATCAACAGTCAGTTATTGGTTTGTGGGTGTGTGGGTGTCATTACAGTGCTTGGACTGTAAATATTAACAGTCAATCATGGGGTGGTCGGTGTGTGGGTGTCATTACAGTGCTGGGACTGTAATTATCAACAGTCATTCATGGGGTGGTGTGTGTGTTGGTGTCATTACAGTGTTTTAACTATAAATATCAACATTCATTTATTGGGTGTTGGGTGTCATTACAGTGCTTTGACTATAAATATCAACAGTCATTCATGGGGTGGTGCATGTGTGGGTGTAATGACAGTTCTTGGACTGTAAATATCAACAGTCATTAATGGGGTGGTGAGTGTGTGGGTGTCATTACAGTTCTTGAACTGTAAATATCAACCATCATTAATGTGTGGGTGTCATTACAGAGCTCAGACTGTAAATATTAACAGTTATTCCTGGGGTGGTGGGTGTGTTGGTGTCATTACAGTGCGTGGACTATAAATATGAACCATCATTTATGGGGTGGTGGGAATGTGGGTGTCATTACAGTGCTTTGACTGTAAATATCAACAGTCATTCATAGTGTGATGGGTGTGAGGGTGTCATTACAGTGCTTAGACTGTAATTATCAACAGTCATTCATGTGGTGGTGGGTGTGTGGGTGTCATTATAGTGCTTGGACTGTAAATATCAACAGTCACTCATGGGGTGGTGGGTGTCTGTGTGTCATTAGTGCTTGGACTGTAAATATCAAGAGTCATTCAAGGGGTGGTGGGTGGCATTACAGTGCTTGGACTCTAAATATCAACAGTCATTCATAGAGTGGTGGGTGTGTGAGTGTCATTACATCGTTTTGAATATAAATATCAACAGTCATTCATTGGGTTGTGGGTTTTTGGGTGTCTATGCAGTGCTTGGAGTGTAAATATCAACAGTCAATCATGGGGTGGTGGGTGTGTGGTTGTCATTACAGTGCTTGGACTGTAAATATCGACAGTCATTTACGGGGTGGTGGGTGTGTGGGTGTTATTACAATGTTTTGATTGTAAATATCAACAGTCATTCATAGGGTGGTGGGTGTTATTAGAGTGCTTGAACTGTAAATATAAACAGTCATTCATGGGGTGGTGGGTGTGTGGGTGTCATTATAGTGCTTGGACTGTAAATATCAACAGTCACTCATGGGGTGGTGGGTGTGTGTGTCATTAGTGCTTGGACTGTAAATATCAACAGTCATTCATGGGGTGGTGGGTGTGTGGGTGTCATTACAGTGGTTGGACTGTAATTATCAACAGTCCTTTATGGATTGGTGGGTGTGTGGGTGTCATTACAGTGCTTAGACTGTAAATATCAACAGTCATTTATTGGGTGGTGGGTGTGTGGGTGTCATTACAGTGCTTGGACAGTAAATAACAATAGTCAATCATGGGAAGGTCGGTGTGTGGGTGTCATTATAGTGCTTGGACTGTAAATATCAACAGTAATTCATGAGGTGGTGGGTGGGCGGGTGTCATTACAGTGTTTTAACTATAAATATCAACATTCATTTATTGGGTGGTGGGTGTCATTACAGTGCTTGGAGTGTAAATATCAACAGTCATTCGTGGGGTGGTGCATTTGTGGGTGTCACGACAGTGATTGGACTGTAAATATCAACAGTCATTAATGGGGTGGTGAGTGTGTGAGTGTCATTACAGTTCCTGGACTGCTAATATAAACCATCATACATAAGGTGGTGGGTGTGTGGGTGTCTTTACACTGCTCAGACTGTAAATATTAACAGTCATTTATGGGGTGGTGAGTGTGTGGATGTCATTACAGTGCTTGGACTGAAAATATCCAGAGTCATTCTTAAGGTGGTGGGTGTGTGGGTGTCATTACAGTGATTGGCCTATAAATATTAACCGTCATTTATGGGGTGGTGGGTGTGTGGGTGTCATTACTGTGCTTGGACTGTAAATATCAACAGTCATTCATAGGGTGGTGGGTGTGTGAGTGTAATTGCAGAGCTTGGACTGTATATATCAACAGACATTCATGGGGTGGTGGGTGTGTAGGTGTCATTACAGTACTTGGACTGTAAATATCAAAAGTCATTCTTGGGGTGGTCGGTGTGTGGGTGTCATTACAGTGCTTAGACTGTAAATATCAACAGTCATTTATGGGGTGGAGGGTGTGTGGCTGTCATTACAGTGCTTGGACTGTAAATATCAACAGTCATTTATGGGGTGGAGGGTGTGTGGCTGTCATTACAGTGCTTGGACTGTAAATATCAACAGTCAATCATGGGGTGGTGGGTGTGTGGGTGTCATTACAGTGCTTTGACTGTAAATATCAACAGTCATTCTTTGGGTGGTTGTGTGTGGGTGTCATTACAGTGTTTTGATTGTAAATATCAACAGCTATTTAAAAGGTGGTGGGTGTCATTAGAGTGCTTGAACTGTAAATATCAACAGTCATTCATAAGGTGG